>JALBCR010002398.1:0-339030 GCA_030710515.1 Abscondita cerata | reverse complement strand
CCAAGTTACGTATTGCCTTTTGAATAATTCCGAAAATTCTAATGCACCGTGATCATCCATCAAGTTCTGTTTTCATTATCTACCCCTCTAATTAATTCACGTCGCCTAATACGGCCATTTTTAAGCATTGGCATGGCAACACTGGACCTATCTGTGCGTGATGATATTTGACATGATTATGTGCTCTTTTAAAACGAGTTTTTTAACAGGCCTCTGGGTTTACCCTATATATACTTGGTTGCAGTCCTTACATATATTTTATATATTCCAATTTATCACACATTTCCATTAATGATAGCTTAGCTATTGAAACACGTGTCCAAGTATAGGTTTTTGGTGAATTTTTTTTTTTCTGTTCGTGTGTATAGGTATGCTTTATGAATCGCTTTCATTTATAATTGACACATATCTAGGGATACAAACTGGTCGTCGTTGGTGACTTGAAAGCCCATATATAGGTCAATTAAACCAAATCGACTCAAATACAATTTTATCTAGATATGTATTCTACACACTAACTCCTACACAGAACTTGTAATGACAGGGGAAAAAATTGATAAAAATGATGGAATCTTTAGGCCTGTATAGTTAAACGGCCGTACTTAAAGAGACTTAGAAGGGCACTTTCCAGTTTTTAAACGAGAATGGCAAAACGGTTATAAGTTTAGCATGAGGTGTACATCAATTTTCTTGAATGTGTCTCGCGATTTCACATAGTACCCACTTTAGATCGCACTGGATCACTAAATCTGCACGATTACCATATTAGCAGAACAAAAATCAGAAAAAAGGAATTTAATTAAATTTAATTTTAATAAAAATCAACAAAGTGCGCAATTTCAATACTACCTGAATAAATCAGCAAACATCTATATTAAAATAGCAGAAATACCAACGACTTAAATACAAACTTAATTGAAACAATTAAAGAAGCAGCGTGCGACTCAGAAATGTAAAGAAAATAATGTCATTACGTGTTTGAATAACGAATACACTAGGAAACAGAAACTGTGGTTTAGTAAGGAATGCTACGTTTTAAAAACAATTAGTTAAACAAAATCTTTAAAATATACCGTGCAACCAAAGCAAAACAGACCCAACGAACATCTTAAACAACAACAAAAAAATATATACAAACTTCCCCGTAAAATGATAAAAGACAATTATATTGAATTTTTGAAAACTATTAAAGAACTGGTGAAGAATCAAAAATTCATCAAGATAACAAAAATAAGTTCTTCAATGTGATGTACGGGTCCATTTCTTTCTGCAGATGACTTTCGTGGCTGGGATTATGTGAATCACCAATTGATGCTCTAACAAAAAACTCAAATTGTGCTAGAGACATACTGCAAAAAATTTTACCTAATAAACTGTGATAAAACCAAGATCTTAATCGCATAAAGGGCGTAGACCAAATGTAAATTTTAAATAAAAAATAAGAAACTAGAAATTGTGAATAGTTTTTCTCCTATCTTGAGTGGTATTTTCCCTCATCGGTAAATTCAAACTAGCCGCACAAGACAGAATCAAAAACAGTAGTAGCCACGCAAACAAAAGAACAATATTACAAAAAAAGTAAATGAAATAGTTGGGATGAAAACATTTGCTTATTGGAAATCTACAGTAAATGCTACAGCTCCCACATGCCTTTGAAATTCGGCAACGCACAAGTAGAGGGTTGAAAGATGCCAACACCAACCATATAACTACAGAAATATGGAAAGTGCCTCAAATTGGTGGCTAAAATTCTTAAAATCAAAATTCGCACCTTCCTAAACAGTTATACAACAGGCGTGGACAACATTAGACAATGTAACGCTAAATAACAATATCGAAACAAAAACGTCTTCCGATTGGGACTGCTCAAAAAAGTTAAGGATAAGTAAATTTGGAGTCTGAGGAGCTAGTAACTCTCACGGAAGATATTGAACGTCATATTACTTTTTATTACTAAACTTAATTCTCTTTATTTAAAACAAACTTTAATTTTTATCAAGTACATTTTTATGATTCTATATTGATTTTTAGTATATTAATGTCTGGTAAGTAAAATATGTGTCTGGCGACATCTCGCGTAACCACACACGTATGAGTAGTATGGGCAACCAAGAAAATGCCAACAGTTAACTGTATCGGCATGTGTTGTGTCGCAAAGCGCTATCTGCAGCTTTAATGCTTGCAAACACACGTTGCCGATAAAGCCAGAGAACTTAAAAGATGAAGTACACACGCAACAAAAAGGAACAATCCGATGCAGCATTTCGCCCCTTATTGTGAGTTCATCAGAGGTGTATACTTTTGGCGGTATAATGACTGGTACAAGATTCTTATTGGTCTTTGCTTCTCCTCGTGTGGAAGGCAATGAACATAAGTAAAATGTGAGTCTTACGCTTTGCACTTTAACACACACATGCTGTTACAGTTAACTGTTGGCATTTTTCTTAGTTTATACTACTCATACGTGTCAATGTTTACACGAGATGTCGCAAGACACATATTTTACTTATGTTCATTGCTCCACGAGAGCTAAAAGACCACCGCCGTCTTGTACAGTCGTGCGTGGCAGCATCGCAAATTTTAAGTATACACTTCGATGAGCTCACACAAGAGCGAAATGCTGCATCAGGTGTTTCTTTTGTTGCGTGTGTACTTCTGTACAAGTTATTTTGGCTTTATCGGCAACGTGTTACAAGCATTAAAGCTATCGCTTAGATAGCGCTTTTGCTCTTTAACACACAAATGCCGTTACAGTTAACTGTTGGCATTTTTTTTTATATTAATGGTGTTTGTTTAAAACTTCATATATTTCAATTGTTTGATGAAAATGAGTTTTTTTAAACTATAAATTTCACCCAAAAATTTGTAACAGTCGTTTTAAAATCTTTCATTTAAATTGAGAAGCAAAATATATGAACACAAATTGGAATTCATGTAACATACTTGAGTTTTTTTAAACAACATTAAAATTGTAACTTGTAACCAAAAACTTAAGCGTATAAAACTAACAATATTAAGTAAAATGGCGTTCTGCACGGGTACCGGGGTTACGTCGTTTTTTTTTACTTTTGTCACAATAATAGGAAGAATGAAACTGAAGGTATATACAGGGTGAGGAGGCTCTCTGCTTTGAACCTGTAACGGGTGTTCAAATAAAAAAACTGGGTTGCGTAACCCTTCATTCTTTGACACTTGGTAATTTTTTTGAATAACGTAGTCAGCTGATATAAAGTTTAGGTTAAAATTCAAGGCATCGAAACATTCATTTCTGTAAAATTTTAGGTTATACCACGTTTAAATGCAGATTTCCACACCACCTCGAGTTATTTTTTTTTTTTTTTTTTTTACTTTTCGTGTACACTATAAAAATAATTAAATCAAATTCAATACACTCCTTGTCCAGCCCAGTTTCTCAATTAAGCACTGGTTATAGCCGACTTTAGTATCATATCTGTGTATTTAATGTGATAAGTCTATGGTTAAATTGGTGTACTTATGTGAAATAATGAGTCATAATTTAATTTTTAGCTGCATCAAAAGTCATCTTTGTTGAAATGAAAGAGGCAGAGTTTGAAGAAATGCTAAAGTTGTGGTTTTGGCAACCGCATATTTTTCAATTCCCATGTAAAATTTCTATGTCACGGGCGACACTCTCAAGGCTACAGTTTTTCATAAAAATAATTTTGGGTTTCACTATCATAAACATGGATTTGTTATGTAACTTATGTCGGAGCCTTTTTTTTTCTAAAATATTTTGATTTGTTATAATTATGTTTTGAAAATTAAGACTGTTTTTGCAGCTTTTGTCGTGAAATATTGAAATTCTTCCCAATTTATTAATTGATCTTGAATTAAAAAAAAGCGTCCGTACTGAGTTGAAAAGAACATTGTAGAATGTGAAAAATAAGGTTATAAGCTTTTATGAATAATTTTTTATATAAATTTTAATATTAAATTTTAGCTTGAAAATCATCAAATAACTTGACTCTATAAAATCGCGGGGTTTCATTTATCGAGTAATACTTTGTATGTGCGTATTTACTTTCAAATTTAACAACAATTTTTTGTACTTTATACCAGGAATAATAATTATTTTTCCGAAATCCTCTAAAGTACAAAAAAAATCGGCAGTAAAGTAAATAAAATCGGCACTAAAGTAATTCATTATACGACGATTTTTAAGTTCACATTTTTGCCGGTAGAGATATGTACATTTACAATTGCGCATTTGCTGCTTAAAGAACGTTATAAAATTGTCAGATTTTGTTCAAATTTTGGGATTTTGGAAAAAAATATAATATGTACCTCGGCACTAAAGTTCTTTTTCATGACTCACGTGTTTTATTTGTCTCGGCTATCGCCTCTTCAACTAAAACACATTCGTCATAAATAATCACACTTTAGTGCCTTGAACATAATAACTAACATTATAACTATAACTTTTTAAAATACCAATCTGATCTAACTTTCACGATGTTACCAGTAATTAAAACCACACTGTAACCAACAAAATAATTTTTTATTTTCACACAAATAAATTTTAAATAAATTTTCGCTTTTAAATTTAAATCTTGCAACAGCGCCTTTAACATTCGCGCCACATGGTTATCTAATAACGCAACGTATCCCGTGCGTCCAACAAGTTGTGTAATGTATGCGACAATTATTTATACAGGATGAACTTAAAACTAAACTACAAACTGCTACAATAATTACTAACTAACCTTTGATCACCAATACAGGTACGTGACTTAATTTTTCTTTTCTTGATCTGTTGTATTGTACTTTGCAGGTTATTTCTTTGCAACCCGGATTTTGCTGGATGTTATGCACATTTTCCCCTTTGAGGTCTTCTTTTCCAACCCACGGCTTCTTAATAATAGTTCGTGGCACAGCATTTGGTTTAAAAATTTTGACAACACTAACTAACTAACTAACTAATTAAAACGTTTATTTTGTTCGGTGCACTCGTATTAAATTTGTTTAACATTTATTTCAGCACGGTCTGATACCAAAGTGAGCTTGGCGTCGGTTTGCGGCCTTATTTATCAGTTTTCTAATCATGTCTTACAATTTTGTTATTTTTTAAATTTTATCCAAGGTTACCACCTTTCGTGCCGCCATCTATTGGTACTTTTCTTTAATCCTCCATTTTCGTCTAGTTTTCTGCAATTTTGCTTTTAATTTTTCGGAGTTAATTGCTTTACGCTAATTAATTTGAGAAAGCATTCCCTTATTCTCCCTTTGTACACGTTTTGCATGAATTCTATGCGCCACAGAGATACCAGCTGTTGAACTTACCTTTGGCGTTTTTCTTAATTATTTTGATTTTCTACTTTGCGGACTGTTTTTTGTATTGAATCATGTTTCTACACTACTTTTGCGTTAAAAACACATAATCTCACATACGCACATTTTCTTAATAATTACCTATTTTATTACAAGACCAATAACCTTGACATTTATTCTAGGATTTTGTGCTGGATTCGACCTTTGGAGCTGCTGAGGGGTCATAATTAATTGATTTTGACACAGAAACATAGATAAAAGACATGATATTACTAAGAGCTGCAAAAATATTACCAAACATCTCCGGTTTCTACAAAACTTACTGCAGGTTTATTTACATGGAGATCATCATTGGGACCACTTTTTCATTATTAATTTGGACTTGGGATGCGACAAACATCGCAATATCAATATATCACTTACTGATATGTTTCCAAAAAACATGTATAAAACGTTTTGAAGGAACGTTTCTGTGATATTTCAAATCTAGGTTTCTGAAGGCCGACATTGAACACCTATGATATGTGTATGAAACGTTTCTGTCGCTGTTTCAAAGATGTTGCATGTTTCAAATATATGTTTCTAAAACATTTCAAAACGTGTTTTTGCATGGTGGGTATTATTCTAATTCTTCAGTTCTGAAACTGAACTGTACTTCCTAAAAAAACTGTCTTTTATTCGACAATGTCGGAGGCTTGATATTTTTACGTTTACTGAGAATATTTTGTGTTCTTATCAGTAGCTTGACCGTAATAAAAGCTGTTCAAACAATTAAGAATTAAAAAGTCCGCAATATTAGTCGCATTGTTGGTCACATATTCTTCTCTTTTCCGTTTACGATATTTTTTGTTCTACTAATTTCTTTGGAGTTTGTTCTAATATTGTCTTCATCTAATGTTCCAAAAATGGAATCTTAACAGTTTGTTTCTACAAGTAATTCGTTAATTGCGGATGGTTATTTATTTGGTATAGTAACAAGTTGTTGATTTACAATCTTCGCACTTACGTTTCTGCATATTATTTCAGACTAAAGTAAATTACTTGTCTTTGCTATTTCTTATTGTTTTACTTCTTTCTAGTTCTACAGCTTCCAACTCTGATATTCCACCATTATTATTATCATGTCTACATAATTAACTATTTTATGTGTTGAATTTATTTTTACATTACCGATCTCTATCTTAGACATATCTGTTCTGTCCGTTTCTACATTATCCTTTTTCTACTACGTACAAGCATTTTTCTTATTCATCTTCCAAAATTAATGCTTATTCCAAGACGTGTTGCTGTTTGGATGGTAATCTACTATCTTTAAATATATTATACCAACTGAAATATAATTTTTAGTTTCACTATTTCTTGTACACTATCCACTATATAAAGTTAGTAAAAATATCGACTTTAATATAATATTCTAAAAACCGTAAATGGTTGATTTTTTGGAATCATCAGTTATTTTTTATGGTTCATTACTACTAGTCATTATTAGATTAATTAAACGCAAACGGTTCAAAGCATATCGATTTTTTCAAATTGTCTATATTTTTAGTTTTAAACTTTCTCACTTCTTTCTTCCAATTGAATTTTAAAGTCCTAAATAGTCTCACAATTAATGACCGCAATGTATGGGTAGAGTTAGAGAGTAATCTGTTGTCTCGACAAAATCTAGCGGTAACACTACCTGCGATTTTTTTCATCAAAGTATAAAATCAACTAGGTGATTTGTGACCTTCGATGGCATTTTCGTTTTAAAATACTCAATAAGTTTCTATGTTGTATAATTAAATTGCGTTGAATTTCCGTCAAAGGGAAATATTAGGTTTCGTTTTGTGCGTACGTAATTTTGCTGGATTCCTTATCTTGCAGTTGCAGTCAGTTCGTTGGCTTCACTCTGAAAAACATATTTGCTGTAACATTATATTTTCTTGAAGTTTTCGTCGTCAAAAAGTTCTGTGAGCTTGTCGTGCAGTGGTATTTCTGGTTTTTAAGATTAGTTAGGGGTGTTTCTCCCCTCTGCGCAATTGCGGATAATAGAATTTCTTCTACGGAAATAAATAGTTTTCGATGTTTTTGGGGATTTAAGTTTTTGTGTCCGTTTTCGCCGGTTTTATAAAAGTTCCGGTACTAAATGTAATTACCTAGTCAACGTAATTTTTTTATCAAAAGAATCTTACCGTATGCCAGTCTCTGGCGTTTACTAGAAGAATTTACATAACGACCTGTTAGTTTTTGCGTTTATCGGAAAGAATTCATCGTAACAACCAACCGATTTTGGCGTTTATCAGATAGAATTCTTTTAATTCGACTTTTCCGTCTTCGATTACATCGGTTATGTAGCTTCCAAATAACCGTTGTAAATTTTAAACTGTCATTATTTGTATTATTACGAGTTATGAATATCAACGTTCGACGTGTTTTGTTCCTTAAGCGGATATTGCGTGAGTGTAAACTTAATCTCTTATCACGAGACGCTTAAAGTCAGATGTTATCGCGTTTGATTTCATTCGTTTTAATTTGTAAGAATGTAATACAGATTTCATTTAATGTAATTACGACCCTTTTAATTTACGTTTGATTTTGTTTTTGTGAAAGTGGTGTTAACTATTACAGATTTGTGTGTGTACTTTCTTAAGATAAATCCATTAGAAAGTATCCTCCCTGACGGATTTTGGGGTGAATAAGGGCTGGAAGCTATTTTACGTCGTAACCTTGTTTGGCTTTGACGAATTTATCAATATTTATTGACGATTTTGCAACCATTTATTTTCACCTTTTTATTCCACGAAGACAAATCATCTCGCAAACCAACCCTTCCCGCTAGCCAACGGTGCAACTCTGTTAATGTTACGTTTTCAATTCCAAATTGTTGTTAACTTCTTTTTGCATGTAACAGATTTTCATATTATCCATTGTTTGGTACGTGTAATACTATACAAGGTTTTCACGCATGAGTGCGACATAGGGACAATACATGCAAAATTGGTTTTTTGTGAATATTATCTACATAGCACTTTCTTATCAAAATTTAAGGGCTGAATGACATAGCTGGTGTAATTAGAAACAATTCGACGTAATAGTTCAAAAAAAGTTATTTGTATGTCAAGGCGAAAAAGTGTATCTTTTCGGACGAGTTTGAGACGAAATCACGCCTTGGCAGTTCTGCACCCACATTTTTGGAGACTTTTATTATAAATAAGGTTTTTTGGAAATTTATTTTCAAACATTTATGATGAATCTAGGTAACTATGGTAACTATGACAGAAAAATTTGAATTCTTTCATATCTGTACATAGTCATTGGAGAGTCTAGTTGCGTTTTAGTAATTAATATCTTTGTCGTTTCCAGACTTATCATGAACTACCTTGCTATTTTTTTTTGACTAAAACTGGCGCCTTTACAAGACAAAAAATACAAATTCATCTGTATATATCATTTATAGAAACATTTGATGAAGAGCAAAATCTGGTATTTCTTTAAATCACTTTCTTTTTTTTTCTTTATGGATTTTCAGTTAAACGTTCACTGATCTGTGAATGTCTTTGTGGAAATTCTTTACACCAGTGATTTCAATTTGAAACTGAGTCATCTAACTAATACTCCCCATTGCAAAAAAGTTATTTAACAAGTCATTAAATGTCACTCACATCCTAACCCTCAAAGGTTTAAAAGAGATTTCTTCTGCCACTTCAGAAACAATTACAGCCTTTTTTCCTTACAACCACAATGTTACTGATCGAATCTCAAAATAGATTTGGTAATTCCGCATTGATCGCAAAATGTTCTTTCTTTTTCAATAGGAAAATGATGGAGAGTATAGAAATTATTAAGCCTCCGAAAAACTTTAATCGCGACCGCGGTTTTGAACTTTCATCTTTGTGGATTCCCATTGTTAATCCCACCCCTTCTCCTATTTCAAACGAATCAACGTCGAGGTAAACGACCAGTGACGCTTCTGTTCTCTATTATACGGAGGTATTTCTCTAATTACTGAGACTTCTTTAGTCTAGAATCTGTTTTTGTTGACAAGTTGTTCACCTGAGTTTTAGTTGTCCACCTTGAACCTTATTTTGTTAGTTTTAAGTTTCTTGCGCTGATGATGCCTCTTACGATAGGTGGCGAAACGTTGACAACTACGGTTACTTTTTCGACAAGGTCCAATCCCGGAAGAAGTTTCTGTTTTAACAATGACTCCGGCCTTGAAAACCTCAATCTTGTTTTTGTGACTTGTATGTAACGTTAGAACTAAGTTGGCAGTTTTTAATGTTAAGTGTAAGTTGATTGTTTTTACATCAGTTGTTGATAATGACTAGCGGAGTTTTACTTTTTAGCTTAGATCGTAGAACTTGTTATAAGCAGTACTGATATCCCTACACTCGATGTCCGCCGGGTAAATCTGGAGCAGAACTTTCTTATGCTTCTTCTTCTTCTTCTTATAAGGTTAGAAGGTAATGAAAAATAGATTAGATAAAAGATCGGTAGATAACTACGGCTTTTAATCTATCCCACCCGTTTGGCAACCCCGGGAGAATATTACGTCGTAGTGAAACCGTACGCTAATATAAATGGAAGTAAAGTTGTGATCCAGCCCTTTTCAATTGTTCAATCAAAGAAATAATAGATGGCATGATCGGCCAAAGTATACTTACCGTCACCATAGCGGATTATTTTCATTCCTTGTCCGTTTGGTTATACAGCGACCTACAATAGAAAACAATTGAACATCCTATACCATTTAGATACTTCAATTTAAGAGCGCGATTTATAGGTTGCGGATTAATAGATGGGAGCACCGTAGTTTGGCGTTTGTTATGTTTCGGTTTTTCCATATAAGTTATGACGTGCAAATTTACAAGTTTTTTGTAAACGCATTGATAAGTACATGTATTAAAGTAAATGTCTCCTTATAAAATATGAAATTTTTGGAAAACTACAATCTCATTAACCATATTTGTATTACCTTTGCTTTTTCAATTTTGCAATCGCAACGTAAATAAAATTGAATTAAAACATACAGAGCATCTAGTTCACTATTTAAATGTACCCAGCCGAAATACCAAAGTATAAATTACGATATCAATTGAATTACCAAAACCGTAAAATTTGCAAAATTTTTCATTTATTTTTGATAAATACACTACAGCTGAGATACAAACCCTTAGTACATAAATAGTTCAATGATTTTGTAATAGATGTCGTAGTGCAAATCATTGTGTATAGAGTCAACACCACCTATATACGAGTTAAAAGACGTTCGAGGAATATTTTGGTTTAAGGTACACACAATTTTGTTCATTCCCCTCTTGTTAAGTGTATGTGGAAGACTTCGAATCGCGTAGGTACTGGGTTGTTTTTGTTAATATTTGATTTTGACTTAAATAAAAATAATTTTTGACTTGTCATATTTTCGAGGTGAAATAAAGATTTTCACATTTCAAAATTTATTGACGACTCTTATTTGACGACAATAACAATTTTGGTCTTGAGCCGGATCAGAAGAGTCCTATAGATACAGTCCACGGAGAAAAACAAACGTCAAGTAGTATGAATGGTAAAACATTCTCTGAGCCATTGAGACGAAGTGAACGTCTTCGACAGAAAGGAAAGGGAGCAGAGATGCCGACGACAATCTCCTCTGCTAAGCCATCGTCCTTCAAGACGCAAGCGATGTACCAATGAAAGTCAATCAGAGAACATTAACTGCTACTAGGTCTGAGGTTTGGAACGTGGTGAGAATCTACCGGATGCAGTGACGACTAAGACAATCGCCACCGCAGAGACGTCGGGATTGAGGACCAACACCATCGTGACAGTAATAGAGGATCGAAAATCGGCTGCGTCAACGAGAAGTGGAGCTAGTCGAGTTTCAGAATAAGATTGGCAGAAATGCAGCATGCTATCAAGACAAAGGAAATGGAACAGGAACAATTAAAAAGGAACAGGAACTATTAGATTTACAATTTGCCCTGAAAATAGCAGAAATAGAAGATGAAGAGAAGTTAGAACGGTCTAGTGTTTTGTCGACATGTGAGTCTAGAGGACCAAACGTGGAACAATGGGTAGAACAGGGAGCAAATCCATGGGACAACATCCAAAGGATGAAAACCGGTATGTAGATTTACACACTGATGATATTAATTTGCCTCCAACTACCAATAATCCTAAATTAGAATTAGTTAATCCTCCACTAGAATCAATAACTATTCCGCAAATAACTAAACTTTTAGTCAGGCAATCTTTACCAAAAGATTTACCATCCTTTGATGGTAATCCTATTGAGTGGCCTAATTTTTTACATCAGTATAGAAGTTCTACTGAAATTTGTCAATTTAGTAATGTAGAAAACTTATGTAGATTGCAGAAATGCTTACAAGGTAATGCTCGAAGGTTATCTCAATCTTTACTGATTATGCCACAAAATGTAGACAAAATTATAGAACTACTGCAATCTAGATATGGTAGACCTGAACAAATTATTACACTCTTAGTCACCAAATTAAGACAATATTCTAACCTCAAAAATGAGCAAGTTGATCAAATAATCGATTTTGCTGACGAAGTGAAAAATTTTGTAGCTACAGTACAATCACTACAGGAGGAAGAATATCTTTATAATCCATTGCTTTTAACTGAAATTTTAAATAAACTTCCAATTTCTTATAGGGTTAGATGGACTGAACATGTTTTGAAAGTTCATCCTAAATTCAAACTTTTAGAATTTGCCAATTGGTTGGATCAAAGGACAAAGGTATTATGTCAAATACATAATGTTAAAACCGTAGATTTTGACAAATCAGAGAAAAGAAATTATCAAAAATATAACCCTAAAAATGTTAAATATGGCACAACTCTGACTACTAGCAAGAATGACAGTGTCAGAAAATGCATTTGTGGATGTCAGATAAATCACCATTTAACATCTTGTCCTAAATTTGATTCTTTTTCAGTGAATGATAGGTGGAACCTTGTCACAAAGAATAAAATCTGCTTTGCCTGTTTAACGCCATTTCACAACATTCAGACATGTCGTAGAAAACGTCCATGTAGTGCTAAAGGTTGTAAGAAATTACATCATATATTACTGCATAAAGACGAGGGAAATGATGGCCAGGCAGTTAAATTTGAGAACCAGTTAGTAGAGAGTGAACCTAGTACTTCTAAGGGTGAGTCCGTTACAACCAACTGTCACATATCCGATAATAAATGCGTTCTTTTAAAAATAATTCCTGTTATAGTTCAACACGGACAAGTCAAGGTGGAAACGTATGCTTTGTTAGACGATGCTTCTACTATCAGTTTAATTGATAAAGATCTTAGTGTAGAACTTAATCTTTCCGGTCCAAAACAGCCACTATCTATACAGTGGACAGATAATGACTTCATTCAAGAAGAAGTTGAATCGGAAGTGGTTAGTTTTACAATAAGAGGTATAAATACAAAGCAAAGTTTTTAACTGAGACATGTTCGTACTATTAAACTTGCGTTACTTTCTCAAACGGTAGATGTTAAAGAATTGAAAAAGAAATACTCTTATATCACAGATAGGGTTGTTTCTATGAGCAATGCTCAACCAAAAATCATTATCGGACAAGATAACTGGCCGCTTTTAGTAAACAGAAAATTAATATCAGGGTCTTGGAATAGTCCTGCAGTAAGTAAGACTTTATTGGGATGGGTTGTTCATGGTAGTTTATCCGATACTAATAGTAATAGACATAGGGTACATCATATAAATATAGTTAACAAAGACATTCATACAGACCTTCCACACGACACAAAAGACGACTTGGACATCCTACACAGTTTAGTTAAGGAAATGTGGAAAATAGATGAGGTCCCGGGTGTAAGAAATAAATCTGTTTCACCCGAAGATAGACGAGCCGAGTCTATTCTTAACGAAACCATGAGACGAGTAGGAAACAGGTATGAGACAGGGCTCTTGTGGAAGAATACTAATGCTGTTTTACCCGAAAGTAAAGAAAACGCATTCAGACGACTACTCTGTACCGAAAGAAAAATGGACAGAGACAAAAATTACGGGCACATATATTGCGAAAAATTTGTAGATTTAGAAAATAAGGGGTACATACGAAAGTTATCTCCTCAAGAGGCTGAGATAAGACTAGAGCGAACATGGTATCTACCACATTTTGGAACTGTAAATCCAAATAAGCCTAAAAAATTGAGAATTGTATTTGACGCGGCAGCGAAAAGCCATAATATAAGTTTAAATGATAATTTACTTACTGGACCAGATTTATATAATTCTCTTTTTACGATTTTGTTGAATTTTAGAATTAAAAAATATGCTTTCACGGCAGATATCAGTGAAATGTTTTTACAAGTACGTGTGCGAAATGAGGATCGTTGTGCACAAAGGGTTTTATGGAGAGGAATGGACCGAAATAGAGAACCAGATACCTATGAGATAGGTGTCGTGTTCTTTGGTTCTACCTGCGGGCCATGTCTTGCCCAAGAAGCCAAAATCGTAATACCCTGGCTTTCCAGAAGGAATTTCCAGAAGCCGCTAAATGCATTATCGAACAACACTATATGGATGATTATCTGGGAGGAGCGGACACTTTAGGGAAGCTATTCAGCTCATTCGAGAAATCATGTACGTACACCAACAAGGGGGATTTATTATATGTAATTGGATAGCTAATTCTGCTGAAATATTGGCTTCAATTGACGACCAGAGTCTTGTGTCAGACGGCATGAAAACTCTAAAACAAAACTTGGACACCGCTTCCGAGAAAATCTTAGGGGTATTTTGGAATCCAGAGAAAGACACTTTCCAATTCCACACTAAATTCCACAAAGTTAACACAGACATTTTAACTTTAAGTACACGACCAACAAAACGAGACATTTTAAAGGTAGTCATGTCAATCTTTGATCCTATTGGATTTTTAGCCAACATTTTGATTCAAGGAAAGTGTTACTACAGGACATTTGGAGAGCTCAGATTGGTTGGGATGATGAAATTCCCGAAAGCCTATTTGATACCTGGACAAATTGGCTAAAAGATGTACAACAAATGTACCAATTTCAAATTCCTCGTGGATACTTTACTTTGAATTATGACGAATGCAACATACAAATTCATATACTATGCGATGCCTCAGAGAGGTGTTATGCGGCTGTAGCTTATTTAAGAATTCAATCAAGTTATAACGTGCAAGTTAGTTTCGTCTGTGCTAAGACACGAGTAGCACCGGTAAAACCTATTTCAATACCACGTCTGGAACTCCAAGCTGCTTTAATGGCAGCTAGATTAGGTAAAGTTTTAAAAGATAATCTGGATCTGAAAATAGCATCTTTCACATACTGGAGTGATGCATGCACTGTACTCCATTGGATTCGATCTGAAGCAAGACGCTTCAAAGTTTTTGTGTCTCAACGTATCGGTGAAATACAAGAACTGACTAATGTCTCCGACTGGCGTTATGTTCCTTCAAAGGATAACGTAGCCGACGAAGCCACCAAACGAATAGCTAATTTCAATGTAGACGCAAATTCTAGGTGGATTAGAGGACCGACATTTTTAAACTTACCCTCATCCGACTGGCCTATCAAACCAGGCAATATCTTACCAGTTAAAAGTGACTTAACTGAGGTACGACAAACAGACGACCAAGTACTTCTTTTAACTACAGCTACCACTAATTTAGAAGAAGTACTTCTACAACCTGTTAGATTTTCAAAATGGAATCGGTTACTTCGATCCACTGCCTACGTTCTTAGATTTATTCACACTCTACGAACAAAAAACAAGATAGTAGGAGCCTTAGAAGTGGACGAATTAAATGAGGCGGAGATTTTACTCTTTCGAAAAATTCAAGGGGACGTTTTTCCAAAGGATCTCCGACAATTGAAAATTTCAAAAACAGTACATCCATCTTCCAAATTATTTACTTTAACGCCAGTTTATTCGGACACGGACGGACTTATTAGACTGGGGGGTAGATTAAACAATTCCTCACTACCTATTTCTACGACCACGCCAATAATTTTAGAACCTACACATACTATTACTACCCTACTTATGCAACATTATCATGAACAATTTCATCATTTAGGACAAGAAACCATAATAAATAATATACGACAAAAGTATTGGATATTTAAATTAAGAAGTACTGTTAAAAAGGTAAAAAGAAATTGTCAATATTGTAAAGTCAGGAAAAGTAAACCTGACATCCCTTTAATGGGGCAACTTCCATCATGTAGATTAGAACCAACTATAAGGCCATTTATCAAAACCGGTCTTGATTATTTTGGACCAATAGAGGTTAAAGTAAAGAGATCTCATGAAAAGAGATACGGAGTTATTTTTTCCTGTATGGCTACGAGAGCCATACATTTAGAGTTAGCTTATAATTTAAGTACTAGTGAGTTTATAAATGTTTTGAGACAGTTTGGTTGTAGACGAGGCTTTCCTTCGGAGATTTTTTGTGACAACGGTTCGAACTTTCATGGGGCGGAAAAAGAATTAAACAGAGAATTTGAAAACTTAAACAAAAACGAAATCATAAATTTCTGTACCATGAAAAAGATAAAATTTTTATTTAATCCAGCAATGGCCCCTCATATGGGTGGTAGTTGGGAGCGTTTAATACAGTGTGTAAAAAAGGTATTACGCGAAATATTAAAAGACCGATATCCAACGGACAATGTTTTGCGTACGTTACTTATAGAATGTGAAAACGTTGTAAATTCGAGGCCTCTGACTCACGTATCGACAGATCATACGGATCCAGAAGCCATCACTCTTAATCACTTCCTGATAGGGCCGTCGTATGCTGCTGCTTCATGTAACGCCACGGCAGAAGCAGACTTAAATCTAATGTCTTCCTGGCGAGCAGCGCAGAGGTTAGCTGACCATTTTTGGAGAAGATGGATACAAGAGTATGTACCTAATTTGATAAGACGCTCCAAGTGGTATTCCCGTAACCGACCTATTAAGGTTGGTGATGTGGTGGTTCTCGTTGATCCCAATGTACCACGTAACAATTGGCAGACGGGGAGAGTATCTCAGACCTATCCAGCTAAAGATGGACAAGTACGAATCGTCGACGTACTAACCAAGACCCACACCGTACTGCGAAGACCTGTAGCGAAACTCATTGCTCTGGACGTAGAGTAATTGTCCTTGAAGGTAGTCAATTACTGGGGGGAGAATGTGGAAGACTTTGAATCGCGTAGGTACTGGGTTGTTTTTTGTTAATATTTGATTTTGACTTAAATAAAAATAATTTTTTGACTTGTCATATTTTTGAGGTGAAGTAAAAGCATTTCAACCATTTTAAAAATTTATTGACGACTCTTATTTGACGACAATAACAATGTATATGTACATGCAAAAACACGAAAAATTCATTGGCGGGTAACTCAGTCAAATATTGACAGATTAAGCTGAAATTTTCAGGAAAAGTAGTCATTACGAACTACAAACAGCATTTCAGCTAAAAATAGTAGATAGTTTTGCCAATATTTAACTTTCACTCGAGTTTTGATTATTTGTTCAAAATCCTCCCCAGTTTGTGTAAATGGTCGTAGGAAAAAAAAAACGTAGCTATTTTTATATGTACTTTCACGTGATATAACTCAAATTCGCTATTTACGATAGCGGATCGAGTTGAAAAGAGAGAAAAATTTTTTATTAATTTTACGACAAAAATTCATTCTTTATAAAAAAGTTTTGCTTGTCAAAAAATTATATTTGCAATATATAAATCTAAAATATAATATAAAAATAGCTTAAAATAAATTATGAAAATGAGAAAAAGCTTTAGGAAAGAAGTGCCATTATTTATCATGTTAGGATCCAATTTTATATGAAAAAGTAGTTTAAGGCTCCGGTGTTATAATAGTCGGTGCACTGACGGTTGGAGTTTAACTGATAGTTACCGACAGTTTTCGGTTTTATAATCGACGTTTGACTATCAACCGATAATTGAGTGATGGTTAACATAACTGCCAATGAACGCATTGTTTAAGTTCTCAACCTTTAGTTCATGACATGCGAACAAAACATAATAGGTTATGTTTTGGTTGTTTGCAGTGGTTGTTTGACGTTGTTTAATTAAAATTGAAATAGCAATATTTGAAAATGGATTCAAGTTCTGATTCAGATGTAGACGTGGTGCAACGTGAAATAGAGTGGAGTACATTAGTTTGTCCGATTCGTCAGATTCAGATGAAGATTATTAGTGCTGCGGACCCATCAGTTGCGTGTTTTTCGTGACTGTCAAGATTATTTCCACCTGTGGAATACGTCAGGTAGAATTAAGTGAATGTGAAGTCGTTTATGAATAATAACTTATTTTTCTAGAAATCATGCAATATCTCACAACTCAAATTGCTGATGGTACTGCGTTTTCCTAGCCACAGATAAGTATGCTCATCATTATAGGAGACTTTGCGAGAGTGCACAAATTGACTAGTTGTCAAATAGTAAAGCGTGTGTTACATGCTATTACTATGTTAGCTCCGAGATACATATATATGCCTCGTAATAATCAAGAAGTTATGGAAAAACAAAGAGGATTTTATACAATTGTTAGATTCCCTCGATAACTGGCGCATTGATTGCAACCACATAAAAATTCAATCTCCAGGTACAGAATAAATAAATAACATTAAGAGTTAACAAATGGTTTTTGTAGCTAGTGATCAGGCAGAGTATTTGGAAATAGGAAAGGTTTTTTTTCTATAAATGTACAAGTTGTGGGAGATGCCAACCTATCCATCCTCGATATTGTTGCGAGATGGCCTGGGTCGACTCATGACCAAACTATACTCAGCAATTCTCAAATTCAAGCTAAATTTGAAGCTAGGCAGTTTAATAATGCTATTTTATTACACTGAGAAAAATATGTCAGGTGAACAGTTTATCAAAGAACATTTCTGCTTGAGTAAATAATCAGTTCAATTAGAACAAAAACAACTTTGTTGTTACAACTAAATGAGTGCTTCTAATATGAATATATCTGTTATACATAAACAGACAATGTAAGCCCAGTTAACCACTTTTCTGAATTTCAAACTGGCTTATTTAGATTAGATGTTTTTATTGTAGTTAAAGTATTTTATTTCATCGAACTAAAGAATTTGCCATCCCAACAGTCTCCACGGTTGCTCTTGGTAATTGAATATGTTCTCCAAATATACAACGCACGTATTATTTGATAAGGCAATGACATCAGCATTCACATTGAAAACGTTACAAGCTGATCCCTGCATTTTTGTAAGACGAATCATTTTATATCGGATTCAAAACTGAAGTTTTGCGTGCAATGCGTCGCACATTGTGTATAAGATATAAATATATAAATTAAAATGTATAGAGTAAAGCGTCGTTTATACTACCTATGTTCTTAAAATGTGTGAATACAAAGTGCTGTTAATGGAATGGGGTTTGCAACAATATCTGGACACTTTTGAAGGTAAGAATTATACCTTTGTAAATGAATAAGTGCAAGAAATGGAAGTGGCGATTCTTTGTCGAAAATTAATGTGGTCCTATCATACAAAAAATCATTTGAACAACCCCTGGCTGTTTATTCAAAGCGTGTCTTAGTTTTATCCAAATAACTTCTGTTGTTATTAAACATCACAGAGCCAATTTTTTTTTGTATAAAATATATTACGAGGATATGTATATTGAAAAATTCTTAGCCTACTATAGAACCAAACAAAATTTCAATGTCAAAATACTTTATTACTCAACATATTCTCCTCTTAATTGGATACATTTATTACAGCGAACCTGCAACGTCTCTAGACCTTTCAAAAAAAATGTTTCTTCTTGCTCTGCAAACCAGACCTCCACAGCTTCTATTACCTCCTTGTTGGAAGAAAATGTACGACCTTTAAACTTTTTTCAGTTGAGGAAAGAGGTGATAGTCGGACGGAGCCAAATCGGGTGAATAAGGGGGTGTTCTAGTAATTCAAACCCTAAATCACGAATTTTTGCATGGCAACATGAGATTTGTGTGCAGGGCGTTGTCCTGCAAAAACAAAACACCTTTGGATAGCTTTCCGCGTCTTTTCTCTTTAATATTTTCCCGTAGAGTGGTCAGTAATGTCGAATAGTAATCTCCAGTTATTGTTCTACCCTTATCCAAAAATCAATCATGATTACTCCATGGCAATCCCAAAAACTGAAGAAGACGTAAAGATTTTTGGACACGAAACTTCTTAGGTCTTGGAGAACCAGAGTGTCGCCATTCCATCGATTGTTGCTTTGTTTCTGGATCGTAGAAATGTACCCAAGTCTCATCCATAGTAACAATTCGGTTTAAGAAGTCTACATCGTTTTCAAATCGAGCACAGATCGAAACGCGATGCTTCAACATTCAAACATTTGGGGATCCATTTTGCAGCAATTTTTCTCATGTCCAAATTGACGTGAACCTTATGATGAACGCGTTCGTATGAAATATTCAGTGTTTGTTTTCGCCCAATTCGACGGTCTGATAAAATCATGTCATGAACTGCATCGATATTTTCGGGGACTGACACAGAAACTGGCCTTCCCGATCGGTCATCATCTTCAATGGAAAATTTACCTCTTTTGAAGCTTGCATTCCAATTTTGACGGTCGCATACGAAGGACATTGATCACCAAGGGTATTAAGCATATCTTCGTAAATCTGCTTACCTCTTAACCCTTTTAAATACAGGTACTTGATGATGGCTCGATACTCCAATTTTTCGATTTTCACAATTTCGGTGGACATCTTTTTCCATTTAATTTATTGCGTGACTCTGGTTTACTTTTTTGACGTCAAACTTTACACTGACACTTCTAATAAGTTATTGTTCGTTGCTATGGTAACGCAATATTTTGTTTATGCAAGGAACTGGTCTAGGCTAACTAGATATCAATACATCCTCGTATATGCATTGTTCGAGTAGTGTTTTCTTGTTTTCTTCAAGTCATTAGTTTTAGAAGTAAAAAATAAAAAATTAAGAAAAAAATTTAATTATTTTCAAAATTTTAAACAAGTTACTCGAAAGAAAAATAATGTCCAATCCAACACACTTTTTTTATTTTTTAAATCGGACAACAATTTGGCCTTTTATTTGGTAAACAAATATGTAATTTCTTCAAGCAACGGAGGTAACATTGCGTTGCTGAGGGTGGAGCTTACTCGGTCAGATTCCTGGTATCGACGGCAGCAATTAATAAACAAACACCTTCAGTATGTCATTTAGATTATATATAATCAGCAAACACGACGAAGATAAAGCACATGTAGTTCCACTGGAGATATCGCCGTGTTTTATTTTCATTTTATCCAATATCTCGAAGCTGAATTTTTTATGTAATTACGTAAAAACTAAGACAACATTTTTAGATGATATTTTTAAAATTAATGTCTAATCCACCACAATTTTTCAAACAATTTGGTGGAAAATCCCTATTTCCTAAAACTGAATTGCATCCTAAATGCGTCGGAAAAGGTGAAAAAAAGAGCATTTCAAATTTTCGGTTTTGTAAAAACCCTATTTTAAAGGCCCAAGGGTAGTTTATTGGGTTTAAATAGGGAAAATAATAATATTATAGTAAGACAATTTTTGTCTTCTATTTGATATTTGATATAAAATTGAACGCATTTCGAGCAGTTGATTTCATTCTAGACGAAACAATGATGTCAGATAATAAAACCATACATAATAACACGACTGCACTTCCGGTACGATTGAGTTCACTTATTATGTTAAGTCAAAACATAGATAAACTAAGTTCAATCAGTTTTTAATTTTTTCTTAAAAACTAAAAAAGTTAACAACATTTAGCATTTCTTGCTACCGAGAAAGCACTAAGTAAATGAATATTTTTTGTGGTATTCTGGTATAGTTCCAAGAGGGAGAAAAAGCCACTCCTAAATTTGTTTTTTTTGGAACTTTTTTCCTGTCTTATAGTTAATTATAACAAATACGGTTTCTTGTATTTTTTTTGCAGGATCAACGATTTTTGAAGAAAAATAATATTTTATCAAGTAGGTACATCGTATGAATCACGTAGGTCAGAGTTTTTAGTCGAATTTATCTAGTAGGCTTCTGCCATGTTCATATTTTTATTGGAAACGTTGTTATTTATCTAAAAATGAATTATAAATTATCAAATAAAATCAAGTCAAATGTTGAAAATGGCATTACAGGTACACTCATGAAATTTAAAACTTGGACACCACAATTTCTGTAAACAAAAGTTTGCACATTGTGAAGCGGGCTTAAGGGTATCATTTACAATTCATTACACTAAGCACGTTTTAGAAAATAGGTAATTTACGTTGCTTACTTAATTTTTCTTTAAAGAATATATTTGAAGGTATCGCTAATTAAACACCATAGCTCGATTAATTATCGAATCAAAATTTTGTTTAGGAAATGTTTACAAAATAAAATTAGAAATAATTTTGATTTAAAAAACGTCTACAAGCAATAACTTTTAAATTAAATCAAAAACTAAACATGGTTATTTGGGTTGACTGATTATTACTTATTTTTAAATAAATCTAACCTACTAATTATTGTAAGTTATTAAAAAAAATCATTAAACTCTCTATTCATAATATTTAGTCCTTACAAAATGTATATTTTATGACGTTTCATTTTTTTTCTGTAGTTAATATAAAAAGTGAAAATAAAAACTAAGGCAATTCTTATTGTCAACGTATATATTTAGTTTTTGACAAGAATTTATTACATAATTATAATTAAGATACCAAGTTATAGTTTAAAATTAAATGAAAACTTTTTTTTAAATAAAGGTATTACTATATAAATAAATATAAGAAATCAATAATGGGTGCTCCATCAAGGTATATCAATATAATTAATATTAATCGTTTCCCATGCGGTATCAATGGCTGCAATTAGTGCATTACGGTTTACTGGTATAAAATTTGGCCCTTGTTGTCTTCGGATAACAGCAAGTATTCGAGCCCAAACATTTTCGATAATGTTAAAATCTGGGCTTTTGCTGGCCAGGGTAACAGCTCCAAGTTATTTGCTTGTATCCAGTTGCGCACAACCTGCGAAGTATAGGGTCATCATATCCCGATAGTTAATTATCGAATGTTCCAAGAAAATATGTGTAAATAGTAAATGGAATCTACTAACGTAACGTTAAGTCGTTAATTATAGTTACATAACTCTCCTTTCATAAGATATAGTTCATATTAATATGCTTATTGTAAAGCTTCGTACACACCTGAACAACAAACCGAGGAACAAACAGAACAACGAACCGAACGGCAATCGGAACATTAATTTGACGGTGCTACGTACGAATTTTAGAACAGATTCGCAAGTCCTGATTGTTCCACGAACGGTTTGCGGCGTTCCCGCAACTTGTCGGTTTTTTCTCCGACATCAAAGAAAATGCGCGCGAATGCGTTTGCAGGTTTGGACGAATCTAAACAAAACGGCGAACAAACTTATGCGGGAGAATTAAATTATTTATTTTTTGTCCTCCCTTTTGTGGGTTTGTTGTGTTTTAGGTAATATTATGGAGTTGACAGAAGAAAAATGTTTTAAATTAATCAGTGTTTAAGAATGCAAGAAAAAATTTGGTTGGCACTATCTTCTTGTTTTCCGCAATTTTTTTCTTCTCAATAATAAATATATATGAACTGAAAACTACTGAAAATAATTATGGAACAGCACAAACGTTCCGTTTGTTGTTCGGATTGTGGAAATCATAAAAGATCGTTTGTCGTTCTGTTTGACTTTCGGTTCGTTGTTATGTTTGTTGCTCGGTTTGTTGTTCAGGTGTGTACGAAGCTTTACAACTTAAGCAACAATTTTTTGGCGAATAAAGATTAGTTTGTGATGTAATATTAGAAACACAAATTTATATCATATCAAATTTATGACAACTTAAAACCAAGAACGTGTATGTTATTGCTAAGAAATTATTAAGGAAAAAGCGCAATTGCAGTGTAAATATTTATAATTAGATATTTTCGAAAGTTTATAAGTCCCTCTATTGTAATCTTAATACTTAAAAGAAAATCCTGTCCATTAGCATTATAAGGAAATGGCTTTTACTTTATGAATAAGTTTCAATAACAATAGAATATCCTTGCTTGTTTAATTTACTTCCTTTGAGTCATATTGCTCTAAGGGTTGTTACATTGGTCATTAGAAGTATGTAATAAATAAACAATTACCTACTGTTTGAGAAGGGGTAGTGTGAACCAATAAATAAAGTAAGAAATGTAAATTCCATTTTAGTTTAAAATTTCAAGTGTTGTGAAAATGCCACCTCATCTCGGTGCTGATTTGAAAGCGCGGGATTGTTTCGGAATTAGCGGCGGGCCGTAGCGTGCGTGAAATTTCACGTATGTTAGATATACCAAAAAGCACCGTAGGGCATTACCGAGTAAAATGGAATCTTGAACACACTTTGGAAAGAGCCATCGGAAGTGGTAGACCTAAAGTATCTACACGTGCTCAAGATCTCGAGTTGTTTCATTACGTAACAGAACAACCATTTGCTACATACTCCAGGGCTATAGCAGATACACATTTTCCCGGATGCCGTATAACTGCACAAAAAAGATTAAAGGAGTGGAAATAAAGAAGTATAATGCTGCTGCGAAAGAAGTTCTCAGTGACGAAAATATGAGACGTCGTCTGGAATTTGCAAGGCGATATGTGAACGAACCTTTGGAATTTTGGAATCGAGTGATTTTTAGCGACGAAAAAACGTTCAATAGCCGCAACGATGGACCACTAAAAGTTTTTAGAATGGAAGGAACTCGTTACGAAAATAATCACATATGTCCTAAAAACGAAGTGGTTATTTTTCTGTGAATGTGTGGGGTTGGGTTAGCGCGCGGTCCAGGAGTTTGTTGGGCTATCGATGGACGTCTTGATTCTGCTGCGTATTTAGATATTTTGGAAACTATTATGAAACCTTCAGTCGAAGTGTTTTATCCAGACGAAGATTATATTTTCCAACAAGTAAGTATTCTTATTTCACTATACTTTCTCCAAAAATAGTTCGGGATCTGTTGAATTAACATTTTCATAATGTATTTTTGTTGTTAAAGGACAACGCCCCTATTCATACTTCGCGGGTTGTGCGCAATTGGATACGAGAAAATAACTTGGAGCTGTTACCCTGGCCAGCAAAAAGCCCAGATTTTAACATTATCGAAAATGTTTGGGCTCGAATACTTGCTGTTATCCGAAGACAACAAGGGCCAAATTTTATACCAGTAAACCGTAATGCACTAATTGCAGCCATTGATACCGCATGGGAAACGATTAATATTAATTATATTGATACCTTGATAGCGTCAATGAGCAGACGCCTCCAAGAATGTATCAATAATAATGGAGGTCACACCCATTATTGATTTCTTATATTTATTTATATAGTAATACCTTTATTTAAAAAAAAAGTTTTCATTTAATTTTAAACTATAACTTGGTATCTTAATTATAATTATGTAATAAATTCTTGTCAAAAACTAAATATATACGTTGACAATAAGAATTGCCTTAGTTTTTATTTTCACTTTTTATATTAACTACAGAAAAATGAAACGTCATAAAATATACATTTTGTAAGGACTAAATATTATGAATAGAGAGTTTAATGATTTTTTTTAATAACTTACAATAATTAGTAGGTTAGATTTATTTAAAAATAAGTAATAATCAGTCAACCCAAATAACCATGTTTAGTTTTTTGATTTAATTTAAAAGTTATTGCTTGTAGACGTTTTTAAATCAAAATTATTTCTAATTTTATTTTGTAAACATTTCCTAAACAAAATTTTGATTCGATAATTAATCGAGCTATGGTGTTTAATTAGCGATACCTTCAAATATATTCTTTAAAGAAAAAATTAAGTAAGCAACGTAAATTACCTATTTTCTAAAACGTGCTTAGTGTAATGATTCATTCTACAGTCCTTCTATAAGATAACCCCTGCTGAGACTACCTGCTGTTAGAATTGTAAATGATACCCTTAAGCCCGCTTCACAATGTGCAAACTTTTGTTTACAGAAATTGTGGTGTCCAAGTTTTAAATTTCATGAGTGTACACTCTAGCCGTCGGCGCACTGATACACGTTTGCGTTAAAAAAATTCAGCCTACCCGAAACATGCAAATGTATTTGATAATGCATTTTTTTTCTCAAAAATGGTTGATCCAAAAAAAAAACACAAGAGACCTTATTTGTTTATAAAGAATCAAGCTCTCTGAAATGAATTTTTAAATAATTATGTAGAAACAGGAAAAAAGTTCAGAAAAAACAAATTTTAGGGGCGGCTTTTTCTCCCTCTTGAAACTATAGGAGATACTACAAAAATATTTATTTACTGCTTTTTCGGTAACAAGAAATGTTCGCTCATTTAAATTTTATAACATTTTTGGTTTTAAGAAAAAAATTAAAAACTGTTTTTTTGCTCCATCTTTAAGGGGCTGTAACTAAATACTCATGTATGAAAGACCCACATTATTTTTCGATAAAGAATCACTACTTACATTTTTGTTCTTCTTTATTTAAACCCTGTAAAATTAAAAAAAAACATTCATTTAATAAATATTCAATATGTGCCTACTTCCTTTTTCGCACATCCCTAAATACTTACGTGTACATTATAAAATTCATTTTAGCAATGTAATTATGTTTTTTTCATTTAATAATCTTTGTTTCTAAATTAACAATTTTGACATTTAATTTATGACGCGAAATTATATATTACAGAAGAAGGAATTGAAGATGAAAGTTTTATAATTTTGGACGATGAAACAATCCTAAATATTTTCAAAAAAAGCGGACCTCGTCTATTATTTAAAAAAAAGTTTTTAGAACATCTGAAGACAATTAACCCATCTATCTTAAGCGAATCGGTAAATTCGATAGCAAAGATATTAGGAATTTTCACAGAAATAATTTTCAGGAAGGTTCATTAGCAAGTACACTTAGTCCATCTTCATCACCATCCACTTCTATAAGCTGTCAGCACACTTACGTATTTGAACCAGATGATGAGCTTTCATCCGTTTTAGAGGAAATAACTGATGACCATAATAAAAATAATTTTCAAGAAGAAGCTATATTTAAGGTACCAACGGTTCCAACAAATTCAAAACGACAACTGGATGACGCATCTGAACAATTAAAGAAATTTAAGCAGGATTCAAACACAAGCATATTTGGAGAAAATGTAATTACTTGACATTTCGTTAAACATTTGATCTAATTGGAATTATTTTTAGGGTCTTCAAGAAGTTTTGGAAAAGGATCTAGAGGGAAGACTAATTTTATCCTCTAAGCAAAAACTGAATAACGAACAACGTAATAAGCTTGCTAAAATCATCATTAATAAGTTGATCGAAAATTGTAAAAACTTAAATATAGAGTATGTGAATTATTTTTGAAGTAGGTACTTAATGCTATTTCATAAGTTTCATTTCTAGATTAAAGTCTGAAATATTAAGAAAGCTGCGAAAGAACTTGTAACCGTTTTTCCAGGAGAATCTATCGCAACTTATTATACGCCTTATTGTTCCCCTAAGCAAGAATTACGAAGAGAACCTGCAACAGGGAAGCTGTGGTCAAGATATAATAGCGTTAAGGCAGCATACAGAGTGGCTCAAAAATTTGGATTTATCAAAGTCAAAAATAATTTAATAGAAGACAATTTTGTCATAATTGACGTTCATGAAAAAGAGTTAGAATTCTTGAAAACATGTTCAGGACCACTACTCAAAGTGTTACCGACATGGGAAAACACCTTTCAAATTAGAAATCAAATTTATAAAAACAAAGACCTTCAAGACATATTCAACGATTTTCCTGCTCTTAAATGTGATTTCGGATTAGAATTGGTAAGTTTAAAGCAAGAATTTTTCAATATATTGTTATATTACATGTTTTTAGCTTGAGTCCGACTTCAACCAAAAGTATCCTGACAAAATCGACATCATTTACAACAATTGGCCAAGTGTATGCTCAGGCATATTAGAGGAAGTAAAGGAGAGAAATATTCAGTTATACAAATCATGCATTGGTAATAATAAAACATTAATTTACCTAGAACTGCTCTAGCAGTATTTTTTTTAGATAATTCAGCATCAGCACTTCTTCTTTTGCCATTCCTTTTTCTGCTGTCACTCTGAAGAAAAATAAAAGTGTAACTTGGAGAACCACAAGACGGGAGGTCCAGGAAAGTTTCTTTTTTTTAATCGACGACTTTTCCAAAATAAATGAAATTATTGAGAGAAGACAAAATAAATTAAGTAAGTACGGTCTTCCCATTCAACCTTTCGGATTTTCTGTCGGATGTTTTGATAAGATCGATGCGTTTTATATTAACATTAATCACAATTTTTACAAATGTGACAATAGTATAAGATGTTTGGAACTTTTATTTAAAGTGATCCATGCACTTGATTTAGAATATCCGGCAGAATCAAAACATATTTGGTTGGCGATTGAAGAATTGGTATTTAAAAAACCCCCGTATGCAGTAAAAGTAGCAACACGGCAGGATTTATAGCTGATATAAATTTTCATTTACAAAAGGCATTAAATTGACGATTTTTGTTTTCTCTTGAATAGGTTTAGTTTTGTTAGCCTTATTTGTAGCTTTAGTTTAGAAAAACATTTACCGTAAAACCATTATTCACATTTTATCTTATGTACAACTTTTACGGTTTATGTTAATTGAGGTATTTTACTAAAATTATCTACTTAGGTATCAATGATTGCATATTCTTAGATTGAACACTGATTTTAAATACTTATCTGTTTATATTTGTCTTAAGATGGGTAAATGCTTTATTTGCCAAATTTCATTTTCTAATATAAACAGCTTAATAAAACATTTTAAAATTCTGCATAATTTAAAAGAAACTGACACGTATGTATGTACAGAATCAAACTGTTGGCGAACTTTTCCTTGTCTTAATTCATTTAGAAGACATTTGAAACGCACCCATGGTGATTCATTTAATGGTGAAATATTAACTAATTCAGAATTTGAAATTTCTGAACACATTCATAATCAAACTGGGGTCTGGAATAAAAACGATATCAGATTAACTGAGACTAAGAGAAATAAAGAAGAACCAAATACTTCAGAGCAAAACAACTTTGATGAAATTATAACTCATAGTCAATTACTTTTTATTACTAAATTATATGGCGAAACAACACTTTCAAGAAAAGATGTACAATCCATAATTCAAAATGTTACAGAGTTGTTAGAGAAACATTCACATTTTTTCCTACAATACTTACATCGTACTTTATCTGGTCAGATAAATAATGACTTATTAAACGCAATAAAATTTGAAATAACCAAGCTGCAAAATGTTTTTACTAATTTTGAAACTGAACATTTACGATTTAAAAAGTTAAAAGAAAGTGGTTACTACAATGAACCTGTAGAATTCATCGTTGGACAAAGATTAGATAATGTTAAGGATACAACAGCTTTGCCTAGGAATTACAAAATGCAAATTATCCCTATAAATGAAATTTTAAAACCATATTTTGAACTTCCAAATGTTTTATCAGAAACTTTAAAATATTTGGCTAATTTACGTAATCAAAAACGAATTTACAATATAATTCAAACAGATTTTTGAAAACAAAAGTTTCAAACATTAGTGATAACCAAAGTAATACACTTATCCTTCCAATGTTTATATTTTTTGATGAATACGAAAGTGACATAAAGTATTTATCTAAATTATGTGAAGTCCCATTTAGCTAATATACATGTATGGTTTGTGTGTCCATACAGGAGGTGAATTATTCAGGTAGTCCAAATTAATATTCGTTTACTACGAGTGTACATTTTTCTCAGTGTAGGGGACTCAGGATACGCTCTAAGAAATTATTTAATAACGCCCCTAGCAAATCCAGCAACACTAGAGAGCAGCTGTTTAATGAGGCTCAAATCCGAACTAGAAATCCTGTAGAACGGTTGTTTGGAGTTTGGAAGCGAAGATTTCCTATATTGTCTACAGGGATCTGATTATCTTTAGATACAGCTAAAGCTGTAATTATAGCCGCTGCAGTGTTGCATAATTTGGCTGTGTTAAATCGTGAAGAGATTCCTCCAGCTGAGTTTGATGTAGAAGATATTGACTTTGAAGATTTACCTGCCAACAATGAAGCAATAAACGAGGGTTTTTGACAACAATTTATTGACTATTTTTCTAATTTGTAGTGTATATAAAATAAATTTACATATTTTTCGTTAATTCAATTTGCATTTTTTCATTTTGTAATTGTAATTGTTGGTTTTTTAATTGTAATTTTTCATTAAATAAAAGTTGCGTTTCTACATTAATACGGTGTCCTTTAAATTATCGTACTTCATCCTTAGTTGTTCGGCAGTATGTGGCACCACTGTCACACTATTGTATTCTGCAGCAATTCTCTCCCAAGCATTATCATTAAAGAAATTTAAAATAAGTTTTTCTATTTTGGGTCGTTACAGAGCTATAAAAGCACCCAAATGAGTTCTTTTATAGAAATTTCAGTTCTTTTATAGAAATAGAACAATTTTTATTCCGAACGGTGGTAACACTGATAACGTCAAGATGTCATTACCTTCGGTGTGCATTAATTTCAATCATAATTAATGTTCAGTAGATTTATTTATCTACTTATTTTTATTTCCACTCATTTTTTTTAATAAAACATATGATAGATGTACTAATTAAACTTAAACTAGCATTTAAACCAAAGTTTAATGAAAATATTGCCACCTTAGCAATTACACTTCAAAATTCCCTAAATTTAAAACTCGCGAAATTTATTTACTTCGCGGCTCGTTTTCGAAACTGTACTCGTCTTATAAAATGCGTCTTCTGAAACTAGTTCTTTAATATACTATTATTTAAAATTGAATTCCATAAACCATAAATACCTTATGTTTCCAAGTAACTTATTTTTTTTACATAGCTTCTTTAATACCATTGGCTAATGTGAACTAGAAGTGTAGCCAACTTGAACAAAAGTAGTAGTTTGTCAACCAGAACTATCGGTTCACAAACCAACCACCAGTTGGTCAACTGTAACTCAACCGTAGGCTTTATAAAACCGGGCCTTATAATCTGAAGCAAACTCTAAATACAAAATTTGATTAATAAAATTAGAGTTTTTGGTTTTCTATTATTTTTTTAAGTTTAAATTTAAAATGAAAATCATGTATCTACGACAATTGACGAAGTTTGTTAGATGTCATTGTACAGCAGGACGGTTGCCCTGCACATTGCACACTTTTGGTACGATAGTGGTTAACACATGCTTTGGTGAACGATGGAAGAGAAGATTTCGACCAATTCATTTTCCTGCGAGATCACCTAATCTGACGCCCGTGGATTTTTTCCTGTAGGCTATTTTAAAACAAAAGGTTTATGCGAATGACCTGCCGCATGACCTCGAAGTCCTTAAAGAAAGAAACGGGATGCGGTAAATGAAATAAATGTACCCTCAACGATTTGTAAAGTCTACGGTAATTTCATTCAAAGGATGAAAACAAGTGTTGAGGTTGGGGGATCTTACGTAGAAACTTAATAATGTTTATAAAATAATGTTTGAATAGGAACAATGTGTCTTGAGAAGAATATAAATTTTGTTGTTAACTTTTATTTCAAATTTTGCATTTAGACCAACTGTAAGGTCTATTTAACCAACAGAAAAACACCAAAAACTTTTACACTTGTCCGAGTAAAGTTTTTGGTGCAGTTTTTGGTGTTTTTCTGTTAGTTAACTTTTTCAAATAAAATTTTACCCTAAAATGATAAATAATGGCACTTTTCTCTTGAAGCATTTTCACATTTTCTTGATTTATTAACACTACGTTAATCTGATTTTGGATTAAAATATTGGAATACACTTTTTCGACATGCAGAACTTTTTTTATTTTTAGCGTAAAATCAATAATGAAAATGTTTCTTCTCTTTTCAACTCAATCCGCGGACACAGTGTATACCCTAAATAGCAAATTCTGAAGTTGCGCTTGAGTTAAATAAATTTGAGTTATATCACGTGAAAATACCTACAGCAAGCTACATTTTGGTTTTTCCCTTTTTTCCTACGACAATTTGGACAAACTGGGGAGCATTTTGAAAAAATAGTCAAAATTCGAGTGAAAGTTAAATATTGGCAAAACTATGTAATTTTTTTAGCTGAAATTAGGCATGCTGTTTGTAGTTTATAATAGTTTAGTGGTCTTAGTCAAATTTAGGTGAGTATTTCGGAAATCGACATACCCAGCTATAAACTTGTATAACTTGTATATTAACATCTTAAAACTTGTTTCAAAATTCACACATGATAGGATAATCGCAACTTTAAAACTTAGAGGTCAAAGGTCACAAAAATCAATTTTTTGAATATTTTTTGTAAATATCTCGTTCCCTATGGGTTTTACGCTATTTGTATTTATTATTAATATTGTAGAGAATTAAGTTTTCTACAAATTTTTTTTAAACATTTTTTTCATTCGTCGAATCGTTTTCTTTATTACCAAACGTTTGCTCCAGATGAATTACTTACCACAATATTCTGTAACTGCAAGAGTAGTTGTGGCTCAAGGTGTGGATAAAGGAAAGCGGAGTTGCAGTGTTCTATAGCTTGTGGGCATTCTCATGGGCAAGCTTGTTTCAATGCTGTACCATATCAGACCGATGTCAATGAAGATACAACCCACAAATCATAGAAAACTTAGAGGCAAATGTCGTTGAAGACTTAAAATTCTACAGGAGCGGGACAACGACGACGATGAAGAAGAAGAAGAAGAAGAAAATTAAAATTAGAATTTGTTGTTCTTATAATTGTTATTAATTTTTTCAATTGTGATAATCGTTTGTTTATTTATTTTCTTTTTGTTTATTTAAGAAGTTATTAGTATAAATTAGATTAGAATAAAAATATGATTTAAATTTTTCCCTATCAATTTTTAACTACACTGGCAGGTAAGTGTTAATTAAATTAATTGACTTAATTAAAAATAGAGAAGTAAAAAAATAATTAAATGTAATGTAATAGTACATAAAAATAATAATATATATTTAGCAATAACTTAAAACTTTATAGTACGTATTTTCGATCAGGACTACCAATGATACTCTAACCGCACGCTCTCTGCCCTCTATCTCGAAAACGATTCGACGTATAAAAAAAACGTTTATGACAAAAGTTTTACCGAATTCAATTATCTACAATGATAATAAATACAAATAGCGTAAAACCCATAGAAAATGAGATATTTTAAAAAATTGATTTTGTGACCTTTGACCTCTAAATTCATCATGTGTGAATTTTTGAGACAAGTATTGGGATGTGAAAATACAAGTTTATACAACTTTATAGGTGGGTATGTTGATTTCCAAAGTGAACTCCCTATAATGACTGGACTATAATGACTACTTTTCCTGAAAATGTCAGCTCAATCTGTCAATATTTGACCGAGTTACACGCCATTGATTTTTTCCTTGTTTTTTTTTGTTTATACAGATATATAACAAGAGTGGGAATGAACAAAGAGGAATGTACCTTAAACCAAAATGTTCCTTGAACATCGATAATAAAAAGGGTATCTAGTTCTTTAACTCCAAGGGAAAATAGGTCAAAATAATTTTAAAGCCAACAGTACTCCAAAGAAGGGTTAAAAACCCTATTTTGCAAAAAAAAGGTGTTGCCCTAAACGTTGGATAGGAAAAACTCAAGATTGTTGTAATTTGCACTAAAACGAACATTTTGTGCCGGTTCGCTAAGCTCTAACCGATATTTTCGCTAAAAATTTTACTTGACTCCACTATAAGTACCTTATTTACTTCGCTATAAATGTATAAAAGGAAACCCCAGTACCAATGTAATGTGCTCAATATTAAATATTTTCACTTACAATTGCGCAAAAGGTTTGTATTTTGCCGAATAAATTTGTGTTGTTTAATGAAAATCTGTTGTCTAGCAATTTGACGAGATAAACTGTCAATTATTAAAAACGCGACACCGAATGTCACAATATAATTTTTATAAACCTAATGTATCGAAATTCGGTGTTTCCCAATTTTTTTATAAAATGTGTAAATTCAAGAGAATTTTTGCCGAGACAGAATTAGGTTTATAAAAATTATATTTAATAACAGTACCGTATTTTATTCGTATTAATTGTAAAAAAAGTGCAGCTCATTAAATTATTTTTAGTTAGCAGCGTTCTTCTCACTTGTTGAGACCTTCTATTTGGATAAAGGGTGTAAGGAGATGATGAGCTATCAAAACTCCACATGTTTAAAATTTCTACAATCGCTCAAGTTTCTCATTACTAATTATGTGTGATATTGCAATATGAAAGAATAAAATTTCCTACATTCTTGACGTAGTTGTATAAACCAGTATATAAACAACAATCAAAATAAATAATAATTTATTTTATACCTTCAACCCGATACTGAGTCCTGGATTTGAAAAGAAACTCGACTGCATAATAAACGTTACATTACTTCACCAGGTTTTGAGCCTCTGAAGAACCCCGTACTTTGAATATTAGGTCGAAACCACAACGTTACATCAAGCCCTATATTCATGCAACTACCAGAATCACAAAGTAGAATCTACGTTACCTCCACGTGTTTATTGTTTCTCTAAATTTCGTACATTTTTTCGATCCTATAATTGCAATTCAGGCAAATTTAATTTTTATTTGACAGCAAACGCGAATAACACTAAAACTGACATAAAATGAACACAATCTTAGTTTTTACAAAATATTACCTCCACCAACAACTGATACCAATGTCTCAGTAGTGAAGATACTTTTAAGGTACCTCAAGGTCGGTAAAGGAGAGGTAAAAATCTCACTTTCTCAGTGAGCTGATTCCGTTCAAATATTAGTTCACTTAAAGTAAAGAGAGATTGTTTGAGATTTATGACAAAAGAACAACTAATTACATAGATTTCTTTCAATTCACTTTTGGTTTTTATTCTAACATCTTATTTCTGTTTTCCAAGGCTTCCTTTATTTTTGAAAGAGAATTTCAACCTTCACACAACAGAGTAAAAAAATTCAGGGTTTTCCATCTGACCTGTCAAAATTTTACTAAAAATGGATTTTTTTTAAATTCAGGTGAAAAAAAAAACAACGAAAAACATTTTTTATATAACATGCGACAGTCGCATGTATTAAAATTTAAACATGCTATATAAAAAATTTTTTTCGTTGTTTGTATTTCACCTGAATTAAAGAAAAATCAATATATATGCAACGTATTAATGAAGAATCCTAACTAAAAAACTTGATATCTCAAAATCTATAACTCCTAGATACAGGAAATGTAGTGTTCCATTTAAAATAACGAAGTTGATGTAGACCGGTACAACCGGAATTGTCAGAAAAATGAAAATATTTCAGTTGAGTTTACCCTCTTGGTTTTAGTTATTCTCTAAATTTAAATTTTTTTTCCGTGTATACTTTTCCGTATACGGCTAATGGCGGTTCTCGGTGAGACACCATGCATATAAAACACATACACTTTTAATATGTTGTCAAATGTTGGAGAAAACCGGCAGCTGTTTGACAAAGTATTTGTTTCGGGTCCTGCTTGTGAGTTTTCTGGAATAACAAAATCGCATTCTAAATTTATTTTAGGTGGGAATGGAACAACAGCAGATGGAACGGTGGTACTAATTTCGGTTGCTGTTTTATACATTTTAGCACCTCACGTGTTTTCCATCCTTTAATAGACGATTTTAATCTTTTGTTGGTCGTAGGATATCTTGACTTGTTCTTACTTCGTTTTTGCTTCTCCATTATCCAATATGGATGTGCTTAAAGCAAACAAATGTTTAAAATTAAAATTATAAACTTCCACAACATAACGTAATAACTACGTTTTCCTTCCTAATTATGTCTTGTTTTGTCATTGTTATTTGCTTTTTTTTAATGAAGTGAAATGTAATTTGATTTTCTCACGATTACAAAAAAAATTAATGCTTTTCCCGATTATTTCTTTTGTCATAGGAAGGTATCGATTTTAACATAATACCTGATAATGCTAATTTCCCCATTATTTTCGTTTCCTTCTAATTACATGCTAACACTCTAAAATATTTTACTAATAGCCTGAAGAGAAATTCCTTTTCTGATAGCAATTCTGATATGAACTCAGCATTTGAAACGTTAAAACACAGAGAAAAAAAAAGACGAAAACCATTGGTGCATTGTTAGTTGCTTTAAAGAGGATCATTCAATATGTCACTGTTTGTACATCCATATCGCCGTTAGACACATCCGGCAACTTTGTTTTTACTTCCATACAACATTTGTTACAGAGAAGGCCATCCAATATGAATAAAAATCCACTTCGAACTCTCCTTCTTCACCCTTTTGCCCATACGCAGTCAGTGCGTCTTTGATTGGCGTTGATATTTTCGATGCAGTTCTAAACATTTCGACCTATTGAGTTGATGATGATGATAAAGGAATTGCGTTTTTTATTTTAAAAATATATATTTTTATTACAAACATTTACAACATATTAATAAATTTTATATTCTCCGTTATTGATTGATTGGTGTTTTATGAAGAAGTTGATAGTAGTTTTTCATCAAACCTAACCGGACGTCTTGAACGATCCATATCATTAAGATCAAAAATTCCGGTTTTGAAACGTTTAAACCAGGTTTGCGTCGTCCAACACACATTGCATCTTTACCGTAAACATCACACAAAAGCAGCTTAACTGGCTTTGATATCTCGATTAAACGCAAAAGAAGATAAGCAAACACTCCGGCAAGCTGAATACTGATCAATCAAAATTTTGTTATTTCCTCCTATGTAATCAAGTTTTTTTTATAATTATCACACTTACATTGTCTTTTGATCCTAGACAACAACGATGACAACAATAATGACGATAACAATCAAACGAGGTAACAATCTACGACCTTTATAACAAATGGAAAACAAAACACTAGTAGGCTACGGCTGTTCATTTTAACACCTAAACTTTTTTTTAAGAAATGAGCAGAAGCCAAACGTGCACCATTTTAAAAAATTTATAAATGAATCCCAGATCCCTTGGGCTTTACCGCCTGAATCGCGAGGAAATAACCTCAATAATAAATGCTAAATCCTACGGTGGGCGGACCAGGCTAAGGGGATGCGTTACTGAATAGCAGATCAGTACCTACTGGTTTCACCTTGAGAAATCGGGCGACCTCTCGTTGTAATATAGCCTTCCATGTCAGTTGGGTCTCCTGACATGGTGACCTTTCTTTCCCAACACTCTTGGGACCAAAATGAAGACTAACGAAAATATTATTATACAAATGGAGACTGTGTGGCTACGGAGACGACCTCTCGGTCGCCAAAAGTAGCTGGACCAGCTCCAACACCAATAATGGCAGGGGAAAACAAGGACTTGCCCAAAAATAAAACAGACTCTCTGGGACTCAAAGGAAGAAACTAAAGAGAGAAGCAAAAACGGTACGTTGACGGAAGCCAAACCAAGACACTACCGAAAGACTGAGAATGACAAGGGGAAGGAAGGTGAGGCCACTAGTTCATCAAAGAGGCCTCTCTCAGACTCCTCAACACCCGACTTTCAAAAAGAGCACCAAAGAAGACCAGGAGACCGCAGAGTCAGACTGTGTCTTTCAGCGGTGCTTTAAAAGAACCCCAATATGGCGGCGGTGATTGACAGACGCCATCCAGATGTCTAACTGAATCAGGCTCAATCAGGCCTGATACAGGAGAAGCTGACGGCTGCTGTGGACGCCACTCCTTCGGGAAGTGCGAATCCTCCACAGTTCGAAGGTACTTGGTTCTCGACAGGGGTTCTAAGGATTAACTGCGAGAACGAGCACTCTAAGATAAGACGACAAAACGCAGTGGAAACTGTGAAGCACTTTGGAGGCATATGGGAAGGTGCAGATTTAACTGTAGTCAAATCAAATAAACTTTCCAAGAGACCCAAGGTAATGGTATGGGTACCAGGAACGCCAAATGTGGATGTGGTCAGAACCCGAATTGAAATACAAAATTCTGGACTTCAAGTGGGAGATTGGCGCCTTCTTAGTCGGAAAGAGGAAAAGGATGGAGTATTACTGGCCTTTTTCATAAACGATAAAGACTGCCATACTCTGGAGGAAAAGAGAATGAAGGTGCATTTCGGACTTCAAACGCTAACCTTTAGAAAAATAGGTAAGGATGATGAGAGTCATTGAAGTGAACCTGCAGCACAGTAGGGCGGGTTTCACTGCCCTCTGTAAAGCAATGGAAGCATCTGACATTGCTCTCATTTAAGAACTCCTGGGTGTGCAGGGGTAAAATCATGGGCAGAGCGTCAAAAGTACACTCGTAAACGGCCAAGAAAGTGGTAACTTTTCAAAAGATCAAATGGGCGATAAACTCTTTTTAGCCCTATAAGTCATCGGGTCCGGATGGAATCATATCCATCATGCTACAGAAGGAAACTGACCTTTTGTGGCGTAGACTATGCAAGGCATTTAGGGCTAGCTTAGCCTTACACTACTTGCCGAGGACGTGGCGGCTTACCAAGGTGGTTTTTCTTCAAAAGACTTGCGAAGCAGACTACTCCCAAGCAAAGACTTATAGACCCATTGGTCTAATGTCATTCATACTAAAGACAATGGAGAAGATTATGGATAGGCATATTAGGAAGGTATTCTGGTGACCAGCCCTCTATCCCGAGACCAGCATGCATATCTTTCAGGAAGATCTACAGAGACAGCTTTTAGTACCCTAACTAGTAGGGCGGAGAATGCTTTGGAAAATAAACAAATTATATTGGCGGCCTTCTTAGATATAGAAGGCGATTTCGATAATATATCTTTTGACTCCATAACCGCGGCCCTGAGGAGACGTGGTCTGGGAGTACTTTCTCCTCTGTTGTGAAATATAGTCATAGATGAATTGCTAACTAAGCTCAGAACAGAAAGCTACCTCTCTCTGGGGTGTGCAGACGACCTTGTCGTTCTAGTGGAAGGCTAGTTTTTAGTCACGATTAGAGAACAAATGCAACGTGCACCGAACGTGGTAAACAGATGGTGTGTGAGGGAAAAGCTGAAAGTATCTCCCAAAAGACCACCATAGTGTTGTTTACACGCAAAAAGAAATTAGAGGGATTAGGACCTCTTTTCTTAAATAGGCGTGAACTAGCTATATCTGGGGAGGTAAAATATTTGGGGGTAATCTTTGACTCCAAGCTTACCTAGAACCAATATATAGCAAAAGTCATACGAAAAACGGAGATTACCTTAGCGGTAATCAGACGCATGTATGACAGACAATGGGGGCTCAGACCAGAGATGGTACACTGGTTGTACACAAGGGTGGTTAGGCCCGCCATTACCTACGCGGCTAGTGCATAGTGGTCAAAGGTCATACATGAGACCACAATCCTGAGACTAAGCAAGGTTTAAAGACTTGCCTGTCTAAGCATAACAGGGGTTCCAAAAACTACGCCCACTGCAGCACTTGAAGCAATGCTAAGTCTTACCCCCTTGCACTTATATATTAAAGGGAAAACAAGGCTGGTGGCGTACAGACTTCAGTTATCTTCAGCCTATATCAAAACTGACACCCCTCATATAAGACGTTTAGCAGACATTGGAGGATCCCTACTTCAAATGGGGTCTGACCATATCGTGACCAAGCGCATTGACAACGCACTTTTTCAAGTGGTCATTCTACATTGGAATGACTGAATATACTACAAAGAGAAAATTCCAAAAGACGGTATAATCTGGTATACGGATGGTTCTAAATCAGGGACGGGGGCCGGATTAGGAATATATAGTGAAAGAGAGGATTTAAGTTATGTCCTCCCCTTGGCAGCCTAGCGACTGTCTTTCAGGCAGAAGTTCTTGCCATCATCGAATGTGCAAAAACTAATATAGAGAAGAACTACCACCGTACGCGTATCTATATTGTGTCTGACAGTCAAGCAATACTAAGAGCTCTTTTAAGCCAAAAGACCTCATCTAGACTGGTTTTTGAATGTTTTAACACTCAATACCCTGGCAGGCCAAAACAAGATAACTCTTGTCTGGACGTCTGGCCATCGGGCATTGTAGGGAACATCAAAGCTGACAAGCTAGCCAGGCAGGAAGCCACAACGCCTTACGTTGGGCCAGAACCAGCCTTGAACATATCAAAAAAGTCGAGTCGCTTAGCAGTCAGCGAATGGACTCGCAAAGAACATAAGGCGTACTGGACATCAAGACCAGGCCTGATACATAGTAAGTGTATGATTATAGAACCTTACGGGAAACAAACTAACTACTACTAATGTTAAGCCGGGCACAGTTAAAGATCACGGCAGGGCTCCTAACGGGTCACATGGCCGTCAAAGAATACCTGCGGAAAATCGGAAGATTCACTGGCGACACTAATGTCGACTATGTGAAAGAGCTCCCGAAACAGTACTGCACTTATTGTGCATTTGCAAGGCTGGACAATAGAAGACAGCTTATTTTTGGGCGCAACAAAATGCTACCAAAGAGTTAAATACGTATCCACCCAACGACCTGCACCTATTAGTGCAGCGTATTGAATTTGGATAAGTCGATTAACAACCAAAGGAAGCACAATAAGCTTTTTAGGCTGCGGTGCATCCGGAACCACAGTGGTAGACGGCCTAAGGGAACAAAACGTAATGTATACGAAACATAAAAATAAAAACTCAGAATGCATTCATCTTATGTAGGATTGTACATTATCAAAATGTATAGTCTACATCAATGTGTTGTATAAAAGTACATTAATATAATGTACACGAAAATCCTATACCATTGGTTTAATGTACACCGTACATTAATCTTATGTAGTATTATAATGTTGAATTTATTGATTTCATGTATAACGTACATTAATATTACGTTTTGTTTATTAGATATTTTGGAGATAATGGTTAAAAAATAAATCATAAATATGAATTTAAATTATCTATTTTTATTACTAAAACGGTGACAAAAAAACTCTAAAATAAACTGTAACAAATTGATATGAAAAGAAACAAGAAAAAAATAATAAAAAATAAACAAAATGTACAACTCAGCATTAATTATAGCTAATAATAACAATAAAATAAATTAAATTAATTTTCTGTTGCTGTTTCACTTTTTAAAACTTCCGAAATCAGATGCACTTTCGGAAAGCTACCTTCTGATTTTATATCGTAAAAATGTGTTCCAATCAAAGTCAAAACATTGTGCCTTCAATTGAAAATTTTAAATTAAAAACATAAAAAATTTTAGAACTGATGTTGACCGCCCGAAGTAAATTTATAAATTTTCATTTGATGTCATCAAAGTAAACAAATATCTCTGTAATGGAAGTAATACTGTCAGCTATACACATTACAAACGGTGAATAGATTCCCTCTTGTTCATCAGGTGCATTAGATGATTTTCCAACTCAACCGCTGATATGGCCACATATAAGAAAGCCATTTGGAAGTTCCAAATGGAAAATTTTATTGTATCTTTCTTTCGCCTGTTATCGTATTTCTTAACAATTTTATGAGTAGGAACAAGATACTCATGTATAGCGTATAATAAAGTGGCATCACGACTATCTCCGAAGAAAAAAAATTTGTTTACGAATTGACGTCACTCAAGAGTCAAGTAGACCATAACATTATTATACAGGGTGTCTTTAGCTGAGTGCTCATTAGAAATATCTGGAGAACCGTGATAACGAGAAAATCAGAATTTGGAATGCAGCCATTTGTGATCAAGATGTATTGTTTTAAAATATTTTCAAAATGGCGTCACTTTCGGAAATACCGGAAGTTGATGACAACTTGGTTTTTTAATGTAATGACTATGATTTTATTTTCTTTTATGATGCCAAGTTGAATTTTAAGTCAACTTTATGTAAGGTATTTCTAACCTAAAATGTCAACTTTCGGTGATAAAGATTGTTTTATGTCAAAATCATCTATGTACGAAAAAAAAATTTTTGCAGTGGAACTAATAAAGATGGAATAACAAAATTCTGCCAGTGGAAAAGCAAAACATTGCACTTCATCCTTCTCGATTTCAATCTTGATAATTATCTACAGGGTGGTGTGAAAAGTGAATTGAATTAGGTTAATACAAACATGCCAAAAGTCATTTTATTCAAATGGGACACTCCATATTTGATTACATGTGTTGAAAGGTCATTCTTTTCTGCATTGAATGATGTAACATTCTTTTATTCTTACAATAGAATTTTATTTTAATTTAATTCTACATAGATGATTTTTGCCAATTTTGACCTAAAACAATCTTTTATCACCGAAAGTTCACATTTTAGGTTAGAAGTACCTTACAATAAAGTTGACCTAAAATTAAACTTGGAATCATAAAAGAAAATAAAATCATAGTCATTATATTAAAAAACCAAGTTGTCATCAACTTCCGCTACTACCGGAAGTGACACCATTTTTAAAATTTTTAAAACAATAGATCTTAGTCACAAACGGCTGCATACCAAATTCTGATTTTTCCGCTATCAGCGTTCTCCAGATATTTCTAATGGGCACTCAACTAAAGACACCCTGTATATACTGTTGAACTCTATATCTATCTGTAAATTATTTAAAACTTCTGTTAGTTTTGCTTGTGTAAATAATGTTTTCTTGGATTTTTCATCAAAAACGAGACATTGGTCCGTTATCAGTTCTGGGGCCACTTTACAGAACATCTGTTAAATGTTTTCCAAATTCAGCCAATAAAATTTTATAAATGGGAGTTTAAAGGCGGCGTTAAAACTTAACTCATGTTAACTTTTAACGAACGTTGTGTAAACCTGGCCCTGAAGTTGACAGGTTGTGGGTCATGTTTAATACTTATTTGTTTAACGAGGTATTAGGTAAATTGAATGCTTTGTCGACATCTCGCCAAATTAAAATCCGAGAATAACGAGAATTTTAAGGCGGCTAAGGACGAAGACAAACTGTCCAATTTACATAACACCGAGTTGTACACAATGTTTTATTTTACGACACACTCCGTTTAAACGAGAGAAAAGTTTTAAAATTTGACTAAATTTGAATAAACTAAACTTTACTCAAAAGTCGATTATCCTTATAAAAACATATTATTTTACTTTTTTAGTTTGAGTGTTCAAATATTTAACACAATCAAAATTTCATGTCACATTATTATTCACTGTTCTTAGGTCTACTTCAACAGACCTTACCTGGCCTAAGCTGACATAGAAAAACTTGATTTTGTTTATACGAAACACAAAATTTATTACATATTATTGATTTTACAAACCATTCTATAGCCTCATGGTAATTTATATTGTGTCTATTTCTCTAAAGCTGCAGTTGCAGACTCCAAAGTTTGAAGCTCCCTCAAGCGATATTGGGACCGAATACAATTTTTAGCGTCTTCTTATATATTTATTATATAACTTTCCCCTCTTTCCCGTTCGATAGTACTCCTAAAATGTATAACAATAGTATAATAGTACCTATATTAATGTACCGTGTGTCTCTAGCAAGACGCAACATAGAAATTTTACTATACAAAAAATTGAATTGATCCACTAAAGCTATGAAATTCTCGTATTGACGTATACGTTACAATTAATTGTTATTGCGTGTTCCTTGTTGTAATATTCTCTAATTTAATTTTTGAAAATGAGCGTGTACTTATACAATCCCTGAAAAAGTTTATTTATTTATTTATTTATTTATTTATTTATTTATTTATTTATTTATTTATTTATTTATTTATTTATTTATTTATTTATTTATTTATTTATTTATTTATTTATTTATTTATAAGCTTTTACAATTTTACAATAATAGGCTACATGTGTTGAACCTAAATCGGCCCACATAAAACAACTTACAAAAGAAAAACTAAACTTAGATAAACGAACAAAAAGATATTAGATTAGGTTAAATTAACTCTCTAACTCTTCACTCTGTGCCATGGTCATTGTTCAATATTCAAATGGCTACAACTACACTTTAGTTAAAACTAAAAATTAAGTTTTATTTGTCAAATATTTAATGTATTAAAGAAACCATAATAAAATTGTGTATCATCATCAAAAATCGTACTTTCATATCTCACTATCGTACAGTCATTATTTTATATATGTAATTTTTAAATTGAATTTTTAATTAATAAATATGTCTATATTTGTTTCTTTGTTTAATAGGTCAAACAATTTTAATGTTTGAACAACAGTTAAATTTTTGTACGATTCAGTTAGTGCTCTTTTAATGTGAAAAATATCACCCGAACGTACTTCAGAAGATCTAGGAACATGCAAAGCGACTTCACTAAGAAGCTGTGAACAATAAACTTTATTGTTACATATTTTAAAAATAAACAATAAACTAGCGACTTTACGTCGCATTTCAAGACTATCCAAACCAGCAGTCTCTCTTTGCTCGTTTGTTGACATATCAAAATGGACTTGATGATTTTTTAAATTTTAAATAAATATACCTTAACATATGATTCTGAATTTTCTCAATTTTATAAATATCCTTTTTTTTTGCTTGGCATCCAAACATTGGAGCAGTACTCCAGTCTGGTTCTTACTAAAGATTGAAATAGCAGTTTAATTGCTTTATGATTAGTGAAGTCGCTTGTGCATCTTTTAATGAAACCAATCATTTTATAAGATTTTTTACTTATTACATCAATGTGTTCAGAAAAAGAAAGTGAATTAGTAAAGACCACTCCTAAATCTTTAATACTTTTTACAGAATTAAGGTAAGAACCATTAATGTCATATTTCGGAACATACAATGACTTTTGTCTCGAGGTTGACATTACTACGCGTTTAATCACATTTAATAAGAATTTGTTTTCATCACCCCTTCATTTAATGCATTTAGATCATCTTGTAAAATTGAAATTGACATGTTCAGTAGACTAGATAACTTGTAACGGTTGTAGTTCATAAATAACAAAAGAAAGCGACGGCTCTAGCGGTACAACCTAGAGAGAAAAAGTGAGGAAATTTGGCTCGATGTAGCGCACTAAATTCGTGGAGGATCCAGTATTTGTAGTAGTTAGCACAGCAGCGTCCGGCTTAGTCGGTGAGTAGGGAGTCCTTGAAGAACTGTAAAGAAATAGACTGCTGCCAACTGCTGGGTAATAGAAAGAAATAAAACCGACCAACAGGAGTTCAACAAGTTTTACTAAAGGTTTAATACGCTAAAACGAACACAAATCAGAGAGACAAATAGACAATTCAATATAGCAAATAAAATGTAAAGTACTAGGAGAATGTGACAGAAACAGAGAGACTGTCGCATGTGCGTTAGCAACAACAATAATTAAAACTCGCAATTAATGTGTCGAATTTCAGGTAAGCTTTTTAATTACACCCAAATCAAAGTTAGCGTTCCAATTAAGGATTGGTTACTAAGAAGGTTTGACGTACACACGTCACTTACACACGGTGACTTAAAACTAACTGAAACACGGATTAAAAAGGTAAGTACCTCCCGCCAACCCAAAAGGCCTTTTGTTTTAGCTTCCACCACTCTATGTAAAGCGCCCAAACACTTATGGAGCTGGTTAAAAACAAAACCAAACGTCGGTGGTGGAGTCTACCCCGAATAAAAATTTGCTTAAATGCTAGAGATTCAAACCGTTTAATGTCACATGTACGTAAGCTTCATACGCATTAATATTGAATAGGTTACTTAAACATTAAAACTTAGCTGTATTCTGTAGTATGCAGTTCCGAGAATGAAAGTTCTTGCTAGCGGCAGTATTCGACAGCTCCAGAAGGTAGGTAACCCTAGGATTTCCCTTAGGGCAGGTATGTAGCAATGAACGGATGGCGAATATCTTCCCTCGAAGTATATATTATGCAGAATGAACGACCCCTGCAGACCGTAGAGTTCACCGGCTGGTTGCAGCGTAATTAGATGCGAAACTGTGGTAGGTTTTTAAATAGCCAGTCCAGCACCCCCAGGAGTTATCCAGGTGTAATACACAATGAGAATATAAGGTCAACGGACGTGCTAAAGCATACGTCGTAATTAAAACTAACACAACCACGAAACAAAAGAAAGAAAAAAAATACTTACGGTAAATGCGGCCGGATTTAAATTTAAACACCAATTCGACTTGGAATTATTGAAACACACATTAATAATTAATAATTAAAAAATTTTTTTTTAAATCCTCAAAACCTTGCATAACATCACTCACTGAGACTAGTCCAAAACTAAAACAGTTATTTTGATCACAATTATTATTATTTGACATTGGCTAGTACGCTACTATGAACTGAGCTGAAATAATTAGCAAAAAGAATTACTTATATCCCGTCCTTGGTATTTTACATTCTTAAGAAATATTTCATCTAAAAATGTTTGTCTTTGACCTTAACAATTTTGTATATGACCAGAATTTATTTATTTATACCTATAGACATTTCAATATCTCTAATAAATAGAGTGTATGCATCATTGATCTTTTTTTAGAGATGATCTTACTTTTTTAAATGTATCTTTTTTTAGATAATTAGTTTTTAATTTTTAAAAGTTTTATAATGCCATTGTTAAACCACATTGGATCAGTCCTGTTTATGGTAGAACACGAACCACAAAAATTCATTTGAACAAAATTTTCAACACTAATATTCAAAAATTAATTGAAACTATTTTTAACAAACATAATTCACATATAAAAATATTAATCACTGCAAAAAGACATATTTTAGTAAAATATTATTATTAAATTCACATCATTATACAATGACCTTGACCATGATACCATGAGAGTCGGGACAGAGCATCTTTCTCGTTTAGTAACTCCTTCGCCGTTATAGAGTTTGTATCGGTCCGGGTCGACCCCTCGAAGACCACTACACTTGTCACTTTCCCTCCTTCGTTGCACTTCTGCGTATCGCTTTTTCTTATCTACGCCGAAATTTAACCTCGGATCTAATTCTTTCTCCTTTATCGTAGCTTAATTAATTAATTGACTGACCTTCACTATTTTCCTTCTCGTTTACCACTTTTAACTTTATGCACTCTACACTTTTCACTAAATTAACTTTTCAGTTTACACACTTTTTTCGCATTAAAACTTTGCTGTGGAACGGGGCCGACACGTCGGTATTCCCTCGAGCGAGAGTTTAATTGTTCAACTGGTTAAGTGGGCATACAGTAGTGAAAGCTATAGAAACACTTCTGCTTTATTTGCTGCACTTTTTCCGGATTAGCCAATTCCAAATAGCAGTACAGTGCTGAGAGTAGTGCGACTATTTGAAAAACTGGCAGTGTACACAAGAGTTTGAAGCAGATTCAACAAAACCAGGACATGAACAATGGCAACGATGAAGAAATCGATGTACTCGCTGCGGTGCAACTCCACCCTAATGTTAGCATTCGACAACTAAGCATCGACTGTAGTGTAAATAGGTGTTGAGTTCATAAAATTTTAAAAAAGCATAAGTATAGGTCATATCATTACCCACATCATCAGCAAATATTCAGAACCGATGCTGACAAAAGGCAAGAATTTTGTGAAACATTAATGGAGATATGCAATAATGATATGAATTTTGTTAAGAATATTTGCTTCACCGATCAATATTCGTTCAATGTCAATGGAGCACCAAACAACCAAAACTTTCGTTATTGGAGCACACTAAACCCTAATTTATTTGTACCAGCGCGCACACAATATCTCCAAGAAGTAAATGTTTGGGCTGAAGTATTATCTAATACCATAATAGGCCCATTTTTTTTTATTGAAGGGACACTTACTGCGGATAAGTATAGAGATTTGTTAATGCAGCAAATTTTACCCTCATTAGATCAAGTAGCTGAAGTTGTGTGTTATCAGCCTGATGGGTGTTCAGCACATAATGCAAATCAAATAAAACAACTTTTAAATGAAGCACTTCCTAGAACCTGGATTGGAAGAGGTGGGAAAGTTGCATGGCCACCAAGAACACCAGACTTGTCCCCAACGACTTCTTTTTATGGCTTTACATATCTTCGAAGGTTTAAACCAACAGATCCCACGACACAATTAATTCTTTAAAAGATAAAATTGTGGAAATTTGCTTCAATATACCAGGCAAATATGATTGCAAATGTGCAACGACACTTCTGTGGCCGATTGAGGCACTGTTTAGCAGTAAATGGACAGTATTTTGAACAGGACCACTAACACATTTATAAAAAAGAATTTTTAATACGATTCAATTAAAACTTAAAACGACAATCACTTTTAATAAAAAACTGTATTTAAAATTACAATATTTTTTACAATTGTTCTTGGATGGTTTAAAAATAACAAACTTGTTTCTTGACTCCTGGATTCTAGTAAACCTAAAATAGACAGTCAAAAGAAAAAAAGCAAATTAAATAATTTAAAGCACAAACCATTTCGTTCTCATTATTCATAAAATTAAAACCTTAATCGGTCATCTTCTAAAAATCTTCATTAATCGCATGAGTTTCAAATAATTGTTTATGATCAAGAAGCTATAAATGTATAACACCGTCTAATTCTGGGTTACATTTCACTTCGCTGATACCGAATAAAGTCCTTAGAACACCTACTTCTGTACATCTGTAGAGACAAACTACTCAATCCGTACTGATCGAAATATCTGTCTTACTTATAATACTAACTGTATTGACTTAAAATAAAGCTTTAGAATACCTGCATATTCTTGCAAGATGCAAGTATTATGTCTAATGGTTTACACACAGGTCTACAATGCAAGAAAACAAACGACTCATTTAACCTCAAATTCAATAACAGGTTTTATGCAAAAGTATTTGATTATGCTTACTTCAATAGCTATTATAAAATATGAAAGCAACATTGATTGAATTTTCGTAAAATCACAAAATACTAAATACTTACTTTTTACAAACTTAAAGAATAATATTTACATTTGAAAGAAGATTAGACATTCTACACTTTCTAACTTCAACAAAATGCCGTAACGTATAGGGTATACAATAATCCGAAATTTTCATAGCAATAGTAGATCAAATCAAATTTTTCAATAATAAAAATCTTATGTTGCGTCTTGCCAGAGACACGGTATAATACTCACCTAACCTACTGTTTCAGCACTTTTCTTCGGATTAAAATGTATTAATAATACTCAACACCAAAAACTTATCATTTTACTGTAGACAGTTGGTAATGTTGAATGCGTATGAGCCACCTTTTCCAGAGCTATAACTACTATTTTAATAAATCTGTTCACAAAGTGATGTATCCGTATATTGAATGAATGTATTCTATAAATTGATTCAATGTATCCCGGCATGTGTATATCCTTTGTTACCATCTACATTTTATTTGTGATTTGAATGTCTTAGTACATTTATTCAATGTATTACCTTATTAAAAGTAAGCACGAATATGTTTCATTGATACAATGAACCTTGTTTATTAAAATCATGTATTCGTTTTATCAAACTAACATCGCATTATTTACCGGGTGATTCAGCTAACCCGTTCATTAGAAGTGTATGGACTTCCCGTTGAAATATTTGTTTAAAAATTTGGAATAGGGGATTGCTCAAAAGTTCTATTTAATTAAAATATTTCAGCCTTCTAGCACTTCCGGTTACACCGGAAGTTGCTACCAACTTTCTTATTTTAAATAGAATGATATATTTTTTATATATTTGGATTCTACGCTAAAATCTGTGTTACCTTCATGTAGCACAACTTATATGAAAAATCAATAGTTTTTGAGATATTCTCATTTTTTGAGAAAAATTGTTTTTGTAGTATTGTTTTCAAACGCTTGTCAATGATTGAAAAAGAAAGTTATAGTAACAAAATTTGGGCTATACTTAGGAGGACTGTTAAGTTTTTAAATGATGTGTAATTTGACATCTTATTATTTACAGAGTGTTCAAAATGTTTGGCTAAATCTGACTAACTTCAACTGCCCAAAAGTCAATTTTATTAAACAGAACAGCCTGTATCTTGTTGCTCTATGTGATGGAGAATTACGTGGTCTTTCAATCTTCATAAGAGTTTCCTATACCTATCTGTTACCATTTTCCTGCTATCGATGTATTTACATTCGACACACAATATTTCTCTATTTTATTAAATAATAGTGGCCTGTGGAAATTAAAACAATGTGCCTTATTTATGAAACTTGTAAACGTCGACGTGACACATTATACACAATATGGAAATCCACCAAGAATATTCGAATGAAGACATACTAAATTTATTTTTTATTCATGGAGAATGTTACAAAATTATTGAAAGAACTTGCCGTTTGTTTAACGTTGGGTTCTTATCATCTCTATTTTTGCTTCCTCTTGTATTATGTATTCTGGTGTTTCCCTTTCTAACCCAATATCCACTTCTAGTACATTTTTGTACACCTTCTAGTTTCACTCATTCCTTCCATCCCCACACCTCTGCTCCGTACATCATCATTCCTTTGACTATCCTCTCGAATAACCACCGTCTTTTTTCTAAATCTTTCCGAAATATTTTCTTAAACAACTATCTTCTTTCTCCCTTTCTTCCTTTCAAATTCCATAATCTTTGTTCTTTTTTTCTCATCATATCCCACAAACAATTCTCTTTCTACCTTATCAAACGCAGCCTTCAGATCTAAAAATATGGGGAACATTTTTTCTCCTTTCTTTTCCAACTCTTTATTTATCAATTGTTTTAGAACGTATATACAGTCTATAGTACCTATTCCTCTTCTGAAGCCCATCTGCCAATCCGGAATTAATTTTTTTCCCTTTACTTCCCTTTCTAGCGTCTCACTATATAATTTCTATCCTACGCTAGTTAAGCTTATCCCTTTGTAGTTTTTAGTTTCCCTCCTATCCCTTCCTTTGTAAATTAAATATATTATTATCTCCCTCCACTGTTGAGGTAGTCCTTATCCTTTCCATATCCTTTCATACGTTTTTCTTATGCTCTTCCTCATCCTCTCTTCTGTGAATCTTCACTGCTCCTCCCTGTGTCTCGTCCGAACCTCTCGTTTTACCCACTTTTTAATTCCTTCCTCTCTGCTTCTCTTCTTTATTTTAACTTTTCTTATGTTTACGCCAGTTTCTCCTAGCAAACTTTTACAACGTTTCTCCAATTTTTCCTCATTTATTTTTATTTTCATTCTTCTTTCTCTTTTTCTCCTTCTTTTAAAAACTCCCAAGCTTGTCCTTCGTTTTTATTTCGCTGACCTCTGTTTTCAATTCTTTTTGTATTTTTCCTTTCTCGTTCTACACATTTTTCTAAACATTTTTCTTTTGTTTCTGTATTCATTAATATTCATTTTTTCGATTTTCCACTTTCTTCTCCCTCTTCTCATTTCTTTCTTCGCTCTTTGGCAGTTTCCATTCCACCATTTATTTTTTGTCTTATTCTTCTTGTTTCCTTTCTGAATCTTTTTTATTCGAGTCGTTTCTTTCATTTTTGTATCCATTTTTATCTCCTCATCTATTATATTCGTTGTTTCTTGATCTTCATCTGTTATTTCTATTTTTTCCTTATACCTTTCTATAGTATCTTTTGTCCGTATCATCTTCCCACCCATTCTTTCCTGTTCTCTTCTTCCTCTTCTTCATCTTTCCCCACCAAAGTTAATTTCAGCGACTGGTGGTCTGCTTCCTCTTTCTCTCCTGTTTTAAAACTTTCTACGTCTTCCAAGCATTTTTTATTTACTATTACGTAGTCTATTACAGATTCTCCCATCCCTCTTATAAACGTAAACTCTCCCTTTTTCCTTTCCTTCATGTTATCGTTTAGTATTGTCCATTCTCTTTCTTTACATAATTCTAGCAATTTCCTTCCCTGTCCATTTATTTTCTTGTTCATAGATCTCCTCATTTTACTCTTCCATTCATCATCATTCCCCCTAATTCTTGCATTAAAATCTCCTCTATTGTTAGTCTTTCTTCTTTATCTTCACTAACCGCCTTTTCTATTTCTCTTCTTGTTGTATCCATTTCTTTTCCGTATATTGTTATTATCACATACCTTTCCCTATTTCTAACCTTACATTGGTTTTCATCCACCCTGTCCACTTCTCCCCTCCGTCTTCTCCTACTGCCGCTTATTCCTTTCTGACACCTACTAAAATTCCTCCATTTGCCCTTTCCCTTTTCTCCGTTCTTTCCTCAATCTGTATCTGCCATGTAAATTCCTACGGTAACCATTCTTTCCATTCCTCCCATCCTTTCTTCTCCATCCATGTTCCCACCGTCTCCATCATTTTAAATAGCCTTACATATTTCCAAAATTCTTTCCTTTTGTTTTTTAAAACCGTTACATTCCAAAATAGTATTTTATTACCTACTTTTCGTTTTTTTCTTTCTCTCCTTCCTTAATTCCTTCCCATTTTTAAATTCCTCTATCTCGTTTAGTTTTTGTCATCCACTTCCCCATTTTTTCCTTTTTCTCTGACCATCTCCATTTCTCCCCATCTACCCACATTTTTGTGTATCCTACTTTTCACCCTCTTCTCCTGCTTTTTAATTTTTTTTTGCTTTTTGCTTTATGTTTATTTGGACGTTCTTCTCTTTTTAGTCATGTGATCGTCAATATAAATTCCATTATCTTTCTATTTATTAACACCACATCTCTTCCTATTTCAATTGCGTCTTCAATCTTTGTTTTCATCTTCATCTCTTCCTTTATCATATTTTCCACTTACATTTGTATCTCTCCTCTTCCTTCTTTTGTAAGTATTAAGCGAGATTAATATTTTAAGCCGTATCGAAACATAAAAGGCAAAAGTAAATCAGGTAGATGTTTTTTCTCAAACAGCATAGAGTATTCAAAATGGAAGTGTTTTTGAAAAGGTTAATTTTTATAGTAACTGAAAACAATCTGTTGCGAAATAGAGTTCGGTTGCAATTTTGTATTTTGTTATTATTCTTCCAAAGGTTTAATGCATCAAAGTTATTACATTTCTTTAATGTTTTGCTAAACAGAGAAATGCTAATAAATGGACTAATTTAGAAAATAAGGTATTGATTAAAAAAACGAACGAACGTTGTCCTTAAAAATATAATAAGATTAGGGAGATCATTAAAAACATTTTACACAAAGTATTTACTTACAAAAGTGTTAACTGTGTTTGTGTACATATTGTAAATTAATAATTATCGCTACGCAATCATTGATACAAAATAATTTTACTAAAACGTGTAATGTGTTAGGTATATGTAAGTACTTTGATAACTTTGATAATAAACATTCAACCTCCATTTACGAATTGCTGTCATCCGCTCTCGAATTGTCGTCGTAGGAGTGTTCAAATTGTTAACAACATTCTATATTGTGCCAGTATTGTGAACGGGCTTACTTTGAATTAAATTGAATCAGGTATTAGTTTAACTGTTTGAATGGAGTGAACAGTGCATAGCATTCGTTTGATAGCGTGTGATACATGCAATTGATTTTTTTACCAAAATTTTCCTGCTCAGGTAATCAATTTTAATCATTACTTAATTTAAAATCGCACCCAAAGTAGTCGCTCTTTTTGAAAAATGCTACGAAACTAACCCTTTCAGTACGAAATAATATAGAATTTGGATTCGTACAGATCCTTATTGTAGAAATTATAATAAATGTTGTTGATGCTTTGATTGAAATTCAAATAATGAAAAAAACTTTTTTAGCTGAACAGATAGATACGTTTGTTAAATTACTTAAATAAAATAGAAATCGCCAAATAACAAAATACTTTGACTTTTATTTGCGGTTTGGTTTAACGATTAGAAAGTATACACCTCAGGATAAGCTAATATTGACCATTACACATTCCTCCTATAGTAATTACAAAAAAAATTGCTTATGCCATTATGGTTGCGTTACATATTACAGGTATGCTGTTACATTGTATTATCACCTATTATCACTGTATTTTAGCTAGTAGATTTATTGAGTATAATTGAATATCAAAATCAATTGTGTTTAAGAATTGGAAAATATTTAATGACATATGTAATTATTAAATGTAAAAGTAAAAATAACAACAATTTTAAAAATACAAAGCTATACTGTAATTATATATAATTGTAGAAATACTAGTTACACAATATATGCGCACCTAGTGTTGTGTGACTTTGGACTTCATTGAATTCAGCAAACTAATCTTTTGAATGAAGTTTCATGGTGAAAATATATAATATGTATCATTGAACGCAATCAATGTTATCCAATTACGGATTTATTTAGTTAATATCCTGCAGTCTCAGTTTCAATTTTTCAGTCAGCAAAAGGTCCGACGATCTGCATTATTATAGCTACTAGTAAGTATAATTGCTAATTATTGTTCTGGTCTTCATTTACACTATTTTCAAAATTTGTTCGATTCATGTGCATCGATAAATTTAATGCCACACTTTTTTTTTAAGAATAAATGTGACTGCTTTACAGTTAGATAACTAAATTAACAAAAATAGTTTAAAGCAAAAAGTGTTCTCATTTAATGAATCGTGTTTAAATATTTTGACTCATACGGTTTTATTTAAATAAAATTAGTTTTGAAAAAGCCCTCGTTAGGTAGGGCAAAACGTCGGCACTTTTATGTAAAACTAAGGTCATAGTTCTATTATTCACTTACATCTAGAAGCAACATCATTTCTTCTTATGCAAAAGTATTGATTACGTTGTTAATAGAAATTTTATTTATTCCTTAAGTAAAAATTGTATTATGTTACGTTTTCATTTATTAGATGGTCATTTCTCACTCTTATATTCTATAGCGCTTCATGGCGATTATTTTTTCCAAAATATTCAATTATGTTTGTAAATCAGCACCTTGAAAATAATGTAGTATTATGTATGGACGATTTATTCTTACACAACTTTTGGTAAATACACTTTTTTGTATATTTATTTCCACGTACCTACATGCGTCCTTGCGTTCCTCAGTTCCCATAAAATCGAAGCAAATAACATTAAATAATATGCTTAATAAATATAATATAAGCATCGTAAAAGTATGCGCATTAAAATGAAACTTCTTACGTCGTGCATACGTTTTATTCTACGATTTAATTTTATTTCTAAAATCTGTGAAACGCAAATTGTGTCTTCACTTCAGAAGTTTAGCAATTTTTCTTATATTTTTGAAAAATAGATATTTTGTTTATTTTAGGTCATGCACTTATTAGAAAACCTTAATCGTGCGATGATTTTAGTTGTAAATGAAAGTAAACAAGTTTTTAACAGCTACAAGAATATAAAGTAAAGTACACGCGCTCACTTTGTTGCAACAAAGTTGATGTTTCCTGTTAATATTAAAATTTATTGTATATGTAATTACATAAAGCATTACTAATCACTTTGAAATTTAACTGATATAGAAATCAAAACCTGGCAATGCTGGCAACTTAATAATATTGCAGATGGTAGATTTTTTGTGTAAATGCCAATAAGAAATAACATTTGCATTTTTAAAACTTCAATTTTTATAACTAAACTATTATTAATTAAAGTTAGTAGATTATAATTAACCATCTAAAAAAAACAACTTGTTCGATTTTAATTTAATAAAACTTGACATTTGATGCATCTAGGTATTTCCTTGGCCGATTTAATGAAATGAAATATGAAATACGAATAGAATCATTAAATTTTGAGCATAATCGGTCAACCCAAAAATCACTTCACTTCTTTGTTCAAATTGTTTTTAATTTTAACTTACACAAGATTTACAGTTTTAATCAAATCTGTTAAAGAATCTAATTATTATAATTTACTTGAAATCTTTGTCTGTCTGTCTATCTGTTTATCATCTCCTCCGAGGTGTTTCAAAAAAAAACTGAATACACTATTCGATAGAAGATTTTAAGGCGGCCTGGATGCAAAGGTTTTTGAAACACTAACTTAACCCCCTGGGGGACTGGCCACACCCACTCTTCTCAAACTTCAAAATTAATTTTTGTTTTTATTATCAAATATGTTTGTCTTGACAATACAAACATCTTTCGTATCCATCATTTTGACCTATGACCTTAAGGTCAAAAGCTATAGGTCGAAATTCATGCGTCCGTGGGACGCGCTTAAAGACTAGTGTTTCTTACAATTTCTTATACTACAGACTTAACTTCATATTATTCTTACACAAATCAAAAGTTTGGTTTTATGGTAAATGATAAAATTCCGTGATGACCCATCGACTCATTATTGAATAAGCGTTGATAAAGCTCTCACACAGAAATTGAAATGTCGGCAATTTCAACAATTTAAATTGTTTTAAATTTAGAATTGATGGTGGATTATGTTTCTTTTGGATAACGTAAAATTTGGTACTCGATTAACCAAAAACTGAACTGAATACTTATGTCATGTGAAGTTAGCCACTTACCTTTAGTTCTCAATAGTTCTGATTAGAGTTCTGGCTTTTGAAGAGTATGAGAAGTCTTTTTCCTACTTATAAAAGTACGAATATAACAATTAAAATAGGTTGCTAACTTCACACCTTAGTTCAAGATTTAATAGTTTATACGATGTCTCTTGAATCTTGACATGTGAACTTAGCAACCCAGTATTCGATAGCGTTCTGGCTTCGTTTTGAAGTATACAGTGTGGTTCAAAAATATAGGTCGCAAACTATACTACGCTACTAAGCATAAAAGTTAAGAAAATTTTTTATAAATTTTGTTTAGTTGTGCTTACTTAGGAAGGTACGGCCCTGTAAAGTTTCAATTTAAAATAGGATTTTTCTTATTATCTCAGAAATAAGTTAAAGATATAATCTGAAAATTTATATTGTAAAACATATCATTATAGTACACAATTTAATAATCTTTTCAAAAAAGATCTTAAGCAGTGGCGTAGATACCGGAGTAACTGTGAGGCTGTTGTTATTTAAAATAATTGTGAATCTTAGAAATTTTTATCACCCTGTACAAATTTTGGAATAAGTAATTTATTACGGACAAAAAAGTGTTCTTTCAATTTTTTCGTTAGTATAATATTTTATGAGAAAATCGTTTTTTTAATGTCATCAAAAATTATAATGGTGAAGTTGTCATTGAAAACGAATTCAAATTTTTATTTTTTTATTTCATAAATTTATTTAAAAATAAATATCAACGATAAAAAAATAACTTAACAATTAATATTACATTTACATCTTACAGGAGATGCTCAAAATGTTGCCCGTGTGACTCCACACATGCCATGATTTTGAACTTTTAACTTTTAATATTTATGTTATAAAAATGAAATAAAAATACAACTACGGTCATAAAACAATTGCAGTTGTTTAATTCAGAAAGCCTTCTGTTATTTATTTAAAATTTGTATTATGCTTTTAAATCAAACGAAAAACAGACATTAAAAGAAAACGTTTTTCTCGAAAATAATATTACATTAACGAAAAAATTGAAAGAACACTTTTTGTCCGTGATAAAGTGCTTATTCCAAAATTCGTACAGGATGATCGAAATTTCTAAGGTTTCAATTTTTTTAAATAATATCCTCACAGCTACCCCGGTATCTAAGCTACTGCTTAATATATTTTTTGAAAACTTTAACAAATTGTGTACAATATTAACATATTTCACCATATAAATTTTCAGATTTTTCTTTAACTCATTTCTGAGATAATAAGAAAAAACTAATTTTAAATTGAAACTTTACAGGGCCGTACCTCCTAAGTAAGCCCAACTGAACAACAGTTTATAAGAAAATGTTCATAACTTTTATGCTTAGTAGCGTAGTATAGTTTGCGACCTATTTTTTTAGACCACCCTGTATAAGTATACCTTCATACTTATAGAGTGCTGGTGATTAAAAGTAACAAAACAGCAATTAAAAATGGGGTATTAGCCTTGCGCAGAGATTTTAAAACAAAAAATACATACATAATTTTATTAGTTATTTATATTTTAATACATTACAATCTTATAATCACATGAGTTACAAAAAATCATGTTGCGTACAATATTTTTTGAAAAAACTAAAGTTTAAAATGGAATTAAACCTATTTTGAATTCAAATTCTAATCGGGTGTGACCGATATGTTGCCATAATTACCATTTTCAAAACAAATGTAGAAACAAATTCACAAGTGACGAAAAATTTAACTTTTAGTAACTTGTGAACCATTTTGACACTTACTTTTGATTAGAAAAGTGTCACATCTGTGAAGGACAACCTAATACAAGTACAAAAAGATATTCGATAATTTAGGTATCAGTCAAACCAGTGTGGGAAGAATATTTAAGAAAAACACTATCATCCGTAACACATTTAACTACACCAGCATTTGACAGAAAAGATTATGATGAACGTTTAAATTTTTGTTTATGGATTTTAGACAATTATTAGCAAACTGTAATGTCATAAAATAACACTAACTGATTGGATTACGTATGTATTTTTTTAAATCTCTCGCTACCATTAATTTAAAGAAAATTGTAAATTGCCCAAAAACTGTTAAACTATGGCATAGGAAACCCTCATACCACTCGAGAGATGACTTTTGTTGACGTTAATTAATAAAATACAGGGTGTTCTATTTAAAATAAGGCTCATATTACATATCGAGTGATCTAATAATTAACCTGATAATTCTGAAGACCCTGTAAAGAGATGTTTACGTAAAAGTAAATTTGTTATGATTTATCAACCTGCAAGCTACTAAAATGACAAAACTTGCAAAATTTTTATCGTTTCGCAATAAATCTCCGTTCCATTGGTAGTGATTCACTCTGTATATACAGGGTCTACCACGGAACCCGTTTATTAAAAGTTTACAGCAGGGTTCCTTAGTATTTATGAATTTGAAGCTTTCAGGTTAAGAATCACCCATAGCCTTCATCGTTCAAAAATATTTCCGATGTTGTACAACTTTCGGAAAAACTGGAAATTGCCATCAACTTTCTTAAGTTAAATGAAACACCCTGTATATTATTGCATTCTACAATCGATTCTACGATACACTGAATTAAATTACCGTATACCTATCGTCAACTGTGTTCGACTTATTGTAATTTTTTAACAAATTTTGTGTTTTGGGGAGGGGTGTTTAATAGCATATCTTTTGCTCTTCTTCAAACACAAAACCTCCATATGTTAAAACACCAAATAAATCTATAAGGGTTCACTAAATACATTTGCAGTCAATCAAGTTTTAATGATGGCCATTACAATTTCTCCTAGACCTCGCAGATCTTATTCAACTTTAAAGATTCTTTGAGCAAATTTATGGGCGTTGAGTTTAGAGTTATTGTGGCAGTTTAGGAGAATATTCTAAGATTTTATAAAAAAATTATGATGGTAGCAAGTCGTATTAGCTTCTATTTGATTTTTGAAAGTTTGGCGGGCAATACTTTAAGTGCTGAGCGAAATTTTTTGAAAAATTCTTTAGAATTCTGGTAGCACTAAGAGTATTAAAACAAGTTTCACTAGTTAAAAATGTATCTGGCAAACAATTTAGATAATATTCATCAAAAGTCTGGGGAAAGTTTTAATTCCAGTTCTCAAGAATTTAAATGACAGTTTAAAAGAATATTTTGAGAGTTTGAGAATAAATTATTATAGAAAGCAATCCGACAAATTGTTTAGATCTTATTTAACTTGGAAGGTTTGTCGAACGTATTTATTGACCTTGAGCGAAATTTGTTCTCTAAAGTTATGATGGTACATACATACTCGTAGTTGAGAAGAGTATTTTAAAAGTTAAAAAAAATTAAAACTGATTGCGCAAGCCGTTCAAAGCACAGCGAGGATACTGAGCAATATTTTTTGAGAGTTGAATAGTTTTGATGGTAGATTATGAAAGTATTCTAATAGTTTTGAAAAAATGATAATGGTTTACAGCTATACGGCAAACGATTTAGATTATATTCGACTTTAAAAGTTCGAGTAGAAAATTTTGTTGAGAGTTCTTATTCTTTAACAAAGTATTCTAAGAATTTTAAAATTTATCTCCTAAGAGTTATGATGGCTGTTTAATGATGTATTGTAAAAGTTCAAACAGAAATTATAATAATAGATAGGCATCCGGTATCCAACTACATTTTATTCGACTTTGAAAGTTCGGCGAGCGACATTTTAAGTCCTGAGGGGAATTTTATTGAGAGTTCTCAAGAGATCTGATAGTAATTATAGAGATTATTCTAAGAGTTCTAAAAATTATAATGATTGAAAGCGATCAAACGAAGGTTTAGATCAGCTCATTCGAACGAATTTTGCTAAGTTCTCGTAAGTTCTGATGACAGTTTTAAAGTGGATTTTGACAGTTTTAATAAATACTATAATGGTCAAAAGCAATCTTTCTAATTATATAAAAGTTTTACTCAAAAGTTGGTTACAATTGAACCCTTTTACATAATAGTACTGTTTCATTTTTTTATGTATTAGTAGTCTTACAATTCATCAAAAGCCTCAGACCAAACATTCTGAACTATTTAAGTTTGATGTTAAAATCTTAAAATTTAATTTTTTTATACATTGAACAAAGTTAAAAAACTTTTTGTGAATCTGCAGCTTTAGTACGAATCAAGACACATTGTATGAACTACTACCAGAACTAACAAGAACTAAAATCGGTTTGCTAACTCATATGAGTGAATCTATATAATATGTGGCTAGAATTAACCAAAAGTGTTCGGAGAGAATGATGCGTCAACATACATGAGAATGTTATTGGCAAAAATTAAAAACAGTAGGGTACAGCAAAAACAATAGGTTCGATTATGATCAAACTTTGACATTTACTATATATTTCTTTAGATGGAGTCAAGCCCTGGAAAAAATTAACCCTTAAACCCATTATTCGATTTTTTGATTAATCGCGGTTTTTAAACTAATTCAGAATCGATTAATTGGTTAATCGATCTACTTTTGAAACCTGTTTTGATATTGGTTTTGAGGTCAATTCAGTTTTTCAAATGGTTTTTTTAAATCAATTTAAATGGTGAATGTTAGTGCTGCCACCAACTAAATGATTTTATCAAACTTTTAATACATTAGCATCAATTAATTCGTTGATTTGTATTTTTTTATTTATGTGGAAAGAATTTTCCAGAATTGTTTTTACGAAAATCACCATCTTGTTTTTACTTGACTTAAGAGAATTTTCCGACAATTTTTAAAGATTGATTTTGGGGCGTAAAAGAAAAAGAAGAAGACCACCAGCTTGTTTGTTAGATTCTTTATAGCTTATTTGTTAGATCAACATTGAATTGCGTTGGAGAATAGGGGTTTGGGGAGGTGGGCGGGGCCCACGTAGTGGAATTTTTTTTACATAAGCTATATTCCTACCATTCGTTCGACAGGACGGGTTTTCAACTAGTACTACATAAAACAACAAATTTATGGTTTGATCGAAAGTGGCTACAACTTTTGTGTTTTTTAAATAAACTAATTTGTATTTTTTAATATTTTTTATTTACTATATTATTTTACGTTCGGTGAAAAGTAAGTTTTAGTACTCAATGACGGCCAAAAAATATGTGCCTTCTGGCCATTTTAATTATAGGTAGTCCCCTTCAGGGTGACGCCATCTATCGATATCTTCTTAACTTACATAACAATATTAACTTTACCCTCTAATGTAGTAGCCATTTTACAGTTACCATAATTGTCTTCATTGATTATTAATATTTAACCTTATTGAAAGAAAAACGTATTCCGGGGTTGGACCGTGTCGAAAACGTAACCGTATTTGCCAACGTTTCGCCACCTATCGTAGGGAGCCTCGTCAGGGCGAGAAACTTGAAACAAACAAAAGAAAGTTCAAGGTAGACAACTGAATGTCAGGTAATCAACTTGCGACCAAGCCAAATTCTAGACTAAAAGAAGTCCCTGATTTTCCTATTGAAAATTTGGCAATAAAAGCGGAATTATCAAAATCTATTTTGTGACCAGTATCGAATTGATGCTCAGCCATGACTTGGAACCGTGTTTTAACCTAACACAACGTTGATGTTCAGAAATATGTGTACTAATAGAGCGACCAGTTTCCCCTATGTACACTAAACCACATGAACAAGGAATACGTTATACACCTTGAGAAGATAGAGTCGGAAACATATCCTTAGGGAAGGTAAAACTTGTGAGATTTTGTTAGAAGGTGTAAAAATAAGTTTAATGTCGTTTTTTTAAAGAAGCTTACCTATTCGATGAATAACCTTGTGATGTAAGGGAGAAAGGCTGGAATTGTTTCTGACGTGGTAGAAGAAATCTTTTAAATTTTGAGGGCGAGGGTGGGAGTGACGTTTAATGACTTTTTTGGATAACTTGTTTGCTATAACCGTTAGCAATGAGAGTATAGTTAGATGATGCAATTCCAAATTGAGATTGTCGGGTTGACGTATATAAAATGCTGAAAAAACTAAAGGTTCAACAACAGACCTTTTTTAAGCAGGATGATGGTGTGAAGAACCATGTACGTATCTGTCACTATGAGTGGGTTTGCGATACACCCAATGACCTAATTTGCCGTTGGGTTTCCGGGTGAAAAGTCGTCCCCGTCAGGAAATTTTTAAGTAATATTTCTGACTGCGTCGGTAACTTTTGTTTGCACCTCAAGCTTAGTCTTAAGTAAATGTAGAAGAAATCCCTTAGACCCATTTTATGTACATTGAAGTAAGTTACACGTTATTGTCATTAATAATAAAATGGCAGGAATGTTTATAGAAATCGGATTAGATATTGCCCACGTTCTTATATACGTCACTACAACAGTTTTTCACATTATTGTAACTAATTCCAGTCACAAACATCAAGTATTGAGTTAAGTTTATATGAGTTTAATATCTGGTAACATATTTAACTCTTTCTGAAAAAATGCTTTCTAAACATAAAGAATCTTTTCTTCCACGATTTCCTATTTAAAATCGATTGCAATCATTCCGAAAGGTACCCAAAAAAATTTCATAAAGAACTTATAGAAAAATCCATACGAGATAGTCAGGAGAAAGAGCTAGCCTTTCTGAACAATTTTCAACTACCGACCCATCCAAATTTACGATAAACAATGCCTCCCAATTATTTTTGTTTACTTGACCGTCTCAGTTACTTTGTTTCGTTCTGTTTCCGTCAACGAACATAATACCGTAGAAACACGACTTTCTTCAGAGAATGTCTGTAATAACAACTCTTTAGCGTTCGTAAATGGTTGCCTTAAACTGAAAATATCTTACATATATTATCTACTTTGAATGCTTTAGATTGAGTTCCAAAAACCGATTTTGGGAAAAGTACTTACCTGATTTGATGCATTGCTTTTTAACCGCAAATTTTGTGTTATAGTTGATCAGCAAATTCGCCATGTGATTAGTGGTGTACCTCATATATTTGTTTTAGGTCTATTATTGTTTTTAACATAGGTTTACGGATCACAGGAAATTTTACAGTAATCCTTCTACTGATTATATGATGCTACAGCCGAATCCTGTCGGTATTGGTTTATGGTGCTACCATTGGTTAGTGTTATTGTTAGTTTTAGCACTTTGGTTATGATATTGCGCGTACTACATTCTATCAATGGTCGTCCTTCAACACATGAGCGCTCACACAGTGACTTCGATGTAATTGTGACCAAAAATTATCCTGTCCCGACCACATATCAAGTTTTTAAAAACATAAATAGCCTCAATGGTGTTACCTACTTTTTAAATAAATCGTTCTAGAAGGTATTGTTTAGGATAAGTTCAAGATGGCCTTTTGCACCTTGGTGTTCCAATAATGAAGGTTGATTGTGACTTATCGTTTCTATTTGAAGCTAATATTAATCAATGTCTTACAGGGTACAGTATAAGTCTTCTCCAAATACAATACCAAATAAATCATCCATTTTTCCTGTCATGCTTGATCCTGGTTCTTTCTTGTCTGAATCTACTTTATTCTTCTTTCTTTTCCTTCCACTTATTATTTGCTTTACTATTTTTTTTAAATATTTTCATACAAATTTTCAACAGTGTTTCTCTTCTTTACACAATTAGGCTAAAGTCCAGATTTTTACCATATGTTTCTGTCCACACTTTTTTGTATTAGTTAGTTAGTTTTTATTCCTCTCTTCATTTCATTGTTTTTTATTATTTTTCATATATTTTTAGATCTACTACTTTACCTCTTCTCTTATAGTTTTCTGTTGTTTGATTTATCGTTCCATCTGTTGTAATTTTACCTCTGTTGGTTTTTCAGTTTTTAGAAATTGAATCTCCATTTTAAATTTTTATTACTAATTAGATATTTCTAGTTGATGCTGATCGTTAGGCAACCTAAATACTTCTTGCTCTTTGCCGTGTATTGCTAAATAGGTCAAATTCAATTTTCTAATCAGCTTCTGGTTTCAGTATTAATCGATTTGTACGTGGCGTGGACGTGAATGTTGTAGTTGCAAAAAATATTGGTTAAAATTTAAAACGGTTAGATTGCAAGTTGAATGCACACTTTGTACTAAGTTGCACAGATTTATTTAACCTTTACATCCTATATGAGGTAGAAATTTGTCAGGATTCACTTTCTTTACTTGAGCGTATTTAACGTTTATTACAAGTATATGTAGTTTCTACTTGACAAACCTGAATTATATTACATGTTTGCGATTGTTTAGTTAATTGTAAATTTACAGTTAGTCTTTGACAAATTTGATTCTAATGGATTTCAAAACAGTGCAATATTTAAATAGAATGTATGTGATGCGACTCATAAAGACTAGCACGTTTAACTGAAAAATAATAGGAAGGTATTTGATTGATATCACTTGTTCCAAATTTTACTAACTAAATTCAAAACATGTTCCACTAAAACAAAACGCTTTCTGCATTTTTATATTAATGTTTTAGCGTGTCAATGCTTTATCAATACTTCATGAAGGTAAAATGTATTTTAAGCTAGCCCATTATCTGAATTAATTTCATACTTATTACTGATTACAAACTAGCTTCTGGATTAAATAAAACACAATATTTTTTTAACTGTATTATTTTTAAATTTCAATTTTAATTAAGAACTGTGGTTTATATAAAACAATTTTTTTCACCAGTACTTCATTAAATTATTAAATAGTTACACAATGAAGTAATAATTGAACTTATTTGCAATTGTTTTGTAAGTTTGATAAAGATTAATCAACTCGTAATTGCTACTTCATTATATATCGAACAGGATTTTTTAGTTGATTGTAATTGAAAGGTCATTAAAACGTGTGTCACGTAAATACTTAACATATTTTTAAAATAATTATTGTTGTTCATCAATGAAAATAATACGACACCTAAATATCGGTAGGTTACTAATTATGTAACTAAACGCTTTTTCGAAGGTTATTGCAACATATGAAACTGAAGAAAGTTGAATGGAAATGTTTCTGAACGTGTTAATATAGTATTTTGTACCATTAAGGTTATGCTAAGAATTACGACTGCCGTTACATTCATGACCTACAACAGTTCTCTTTTTAGAATTATAAGAAGACTTGTTCTTGATAACCTGATAAAATGAACAAATATATAAAATTATTTTTTTGCGAATCGTTAAAGATTTCCGACAAAAGGAGCTTCTTCCTTTGAAGCTATTGTTCTTTGTACACGCATCAAGTAAGTACAAGCCCAATTTCGTTCTTAATTATATTTGTTGTTACTGCTTTTAGCTATTTTAATACTTTATCCATATTTTACCATTCATATGAGAGAACTTTGGGATTAACGTAGAAGAAACTGCGATAATGTCTGCAGTTATTCCAGTTATTAGTATCTTAATGCCGCCCATTGCTGGTCTGATTGCTGATAAAATAGGAAATTTTAAGGTAAGCATTTTGATTTTGGTTCAGTAATGTGATTTTTTAAACCAGGAGTGTCAAACTAGAGGACCCCAAGCGGCTTAATTTTATTGGCCACTTTAACCATACTTCCCATCAAGGGTGGATTAACCTGTATGCACGTGCTTAGAGCACCAAGATAAGTCCGTGTTACTAATAGTATTTTGTTCATAACTTTTTTTTTTTATATTCACTCATATACAGTTGAATATGTGATTCACTTCCGCAAATCGGCCACTTTGGCCAGAATTATCTGATACCACTAGTACGTCTTTCTTTTAAATGGTTTTTTTATATGGTACATTTAAAAACTTATTCACAAATAAGAGAAAACATTCGAAATGACAAAGCAACCTGCAAGCTACTGTGAATCTGAAGAATGCCGATTCACTCACCCAATTCTTAAGAGTTTAAAATACAAACAATTTAATAAGGAATAATAACACTATTCTGGACTTCCATTGTCTATATTTTAGTTTAATTGAATAAACACATTTTAGTTTAATTGAATAAACACAACGTTTCAATTGTTATTGAATCTACAAATCGTCTTTAGGTGAATACTAACAAACTTAAAGACTACTGTAACTTATATAGTAATACAAAGTTAGTGAAGCGATCAAGTGTACAAAGTTAATTACGACTCCAATCACAGTGGAACAACAAAGAAAGGGATTATTAAATCTTTAGTCGACAGAGCTCACAGACTATGTAATACAGAGGTAGGACTACAAGAAGAAATCAAGAACATCAGAAGAGACCTTAAACAAAATGGTTACCCGAAACAAGTGGTAGAAACTGCTCTACAACTCTCTAAGAACCAACCAGCCATGACCGAAGAGAAACCCAAAACACTACTCAGCATTCCATATGTCAAAGGATTATCTGAGAAAATAAAACGGATAGGAAGAAATTATGACATTAACACGGTATTCAGATCATCAAGAACTATTGGTAGCATGATCTCCAAAACTAGACCAGACAACAGTCGTGACTCCAAGAATTGCATCTACGAAGTCCCATGTGAATGCGGCCAGTCATACGTAGGGGGAAACTAAAAGACCGTTAGATATCAGGTTGAAGGAACATAAAACCCATACGCAGAGAGGAGAGACTTTGAAATCCGGCATTGCCCAACACTCCTGGGAAAAACATCACAAAATGAAATGGTCGGAGCACTGGTACAAGAGCAAATTTAAAGAAGCAGCGTTTATCGAAAACAACAAGAATGTCTTTAGTCAACCCAGCGTAGAGATTAACAATGTGTGGAAACCCTTAATTAGACGCCTGACTAATCTTAGTTTACGGTAACGTCCCCTTCATTGTACACTTGATCGCTTCACTAACTTTGTATTAGTATATAAGTTACAGTAGTCTTTAAGTTTGTTAGTATTCACCTGAAGACGATTGCAGATTCAATAGCAATTGAAACGTTGTGTTTATTCAATTAAACTAAAATATAGACAATGGAAGTCCAGAATAGTGTTATTATTTCAAACATAACATTGTCTAAACCATTCAAACGTAAATTTAATAAGGCTAATGTCTTGCACGTGATCGGATGAAAAAATAACTGGGAAAAAGCTTTGCCTACAGAGAAAAGCAAAGTAAATTTCTTATAAAGAAACAATATTAGGTTTATTATTATTGCGGATTTATCAGTTCATTTGTAGGGCAAATTAGAGTACTGAAATAACCGTTTTTTGGGGAAACATCGGATTATCTTTATATAAAGCTATAAAAACTGATGGATGAAGCTTGCAATAAGCACAATTTTACGAGTGCCAAGAGCGCATTTCAGCTGATAATTCTTGATTGGTCGAGTCAATCTCATAATCATAGCCCGAAGGCTTTCAAATATATCTGTCGGAGTAGAATATATGAAAGTGCATCAGTGTCTACAGAGACTTCTTTCTAAATAGAATATTAACGAAATAATTACCGCGATGTTATTGCTCATAAGAACTTGCCTTGAGCTAACTTGCCTGTTGGGGCAAACCTGCAAAAAACAATGGCCCCAAACGCTATTTAAAAATGCTAACTGAGAGTTGATCAGGAGAGTCGCTGTACAAAATATAAATTGCTTCACTTACCATGCCGCAGAAAGACGTTGACAAGAAGAAGAATAAGAAACATATTAATGTTCTTCAATAACAGTATTAGTTTCCGGTGTTCTCTTGCAGTCATTTTTCCAAAATACAAATGTTTTTTTAATAATATAAACCTGATCTAATTATTAGTTTGGTTTCATAGTCTATTCAATATGCTTTAATAGCATATCTTATTCAAGAATTAAATGTATAGCATGCCCAAATTTGAGAAGAGAAAATTATATATTAAATACCACTTCAGAATAATTATAAGCGCTATGTACAAACAGTATCATATTAAATGACCTTATATGCAGTAACCAACAATACACTAATCGATTTTGTCTTTTGTTTTTTATTATATTTTAAAGTTACAAATGTTGAGTTCAAATCACAATTATTATCAGAAAAAATCTCCTCAGAAGTTAGTAGAATATTATAGAATGCAATCATTAAGGTAATTAGAGGGAAACTTAACTAATATTGAAATGAGTATTATGTTAAAATCGATGGTTGGTGACTAAATAATTGAGAAAGCATTAATTTTTCAAACATAATGTGGTCAGCGGTTACGTAAAAATCACCTGTGGTGGTGGGAAAAAATTAAATTTCAATTATTTCTTGTGTGGCTTCAAGTTGTGATCGTGGAATAGCCCAAATTAGATTTTAGGAATTAAATAAATAGGTAAATATAAACAACAAACAATTCCATTTATAAAATAGGTGAACTATACTTTATCGCCATTTTTCTGTATAGTACCTACTACCAATACCACCTTTCTGAAAACGCAATCTTTTCCGTGCAAGTACACCAAAAAAACCTCATTTGGATTTTACATTGACAATATGAAAATAAAATGGGGTCTGAAAAAAATACGTTCTTGAAAACTTTTTCGAACGACAATCTATAGGCAGTTAATTACGCTCGAGTGTAAATTAATATGTTGTCCGTTATTTAAGTATTTAATTACTAAATTTTTTCAATTATACCTTTCAAACAAACTTACCTTGAAACCGGTATTAAGCGATAACGCAAAACGTCACACGAAGGATTACAATAATTATGATTTGAGTGAACTTAAACTTTACGACGCACGTATAGAAAAACCACAACAAACAATATTGATGTATTGTTGGTTGCTTTAAAAAAGGTCATTTTATATGTCACTGTCTGTACATATATGAGGTCCCACACTTTTCATGGTTAACATAGTTAGTACCGATTATAATACATTAATTATTATACAGGATGTATTTTAAAGTCACCGACAAATAAAACATGAAAATTACATAATTCAAAGTAAGCCAAAATTCTTATAACCGCCGTTTTCCAAATACGCCGATATACAAAGTGATTAAAAATTATATTTTTAAAGGCTTTTTACGATTCTCAAATTTTACAAAAGCTTAATTCTAATATTTGGCACAACTAAATGTCTAATCAATCGCAATTAATTAGATAAATTTAGTCTCTTTGGTTCATTGAGTAGCGTAAATACTTTAAGCCACTATTTATAGAAAGAAAAAATTGTACGCTTCTGCTTTTTTTGGGAATAGTTTATTTTTCTTAGATTTTGAGCTAAATTAAAAATTTTTTTTTTTAATTTTTGAATAAATCGTTAACTGTGTCATTAAACGAAACAAGTTTTAGTTTTTATTAAATAATGCATTTGTTTACTTTTAATAAAAATATTTCAAAAAACAGTCGAATGATTTTATTTGCAAAATTAAACTTTGAATCTAAAAGAAAATAATGTTTAAAGAAAAGTGTACCTGTTTCTTAATTTAAGTAATTAACTTACAATATTCTGCGCCACTAATTGGATCAAATTTACTAAATTTCGTATGTTTAACTATATTTAATAAGACATTAATATTTTTCCTTTTTTTAATATTTATTTATTTCTTTTACTAACTTTTTATTTTAACTAATGTGGTAAACATTAATGCAAGTATTTCAAAACGGCATACCGAATCGAAAAATGCTAAATTAAATGTTGAATGTTTACAAAAAAAACAGTGGCGTACATTATTTTGATGGCTTAAAGTATTCTACGCCACTGAATTTACCAACCTAAATGATTAATTGTATTTAATTAAGTATTTACGTGCACCAAATTTCAGCTTAATGTACAATTTGAGAGAAAAAAAATTAAAAATATAAATTTTAATCACTTTGTATCTCCGGTAAGAAAACGTTTTCGGGAAAACGTTTACAAACATTTTTATCTTATTTTGAGTCACAAAATCTTCAGTTTTTGTTTGTTGAAGATTTTAAAATACTCCTGTACAGTCCTCCAAATTCTTAACATTTGACCTTGCAAAATTCTTAACATATTGTTAGAAACTAAGATTGATTGATTTTATTTTTTGAGTTCAATATATTCATAAAATTTTTTCTATTTTATTATAATGTGTCGCTTTTTGGTTTAATTTTCTGCTTTTATGCAAAACTGTGGGTTTATAGAGTTAAGGCATCCAGCTTATAGCCCCGACCTACCCGTCAGAGTTTTCTTATTTAAAAATTTAAAAAAGCATCTCAGGTAAAGCGTTTTTTTTCTGATGAAGAACTCACATAACCTGTTCAAGAGATATTTTGCGGGGTTAGCGAAACAATTTTTTTTTTGAAGGTATGGGGTGATTTGAAATTTGAATGAAACGATGGAAGAAGTGTACTAGTGTTGAAAGGAGTTATGTAAAAATAGTTATTTGTATCACTAGGCCAGAAACTGACCTATTCCAAGTGCGAGGAGGATGGTTTGCAGGCCAAGGCGTTACTTGCAAAAACAGTTTCTGCCCACGTGATACAAACGATTTTTTAGGCCGACAAGTGGTCAAATTTGTTGATACATAAATTTTTAAATATTACTATATGCCGAAACATTTTTGGTTGTTGATATGGTGTCATTTTGACATATATAAAAATACGTGTTTTTTTTAATGTTTGCGTTTAAAAGGCCCATAAATCCTTCTAAATAAGAAGGTATTAAAGTATTATGTATGTATTCCATCATGAGGATTGTACTGATTTCAGTGTCATAAGTATAATGTGATATTGCCTTTTTTTCCGACCGAGACCAAGAAAAGAGGTGTTTCTGGCCGCTTTTGAGTGATGCAAAATTATTGATTATGGACGGAAAACCAAAAATATTTTTTGTTCTCTTATATGCTGTTATATTGTATATTTTTTTTACTTTCTATAATGTTTACACACTTAATCAATATTATTACATACAAATACTCAAAGTGGGTAAGGATTGGCATGTTGAGGTTTTCGTGGTTTTCCTAAACCTTGAGGCAAATGCCAAGACAAACCAATCCACAATTGCACACGGTTTATACTAATCTTCTGGGGTACCATACATAACATTCACAAATAAATAAATGTGCTTTTTTTCATGGTTACATAGATAACATAAAATACGCCCTAGTATTTAACAAAAGCATTTTGTTTCATCTAATTATGCCCGATTCTTGTTGGTTTAGAAAATAGATCTTATTTTTAAAGTCTGACACTCTAATTTAAATTGTTGAATTTAGAATTTAATTGCAGTTGTTGTAATCTGATGACACCAAACTTAATTTTCGACTTCTCCCGGTGGAAGAAAAACAACTTAAAAAATTAAAATATTATTTTCTATTTTTACTGCAGATTTTGATTTATAGTTACAACCCCATATACATAGATTTTGTTCAAAAATTTTATTATTTATGATACGGAAATCCCATTCCTTTCTGTTCTAAAAAGAAATTTTTTTTTCTAAATACGCGTTTAATGTTTAAAAATGCGACCGCCTAACGAAGATAGAAAGTCAAAATTACAATTTTTTAATAACTTATGTGGGTTATTCACTATTTAATACAGTTCTCACACATCAACATCCACCAAAATAAATAATAATATACTTCCAAATAAATTTAACAATTACGAACCTGTGGAACTAGGTTTAAGAAGGTCTACAGTACATATGACCACCTACATACACTAAAAATATTAATTGAAGAAACAAATGAATATAATTTTTACCTGCATCTAGCCTTGATGGACTATTTAAAAAGGCGTTAGATTGTATAGAGACATGAGCTGGGAAGAAGAGTTAAGGAATTGTAGAATAGTAGAATTTGAATCACTAAACTGGAAAGAAAAAAGGAATTTATATTAACGGAAAGAAGATTCACAAGAAATAATAATCGAATTATATTGGAATTTATTAGAAAAATCTTAAATGTTATCAAACAAGCAGGTTTTCTCAAATGAGAATAGTCGACATCAAGACCAAAAATGGAACCACCAAATAGATAGATGGCAACCATATACCGGCAAAAGATCTAGATTAAAACTACAGATGAGATGGAAAGACGACATAGTAAAATATAGAAGCTTGATATGGTAATTAATGGCTCTTAACAGAGACAACTGAGAACATTTAGGTGAGGTTTACAGCTGAAATAAAAAAGGATGCAAAGAGTTGAAGAAGAAAATAACTGTTAAGTCTTTCGTTTGAAATGTATTTATAATTATCCTACAGTTTGAAACTTTTGTTTGAAAGCAAATTTTAAATTTAATGTTGACTGGCAGTGTGTTCATCCAAATCATTTGGTTTTATATAGTAGATGCTACTCCATTTTAAACTCATCTGGAGATCGCACATATCATTCAATAAATCTCTAGTATACCAATTTTCAGAAATTTGCTTCACATGTTGTCGAACAAGAATTGCATAATAAGTATGGGTACCGTTTGTTGTTGTAAAAGTTATGGGCAAGTAAAAGTTAAGTAAGTAAGGTAAGAGGTAAGAGTTACCAGAATGAAATAGTTTGCAGTGATTTCGACTTGAAACAATATTGTTTTTCTAGTTCTTCTCCTCTTGACATAATAAAAAAGAATCCATCTAGAAATGAAAAAAAAACATGAAAACCAAATACTTTTAATTGTGTTATCAAATAATTTGGTGAACCTTGAAATAGTGGATAGGGCATTATTTCATTCGGCTCTTATCAAGGAACATTAGCCAAATTTTTATTTGTTTATTTTAAAATTCGCACTTATTGAAACAATTGAGAGGGAAACAGTAAGCATTTTTTATAGAACAGCAACTGTTCTAACATAGTATTTCGTGTTTCGTAAACCTTATTTACTAACCATTTGTGAAAAAATATGAATTTTGGATAGTGATAGAAAGTATGCAATTGATTTGAGCAAAGCAATTCAGTTATCAGATTTTTTAAGATTTGAGTTTTCACCAATCAATTTTACTTAAAATTTAGGTAAACAATTGCAAAAAAATTGCAAAAACCATTTTGCTGTGTCTTTACTTAAATCGGCTGTATCCTATAAAATAGACCAATTTGAGAGACAATCTGTAGTCACAAACACGTCATTGAAAGCCTACATGTATGGTTTGCATGGTTTTCAATATTTTGTAGATGTCAACATTTTTTAAGTGCGAATAACTTTAATAGCAGGTATTGCATATGTAGCTGAAATAAAATAGTAGACATCTTTAAATACTCTTTTTTCGAAAATTCTCTACGAAAATAATACACATTTACACCCGTTAGTTCCAAATTGTTTCTTCTGATGACTGGAAACTCAATTTTTGATGGATGGCTTTTCATTTAGGTTTGGTTTTTTTAAGTTTAGCAATGATGACTTCCAGCATACAAATAACAGTAACTGTTTTTCTTCTTGCCAAGGGATTGTTGCTACATGATCTGTTTTCCAGTCTAAACTTTTGCGCACATTTGAAGAAAGGGTGACTTTTGTTTGCGTTTGTGCTCTGGAACACCCAAACACATGTTTCATACTTTATGGTTCATATGAGTAAACCCACGAGTCCTCAGTCATTATTGACAAGGCTATAAACTTTTTAAATGTTTCTATTTTATAAAAATAGTTAATTGCTTGTAGCAACGAAAAATTGTCGATAGATCATGGCCGACAACAAAAATCAACACGGCATTGTGGATTATAGTGACAATTACATAGTCGATCTTTCAATTATCATAGCTAACTAGATGTTGGCAAAAATAACAATCTCAAATCGTCTGCTGCCAGTTCGCAAGTTCGACAAAGTTGCCTTTAATGCAAATTGCATTTTCGTACGTATTACGTAGTCGCGTCGACACCTAGGTGTCGCAACACTTGTTGTTTATAGTAGGAAGTAATTTCACTTGATATATCAATATTCTTCTTTGAATTTTATTAGTTGAGAAGGTTTTTTTGCATTGCACGTAAGAAGAGATTATGTTGGTAAACTTAGATTATATCTGCAACCTTTGAAATTTGTTATAAAGTCGTTAAAGCTTAAAAATACGTTTGTAACTTGTCCTTTGAATTGAAAAAACTTTTAAAATAATAAACTAAAAAATGCCAACAGTTAACTGTAACGGCAATTGAATGTTTAAATGCAATATTGTTATCAAAAGCGATAACTTCAAATGCCAAACACCCGTACCGAGAACAAGCTAAGTATTTCTGTACAGTAACACACACGCAACGAGAGAACACCTGATGCCCATTTCGCTCTTATGAGCTCATCTGAGGTGTATACTTAAGTGCGGTATATAACTGTACAAGAAGGCGGTTAGTCTTTTAAATTCTTGTGGAGCAATGTACCCTTATACACGCAATGTCGTAAGACACGCATTCACTTTTAAAATAATGTTTACACTGTGAACTAAAAATCAATTCGATGCAATCGAAGAGCTAGTGTTTTTCAAAAGAACATTTTGGTCGAGCATTGATTTTTGGTACTGTAGGTACAGTCGTTCAGTCAAACGAAACACTTAATAATTTTTTAATCTTGCAATTTACAAAATGATGTATAGTTTTTTAATTGTGATGATTTTTACTACTTTCGAATATTTTTTTTAATTTCCGGTTCAACCGGAAACGAACACAACTTCGGTTTTTAAATGAAATCTATATAATGTTTGATATTTTTAGATTTCTCGTTTTTTCTCTTTCCGCACATATGCGAGCAAAATGTTATAGGTTTTACGGGAGAAAGTTTTGTTGCCAACAAAAAGATCTGTAAGTGCTTAAGACATTGATTTAAAAAACAAAATAACTGTGACCATGGAAAACCAAAACCATTGGTTAGAGATCCTAGAATGAACCAATTGGTAAACAGACAAGGACAGAACAGAATTTTAGCTTACGTTCGATTATATCGACGTCGTACGTATTTATCCAGGTAACTCATCAATTCCTTCATCAGATTCATCATTATGTAGCGTAGCATGTATTAAATAGTAAAAACTTTAAACATTTATTAGGTAATTGCTTGTTATAACAGCTGCCGGAAAAATATTTGAAACTACCATCATCACAATTAAAAAACTATTTAAACTTTTTTTTATGTTCAGAACAACAATTTTGATGGGGAAAACGCGTTTTTTCAAAAAACCCGTAAAACATATTTTTTTCTTCGCTTTGTCTTGAATTATTATGCATTTTACGTTAAGAGGATACATTAGCTTATTATCTTAGACTCTGTATACTTCAAAGTTTTTGTTCCGATCAGCCGTTTGGCCTTGGGAAAGTAGTGCGAAAATAAACGTCAAAAACTCACACAATTGGGGAATTATGGTTGTTTAGTGGGAAACCATGTTTTTCATGCAAAACGTGAGAATTTATAAAATGAGAGATGGTCATATGATGACTATATTTAATGTACTGAGTGTATGTTAATACACATTAAATATAATCGTTACATAGTTATGTCATATAGATGTACATACTTCAGTGAGCGTGGGAACTTTCTTACAAATTATGAAGTAATTATTATCATTATGAATATAAATTATCATTACAAGTAAGTACAGTCGTAATTTAAGTAAGTAAAAATAAAAACTCACTATATTATACAAATGTAATATTATTCAATAATCAGGTACTAATAAATATTGTAAATATGTCGTTAAGAAATTCATCCATTTGCTAACAATTGATTGTAATTTTTACTGGAGATTACACATTGAAAAACAATTTGTTTTGGTTTATTAGATATTAATAACCTGAAATGCAAACATTGTTAGAGCAAAAATATATGAACGAATATTTAGACGACATAGCAAACACCAAAAATTAGTATCACATTCAAAAATAAATCTACAAAAGACCATGACCAACGTTACTCCATTGGTATCGCTGTCTTTGTAGCCCCATAATGTGTTGTGACAATTAAAGTCACCCATATATACACCTGGATAAGGAAAATGACATTAAAAGTTTCTGGTCAAGGTATTGGATGAGGTTTGTGAAGTACACGAACCAAGTGAAGTACGTCCTAATCCAAGAAGAAAATATAAGGGTAAAAAACTTGCAAAGCTATAAAAATTTCTGGTCATTAGAAAAATAAGACAAATTAAGAAGAAGAGAAAATGGGTATGAAACGATAAGAAGAAAAGGTAGCTACGAAATACAAAAAGTATTAAAAAAGATAAACAAACATGCGAAGGTAAAAAACTCGAGTGTAACTTCACAATTGTACAACATTACGCTGTTATATAAATACCCAAAAGTGGGTGTACATAATACGACAAGTAAGTGCTGCGACATCTAGTGCAACAACCTTGAAGACGAATTAAGTTTGGGAGCAACTTTTTACTATTTTACCGGGTAGTAACCTTTTTATCAACTAATTTCAATGTGTAATATATTTACGTCTCTGCATTTAAATTTTCATATCCCGACAATTTTGATCTTATTTGGTATAAAACTCCATACGATTGTTCTAGAGCAGTTCTTATCTAATTTAGGCTATGGTCTCTTACAGACCACTACCTCTCATCCACGGTCACTCTAAGTTTTGTCTATTTCTTCATAGTCTCCACTTGGGTACTCCATATGTGGTGAATGGTAAATGTTCCATTATCTTTAAGGATACACGACACTAACGAAATATATATTGAATAAAATAATACATACCAACTATTTGTTGGAGACTGCATGTAATCAAAGCTTGTATAAAAACTTTTGATTGTCACTGATATAGCTATACAAATAATGGATATATGTTTGTAGTTGTTGCATGTAGTAACGGTCCTTTTAAATTATACTCTTTGGTAAATATATCTTTCATTTATCATCCACTGGTTATAACAACAGGTTATGGGCCAGACAACGCTTAAATGATAAGTGAAGTATAAATAAATATTAAAAGTTACGTTGAATCCGCCTAACCTAAAAATGGAAAGCCATGCCGCTGAGAAATTTGGAATTCAACAATTCAATGGAAAAGGGTATGACCATTGGAAATTTCGTATGGAAATAATACTTAATCAAAATGATGTCAAGGAATGTGTTGAAAACGAAGAGGAAAATCCAAATGAAACGTTTATAAAAAAGACAAAAATGTAAGGCCTTAATCATACAATGCATTGCAAACTCGCAATTACAGCACGTAAAAGATAAGACAACCGCTTATCAAATGTGGACTGCATTGGGTTTGATCTTTCAAAGACAAGGAGTAGCTTCACAATTGTACTTGAGAAGAAAGTTATTGTCAATGAAATTAGGTGAAAATGAATCACTGGAAAAGCATTTTGTTAACTTTGATGAGACTGTTCGTGAACTTAAAAGTGTTGGTGCTAAATTAGAGGATGTCGATGTTGTATGGCATCTGTTGTTGACATTACCAAAATCGTATGACACAATAGTCACAGCTCTGGAAACCTTGCAACCTGACAAACTTTCATTAGAGTTTGTCAAGGGTAAACTATTGGACCAAGAAATGAAAAAACATAACCAACGTGGAATAAAATGTGATGAATCTGCAGCTTTTGGAGTGAACCGAATCATTCACATTGTAAACAGCAGCAATTTGGACATACTCGAGGTGCCAAAGTATATCGACCACCCCTTAGATGCCATAATTGCTATAAGCCTGGACATCTTAGAAAGGATTGCAGATACAAGAAGCAAGCAAATCAAACTAACATGGAGGACGAAGAACACGTTGCTTTTATGGTCAATTCGCAGCCGATACAGGAGTCTTCACACGATGGAAAAACAATATGTTGGTACTTGGATTCAGCAGCCACAGATCATTTGGTGAACAAATTAGATCATTTTTCGAGTGTAAAAAACCTTGATGAACCAATTCAGGTATGTGTTGCAAAAAATAACCAATCTTTAGTAGCCACTAAAATTGGAAGTATAGATATAATTTTAAAAATTGTAAAACTGCTGAAATTAAAAATGTGTTGTACATTAAGGAACTTAGACATAATTTATTGTCAGTACAAAAACTTGTCAATGCCGGTTTAAAAATAAGCTTTGATTCTGATAAAGCGACTATAATGAAAAATAATGTAACACTAGCGTGTGGTAGAAAAGTTAAAAATTTGTTTGAAATGGAATTTGAAACTGTACAAAGATTTGCGAAAAGTACTGCTATTTGTAATAAACTGAGTAATGTAGAAATCTGGCATAACAGATTAGGGCATTTAAACTATAATAGTATTATAAAATTAAGTAATATGGTTGACGGTTTGTCACTGATAAAGCAGAATGTAAAAATGGATGATATTGATTTGTGTGGAATTTGTGTAGAAAGTAAAATTTCTAAATCTCCCTTACAAAAGGATTCAAAAAGAGACACAAAAAGACCACTGGAATTAATACACAGTGATATTTTTGGACCAATTACACCCTTATCGCATGATGGCAAAAAATATGTTCTCACGTTAATAGACGACTACACACATTTCACTATGGTCTATTTATTGAAAAACAAGAGTGAAACTCTTGAATGTTTTAAAAATTATTTTGCGTTAGTAACTTCACATTTTCAAACCACTATATCATCATTATGTTGTGACAATGGTGGGGAATACTCATCTAAAGAGTTTTTGGGTTTTTGTAAGGCCAAGGGTATTCGAGTATTAAATACCATTCCATATACCCCTGAACTTAACGGAGTAGCGGAAAGGATGAATAGAACCCTGGTGGAAAAAGCAAGGGCTATGATCCTAGAATCAAAACTACCGAAACAAATGTGGAGTGAAGCTGTTCTCTGTGCAGCATACTTAATAAATAGGAGTCAACGAGGTCCTTGAAAACTGATGCTACCCCAGCCGAAATGTTTTATAAGAAAAGGATAAACCTAGATAACCTGAAAGTATTTGGTTGTCTAGCTTATGCACACATACCCAAAGCAAAAAGTTAGAGGTAAATTTGACTCTAAAGCAATTAAATGTATATTTGTAGGATATACACATGGAGGTTACAGATTATGGAACGTGTCTTCACAAAAAATATTTACAGCACGAAATGTCACTTTCGATGAAGGAAAGAATGTAGAAGAATTGCACAATGATTTCAACGATGCAGAAGTAACTTTCGTTGATAATCAAGGGAATAACAGTACATTAGGTTATGTTTACGTGTAAAACGTGTAAACAATCGGCTCTAATTAAAGTGGCATATTTCTGTTTTTGAATGAGTTTTAAATTGGTTTAAAGAAGTTTTTCTCTTTTTACAGTTTATGATAATATTAGTGAGTAATCAATTTATTGTTATTAAAGTATTAAATTTAATGGTAAAATTTTAACCTTGGCGATACTTTGCTGTTGTGTTGACATATTGATTAGTGATATCTGCACTGAAAATGTTCGTATCTTGTGTCAAGTTGGTGTAGTGGTTTAATAGAAAGTTAACTAAAGTTAAACACCATAGCATCAGCGGTTCGAATCCTGACCAAGATTTTTTTCTTTTTGTTAATTATTTTATTTTATTATCTTTGTAATTTTCCTTTTCTCTATTTCTCCATTGTTAAAAATTTGTGTTTTTCTTTCCTGGTCTAAACCCAGTTTGTCTGTTTAAGTCACCGCTATAGACCAGCCGGTGTGAAGAATTGCCCTTTGTAAATATCCTTTTACTCACAGAAATTACAAAATGGTTCTTACCTGCGTATTGTGTAAATTTGTTATTAGTCCTCGAGGAGAATATATTAAATGTAAAGGACCTTGCAGTAGTTGGTATCATAGCTCCTGTGCCGGTCTTGATGGTGATAAATATATGTATTACATAGCTGAAAATAAAAAATAATGGCGATTACTGGCAGTGCGAAACTTGTCTACCAGACACAGAACTTCTAAATACATCGTTTAATAATCCTAATCAGACCTTAACAGGTCATCTTACTCTACAATCTGTATCAACACTTATTGAAACACAATTTACCTCGCAATTTACATTATTTCGAAATGATATGCTTAGTCACTTTAAACAATTATCTCAACAAATAAATGATTTAAGTCAAAAAGTAACTAAACTCGAAAATGAAAACGATGGAATTAAACAAGAAATCGCACAGTTGAAGAATAATGCAGTATCACACCCAACTACTTCAGGACATGTTGAAAAGTCGCCTGAAATAGATATTTTGACCGAGTTAAATGATCGTCAACGTCGTAGCAACAATGTAATGTTTTATAACGTCCCCGAACTATCATCAGATTCTTTAGAAGACAAAATTAAGCATGATATGGAATGTATCCAAAATCTAATTACAAAATCCAATTTAGATATTCAACCGGAAAAGATTATTCGTGTTGGCAGAACTACGTCTCATAAAAACCGATTAAAGCCATTTTCAAGACATCTAGTGACTCCCTAAAAATTTTAAAAGCTTCTAAAAGAATAGCAAATGAATCTAATGGTATCATAGCTAAAGCTGACTTAACAATCCGGCAGAGAGAATATTATAAAGCAGTTTACACTGAGTTTCGTAATCGTGTTGATAATGGTGAGAACGATTTATCTATAAAATACATTAATGGAAACCCAACCATAACCAAATCAAAAAGCACAAATAAATCCCCTAAACTTTCAAAAAACTAATTGACCTTAATGTGTACTTTCATAATGTTGGAGGCATGATGAGTAAATTACATGATTTTTCAAACTTTGTCCGCTCATCAATATATGACATTTTTATTATTATTGAAACTTGGCTTACAAGTGATATTACTAATGCAGAACTTAACTTATCTGGGTACAATATATTTAGAACCGATAGAAGTCATCATACCAGTTCAAAATCTAAAGGAGGTGGCGTTCTTATAGCAATAAAAGATTGTTTTTCTGCCTCACTATTGATGAATGAGTATACGGATGTTGAACATATATTCACGGCTGTGAAAATTAATGGACATGTGGTCATTGTAGGTGCAGTATATCTTCCTCCAAATTCCAGCGTAGAATCTTATGAGAACCACTGTTCTGCAGTTGAAAAATATTTCGAAGAATATCCGGAAAGTAAAATATTGCTTTTGGTGATTACAACTTACCACATTCTAATTTCAATAACGATAATTTTGGTATAGATATATCAGCAACAAGCGCAGTTGGATCTATGGGTTCAATTAAATCGATAAGTGATTCTTTTGGTTTCCTAAACTTACACCAACGTAATTATATCCCAAACAGTAGAGGGACATTTCTAGATTTAATTTTTACAAATATAGACCATATAGACGTAAATAAAGCTGTGGATAAATTTATTCCGGATAGTGTGCACCATACTGGCTACACAGTTTCTCTAAAAAATTAAACTATTCGCCCAATAAAATGATGAATCATGATTTCATTTTTGATTTTAAAAGTGCGGATTACGTTAGCATAAATAATATTATTAACAGTGTCGACTGGAACACATTTTTGAATTCATTTGATGATATCGATTATTTAGTCAAAACGTTCTATGATGTACTATATTATTGTATAAATCGATATGTTCCATCAAAAAATATACTCCAGTTCCTATCCCAAGTGGTACAATAAAAGACTAACAAAATTAATTGTAGATAAAAAAACAGCTCATAAGAAATATAAACAATCTTTAAATTTTAAAGATTATAATACATTTTGTACATTACGCGCTGAATGTAAAAATCTTAGCTCTTCTCTTTACAATCAGTACATCAGAAACCTTGAATCCAGTATACAGTCGAAACCACAAACTTTTTGGAAGCACGTAAATCAGCTAAAAAACAATTACTCCTTACCACTGAATATGTATCTTAAAAATTCGTCTTCAAATAATTATTCAGACACCGTTAATCTATTCTCAGACTTTTTTCAAAGTATTTATGAACAAGATGATCAATCTTCAATTCATAATTTTTCCAAAGTTTCTAATAACATAATAAATGTTGACCATAATATCAGTCTCAATATGATTTTTGATGAAATAAACTCATTAAACTTGTCTTGCTCTACTGGTCCAGATTTTATTCCTAATATATTTCTAAAAAATTGTGTGTTTGCTATTAGTTACCCTATACAAATTTTATTTAAAAATCTCTTAGTCTTCATGTGTTTCCGGAATTATGGAAACGAAGCTTTATTACTCAATTTTTAAAAATGGTGATAGGTCGAATATAGCCAATTACAGAGGAATCTGTTTACAATCATCCATTCCTAAAATATTTGACAAAATTATGGCCAAAAAACTATCTTGGGCTTCTAAAAATATTATAACAGAGATGCAACATGGTTTTATAGATAAACGCTCAACTACTACAAATTTATTACTCTACCATTCAATATTAATAAAGAATATGGAGCAACACTTTCAAATCGATTCCATATACACAGATTTTTCTAAAGCTTTCGATAGAGTAAACCATCGCATTCTTATCAAAAAATTAATTGCTTTAGGATTCCCATCTAGTACTGTAGAGTGGATAGAAAGCTTTTTAACAAATAGATCCCAGTGTGTTAGATATTTTAACGATATTTCCAAACCCATACAATCATACTCCGGTGTACCTCAAGGATCACATTGCGGGCCTATACTATTTGTATTATTTATTAACGACATAGGATCGTTTATCAATAACTGTAATTACTTATTATATGCAGACGATTTAAAAATTTTTCGGAAAATTAATAGTATAGACGATTGTTTGCTGGTTCAAAGTGACATAGACAATCTGTTAGCTTGGTGCGATATAAACAAGTTATACTTCAACTATGAAAAATGCCTTTCAATATCGTTTTCCCAAAAGGTTCTTTAATCAGTAACACCTATTGCATAAATAACATACCACTAAAAATGTAACTGAAGTGAAAGATTTGGGTGTAATTTTGACCAACGCTTAAGTTTCAAAAATCATATAAACTTTATCACAAACAGTGCTTTAAAAATGCTTGGTTTTATTTCAAGGATTGGCAAAGATTTCTCTGCGTCTGTTCTCAAAACTTTGTACTGTACTTTTGTTAGATCGAAGTTGGAATACTGTTCAATTGTATGGAGTCCATATTACAATACAAATGTATATACGATAGAAAAGTGCAAAACAAATTTCTACGTTTAGCAGCTTATAAGATGGGTATACCTAAAGATGTAATCCATTATTCTGAAATACGGTGCAACCTCAACCTTACGCTACTAAAGGTTAGGAGATGTCAGGCTGATCTAATATTTTTGTTTAAATTAATTCATTTTTATATAGACTGTCCTGAACTTTTAGAAAGTATAAATTTTTATTTTCGTCCTTACGGATCAAGTACGCGTAGTCTTACCATCTTTAGGATTAAGCACCACTGTACAAAATATGGTTTCTATTCGCCCCTGACAAGAGTGTGCCGCTTAGCAAATAAGTTAGCTGATCGACCACATTTTATCATATTTAATTCGTCATTTAACACTTTTAAATTTAATTTGCGGATTATAAATTTAGATTCATTAAGTTAAGTTAAATTGAATACATCATTTTTTCATTTTGTGTATATTGCATACTAATAACCTGTCTATTAACAATTATTTTATTTTCTTGTATTTAAAAAGGTGATTTACCGTAAATAAATAAAAAAAAAAAAAAAAAATAAAACACAGCGTGTCTGCAGAAATTGAAAACACTCAAGAGACAAATGAAAGTTTTGGAAGTGGAATTGAACTGAGTGAAGAAAATACTCCAGAAACAAGTGAAGGTCTGCGCAAAAGTAGAAGAACTGTAAAATTACCTGAAAAATTAAAAGACTATGATATGACAGAAAACTTTAGCGATATCCATTCAACACTTAGTGCAGAAGCCTATGTTGAAGACGTACCAAACAGCCTAGAAGAAGCTAAACAGATATCGGACTACAAACACTGAAAGTTAGCTGTAGAAGAAGAAATACACTCGTTAAATGAAAATAATACGTGGACACTGGTGGAAAAAGCCCGAAAACGTCAAAGTCATTGATAGTAAATGGGTGTTCAAGATAAAGAAAAACTGTGATGGTGAAGTAGACAAATATAAAGCGCGATTGGTAGCAAAAGGGTTTATGCAAAAGGAAAGTTTTAACTACAATGAAACATATGCACCAGTAGCTAGATTAACGACCATTCGAACACTTTTAGCAATCATAAATCATCGAAACTTAAAGACATGCCAACTGGATGTAAAATCAGCATTTCTTCATGGAACGATAAAGGAGAACATATACATGAAAATGCCTGAAGGTCTAAATTTTGAAAATGAGCACGCAGTATGCAAATTAGACAAGGCATTATATGGCTTAAAACAAGCGCCTTTCAGCTGGAATAATAGATTTAATGAGTTTGCTGAAAAAGAAAACTTGAAAAGGTCAAAAAACGACCCGTGTCTGTATATAAACACAATTGGAGAAGGTCGACTATATTTATTACTATACGTTGATGATATAATACTGGCAAGTAATAAAATTCAAGAACTAGAAAGTTTGAAGCATAGACTGTCCAAGGAGTTCAAAATGCAAGATATGGGGGAACTTAAACAGTTTCTTGGCATAAATATACGAAGAGAGAAAAATGGTTTATTTTTAAATCAAAATCACTATCTTCGAAATTTACTAGAAAGATTTGGAATGACTGATTGCAAGAAAGCAAAAACTCCAATGGACGCAATGTTTGATGGAAGTGTAGAAGAAGAGAATTCATTAACATTTCGACAAAAACCAATTAGGGAATTAATTGGATGCTTAATGTACGTTATGTTGGGAACCCGACCCGATCTAACTGTCTCAGTAAATTTTTGTAGTCGTTTACAAAGTTATCCATCAGAGCAACTTTGGAAGGCTCTTAAGAGAATTCTTCGCTACATAAAACGAACTCTTGATTTGGAACTGTGTTACATCGATAACAATGAAAAATTAGTTGGATATGCGGACTCGGACTGGGCAGGTGATCTAAACTATAGAAAATTCACTACAGGTTTTCTTTTCAAAGTTTTTGGTTGCACTGTAGCATGGGTTACACGGAAACAAACTACAGTTGCGGTATTATCAACCGAAGCTGAGTACGTAGCATTAACTGAAGCTGCTCGAGAGGGTATTTGGTTATCTAATTTACTGCAAGATTTTGGCCTTGCAAAAACTACATTGACTATATATGAGGATAATCAATCGTGCATAAAACTAACAACCAGATGGGAACACAAAAGACTTAAACATATTGATGTGAAGTATAACTTCATCAAAGACTTGGTTAAAGACAAGTTAGTTTCTGTTGAGTACATAAATACTAGAGAACAAATAGCTGATGTACTCACAAAGATTTTAGTGGGTGAGCAATTCAATAAACATAGATTTTCCTTAGGTTTAAGTAAAATTTAAACAGTTTTTATAATCACGCTTAGATTAAGGGGAAGTGTTGGAGACTGCATGTAATCAAAGCTTGTATAAAAACTTTTGATTGTCACTGATATAGCTATACAAATAATGGATATATGTTTGTAGTTGTTGCATGCAGTAACGGTCCTTTTAAATTATACTCTTTTGGTAAATATATCTTTCATTTATCATCCACTGGTTATAACAACACTATTATCATGAATATATACATTGTTTTAACGAAAAATTATATTCAATATTTCTATCCCAACGGAAAGGGGTAGAGATCAAGTTGGTGTCATCAGGTAATAATTCTAAAAAGTATTGATCTCATGATTGTTGTTTTATGAGATACTCTATTTTTACTTCACTTGGTAATCTATATGTCCCCAAAGGTTTGTAGGATTTTTTCACTATCAGTACACTTAACAATGTGTACTAGAAAACGTTTTGCGTATACATTTCTAACAAGTTGAAAATGCAAGGCATTGTCGCAACGAACTTCGTATTATCCAAATATGGAAAGAATGGCAAAGTTATAATTAGCGCCAATAGACCGTCATTGCTAACTTTTCTATTATCCAAATATGTGCCACACATTGATTTTTGGACATATTTGGATTTTTGAAATAAACTTAATTTCCCGAGGGCATCGGGTATCTGTGGCCCGATTTTATGGGGGGGAATAGGATATTTCAACTCAGCTATGCCAGAGGAGTCTAAATATATGCCACACATTGATTTTGGACGTATTTGAAATTTTAATTTTTTCGACGGAATATCGCGGGGGCTCGGCGTCCCCGTTGCCCGATTTTAATGCACATCAAAACTTAAGCTTTGGACACCAAGCTGAATCGATTGATGTATCACACAATGATGTCCGACCATTAGAAAGGCCTCGGACGGACGCACACACGGACGCACGGACGACAAATCGATTTCATAAACGAACGAAGTTCGTTGAAAATTAACCAAACATATTAAAAGTGACAGCGTTTAATTTCTAGCGGCAAAGAGGCATAAATTTTAATTTTTACTTGAACTGGCAATGGATTTATTTTGGATATCGTAACATGAAATACGGTAAACGCTAAAATCACGTGAGTGCCTTCTGCGCATGCCTAATGCATACTCTATTATTAAAATAAATGGTTCAGAATGTGAATACACTAATAAACCCATTACCAGTTCAAGTAAAATAAAATTAACACTTATCCCTCTTCACCGATAGAAATTAAACGCTAACCTATTAAAATCATAATACAACATAAAAACAAATCGGATTGTGATTTGAACCCTCTTACGTTTTGAAATATTTAATATTTTTTTTAAATATTTTTAATGTTTGGTTAAATTTTTAGAAGTTATTATGCAGAACGTTTTCTAGTTCGCATTGTTAAATGTTCTGGTACTGGAAATATCATACAAACACTTTGGAGACATATATATATATATATATATATATATATATATATATATACAGGGTGAGTTTTAGTGCCTATTTCCTCTATAGCGCCTTAGCTACTTATTAGAAAAAATTGTGTGCTATCTTAAGTTGTTGGTAACCTTTCTCGGTATTTTTTAAAAATATCTGTGATAATACAGAGTGTTACATATTTCCTGTACAGCAACTAACTTTCTTATTTTACAATAGTACACCCAATATATTTTTTTAAATTCGGAAAGAACACAAAAATTTAATTCAAAAACATGTATCGCACACTATGCTAAACCCTAAGGTATCGGAGGTATTTAACATAACAAGAAAAAAATTTCAGTTGGAAAGATCTGGATGGAGCCTTATAACATTTTCCATATGTTATATGAAAAGTTAATTTTTGGAATACCGTAAGTACATAAAATTGTCTAACTTTTACAATTAAAACAGTTTGGAAAATAATATACTAAGTGTTACATTTTCTAGGTCACATTTAGCTAACTTTAAACTCCGAAAACATTTTTTTTTCAAATAGAACATCCTGTATTTTTTTATGCAGAATTATGTAAAATTAAATTACCTTTCTTTTGGTATAGCCATTGCATGGGTTAAAGTTAGCAACTTTTGAAATTAGCCTTATACTTAAAAAATTAAAAACTGCTTTTGATTGAAAATATACTATAAATAACGCGAACACATTTTCAATAATGACTTTAATAACATGCATAATAATAACAATAAAAATATTTATTAAAAATTAATTTTTTAGTAGTGATCTACATTCCGCCCAATATTTGCTATGCAAAACTCAATTCTTTGTTTAAATGACCGCTGAACATTTTTCAACATTTTTAGTGTAATTGTACGAAAAGCATTTCGTATTTTGTTTTTCAGATCTTCTACATTTTCTGAAATTTCTTGATAAACAAAATTTTTAATATGCCCCCAAAGAAAGAAATCTAAACAACTTAGATCCTGAGATCTTGGGGCCAACTGACTGGACCACCCCGTCCAATCCATTTATTGGGAAATAAGTTAATCAAAAATCTGCAAACATTTTGATTGTAATGTGGCGGAGCCGCATCTAGATAAACCACGTGCCATTAGATGTACTGGCACGTTTTCAAGTAAATCGGTCTTCGTGTATTTTTGTCAGCGCCCAGTTACAAAAATGTATACGGTTTCGATAATCCTGTTCAGTAATATTTTGTTCATATTCAGGATGATAGTCATGGAACTTATGTTTACGTAATGTTTTAAAAACTACTGAAGTCTGAGAAATATCCAAGACAGCACTAACTTGTCTAGTACTAATCTCAGGATTTTCAACTACTGCAGTAACTATATCAAATTGCATAGCTTCATCCTTAATTTTTCCTTGCCGTGAGTTCTTCTTATAATTAGCATTAGCTGTAAGTTCAAAACGTTCCTTAAGTGTTTCAAAGCATTTAACTTGACGTTTTATTCGCTCAGGATATCGCGTTCCATATAATTTCGACGCCAATAAACAATTTCTATTACATTCTCCTAATAAATAAGTCATGTCAACTAATTCTTGAGTAGAGCAATTCATATCAATGTTTCATTAAGAACAACACAGTTATAATCAAGTAATTAAACGAGACTGTCAAAACCACTGAGAAACTGACAGTTTTGTTTGTTGTCAAAGCCTTCTAGATTCTACTCGTGTGTTATTCAAGATCTTCTAAGAAGTATCAATCTAAAACATAATAATGCTTTTTTTTTGTTAAAAATAATTAAGAAAAATAAATATTTTCAAATTTTTTTATTAATTATTCAAGTACAAGGCTAATTTTATATGCAATTTTTAAGCAAAATCTTTATAAATCTATCACCTGGAAAGAAAATTGAAAATATCTCAAAAGCTGCTAAGTTTAACCCCTGCAATGATTATACCAGAAGAAAGGTTTATTAATTTTACATTATTGGGCATAAAAAAATACAGGGTGTTCTATTTGAAAAAAAATGTTTTCGGAGTTTAAAGTTAGCTAAATGTGACCTGGAAAATGTAACACTTAGTATATTATTTTCCAATATGTTTTAATTGCAAAAGTTAGACAATTCTATGTACTTACGGTATGCCAGAAATTAAATTTTGATATAACATATGGAAAATTTTATAAGGCTCCATCCAGATCTTTCCAACTGAATTTTTTTATTGTTATGTTAAATACCTCCGATACCTTAGGGTTTAGCATAGGGTGCGATACATTTTTTGAATTAAAATTTTGTGCTCTTTACAAATTTCAAAAAATATATAGGGCGTTCTATTTAAAGTAAGAAAGTTAGTTGCTGTACAGGAAATATGTAACACTCTGTATTATCACAAATATTTTTAAAAAATACTAAAAAGGTTACAAACAACTTGAGATAGCACACAATTTCTTCTAATAAGTAGCTAAGGCGCTATAGAGCAAATACGCACTAAAAACTCACCCTGTATATATATTATATATATATATATATACGTAAAGCAGTTACAAGTCGATTCTTCAATAATTATAGCCAACCTAACAGTTGGCAAGTATAAACATTTCGAATCGCCTGCAGTAAAGTACGCAAGAGGTTGTACAATAGCAAACAAACACTGAGAATCACCCGACAGCTGTTTCGTCCTTTTTGGACTCATCGGGAGTGAGAGAACTCGAGTGTAAGTTCACTATTGTACAAACGCGCGCTGTCGACTATATGCCCTACTGGAGGGATCACAATATTTAAATGATAAGTTTTTCGACATCTAGTGTCGACACGTGAAAGCGACTATGTAATTGCTTTACATACCTGTCGGCAAAGTTTCGTTTCATTTTCGTACGTGAACGCTTTCACGAGTCGACACTAGATGTCGAAAAACTTATCATTTATATATATATATATATATATATATATATATATGAAGAATAACTTTTATCGAAAAACCCATAATAAATATAGATATATATTTGAGACCAGATTTTAAAATTATTTTGGATTGTACAAGGTGCTCCAGAAACACGTACCATATCAAAGTTGAGTTATTTTCAATGTAACACCCTGTATTTTTTTTCTATTTTTAAATTTACGATAAAAAATAATGTATGTTCCTTAACATGTCCTTATACCTACTAACTTCCGTTTTGGAGATAAAAATATACAATAACTTCAAGATAGTAAGAGCAAGCAACTTTCACTTACACTACTTTACTAAGAGCTTTCAACTTTTTTTTTGCAATATTTACTATTATGTTATGATGTACAGGGTGTTTTAATACTACCGCATAACACCAATGACATAAAACTTAAATAACTTGTTTAACTTAAATAGAACACCCTGCATTTCTGGACCCCGTTGAAAGTTGGAACTAATTACCTTTTAGTCGGTATTAAGGTTACTAACCCCTAACTCTGATACATTATTTTGCAACCATTTTTAATGTATATGTGATTTCGTTAAAATCGTGGTGATGTCATCGAACGTGGAAGTCATCACACGTGGAAGTCATCGCACGTGGAAGTTATTACACGTGGACGATAAGTCAAGCGGGGTGATGTCATTGAACGTGGAAGTCATTACACGTAGACGATAAAATCGAGCGAAAAATAAAACATCGGAAGACGATGAATTCTTATATAAAGTGGTGATTACGTTTGATAGGGAGGTTACATACTTTGTAATTTCCATTCTGAAATTCTTCCAGAATTTTTCAGTCGGTTGCCACATGGAAAACCATTCCTTGGCGTCTCCAATCAAACTACTTGCTGCCCTAGATAACTTGCTTGTGGTCTATCCAATTAAAGGTTTCTCCTAGTTTTTCGATATCATCACACCATTGTGCAGGCCCTCAATCTTCGGATATGGGGTCGCATGTCGGGATATTAATTGCAGCAGAAGCCGTTCTTCTATTGTCTTTTATTTTTTGCAAGGCGACCACCAGAACTTTTATTAATTCTTCCATGACCTTACGCACACCTTATAGCTTGCACTAAGTCTTATTTTTCACTTAAATTACACAAAAATGGCACTGTAGCACTCGTGTCTACACCCTATAGCTTCTCACTGCAGAACTCACGGTGTTCTATCCCACTTCTGATGCGAGGAATATGGTTGTTTTATTTAAAAAACACAAAAGATCTAGACAAATCAACAACGCGTGTTTGTTGTTCTATTACTAAATGCGTAATCTTCCTATGAAACGTAATCACAAATTTATATAAGCATTCATCATCTTTCGAGGGTTGTATTCCCCGCTCGACTTTATCATCTACGTGCGGTGACTTCCACAAGCGATGACATTATCACGATTTTGACAAAATGCTCCCATATATATCAATCCAGTTTTAAATATTTACTTTAAAAATATAGATTATAGAAATGGGTTTATGACTAGTATATCGGGCTCTAAAGTCAGTCGAGTCACGCTCACCGGTCACAATTTACTGATGTTTAACAACAGCAACCGTTATTTATTACATCAAAATTGATCACACTGTAAACATCGACAAACTTTAACCTGTTAACTAAGACTGTGATACAAACCGCTGTAATAGTGGTACGATAATTTCTAAAACCATTATTTTTAGAGTTAAAGTTGCTAATGTTTACAGTTTGATCGATTTTAATAACAAATAATGGTTGTTGTTATTTATGAACCGTAGACGTGACTGACTTTTTAGAGCCCGGAATAAGTCATGAGCACATTTCTGTTATTTTGTTAATATTTAAAGTCGAATACATTAAAAATGGGTGCAAGCTAATGTTCATTTTACGGATATCTCATAGGTAACTTAGATTCCAGTAAATCGCAAATTGTTAAACTAGCAAATTTTACAATATCTCAAAAACTATCAGAGTTAGGAGTTGGTAACCCTAATACCGACTGAAAGGAATTACTTCCAGCTTCCAACAGGCTACACAAATACAGGGTATTCCATTTAAGTTATTTAATCATAACATAAAAGTAAATACTGCAAAACGGATAATGAAAACTCTTAGTAAGGTAGTGTAAGACAAAGTTGCTTGTTCTTATTTATTTTCAAGTTACTGTATTTTTTTGAAGGACCTGCAAATTAAGAAAAATTGATTTTGTTTTAAAATATCTTGTAACCATTAATTTAAAGAAAATTTTTAATTGCACAAAAACTGTAACACTTAGGCATATGACACCCATACACCATTCGAAAGAAGAGATTTTTGTTAACGTCTATTTAAAATATGGTTCATATTATATATAGAGCGATCTAATAATTAACCTGTAAATTGTAAACACTCTGTATAGAGATGTTTAATATTTAATTATGGAATACTATTTAAAAGTAAATTTATTGGATTAGAAGATATTGTATTTTAAGAAAAGTCGACGTAACTCAGAACACTATGTGTTTAGGTATAGGGAATCTTTAGGAAAGTATACCATATTTTCTATGGGCAATCAAAAAACGCATTAAAATACCAAGGTGTTCTGTAAGAAAAAATATAAGTTCAATGCGCCATACTTGTTTGGGACATGCTGTATATTTCAAAATAATTTTAAAATGTAAAATTTATTAACCTAGCTACTAAAATGACAAAATTTGTATAACTTTTTATGTTTCGCCATAAATCTTCGTCTCGTTGGTGGTGATTCACCTTGTATATGAAGTCCATTTGTTTTTTTTACATTTATATTTATTTAGACACCTCAAGATTAAATAAAGCCAAACGATAGTAAGTTCAAGTTTTAAGTAACTTTTTATTGTTTGTGTTGACATATGGTGGAATTTCTATCTAAAAATTACGTTTACAAATTGCTAATAATTACATTTTAGATATTGCTGGCAATATTTTTCTGGTATGGGAGGAGTATCCGCTTTACTTCTTTTGATAGTGCCCGTGGGAAGAATTGCAATAATATATCCCGATAGAGTTGTTTTTGGAATGTCATGCACTTCAGATTATTCCCCAACTTTATCGCTATTTGAAAAACACTCATGTATACCTTTCCATTCTAAGTCTTACGAAATTGATATTAAATTGGAAACATGTGGATTTGTATGTCAAGCTTACGCAAATGAAAAGATTCAATGGCCATTTTAGGTGGAAAGACTTATGGAGTACAATTGCACAACATTAAAGCAAATACAACAACAATAATTCGCTACGAAGTTAACGACACGGATCAAATTTCTCCTACGTTGCAATCAAAATCCGTTACCAAAATTACGTTACGTAACAATGAAAAATATTCAACATCTATTCGAAAATTTTCCCAAAACTCGTATTTTTTTCCAACTCCGAACTTATATAACTTTTCCTGTGGGGTAGAGAATAAAGAGATGCACGTACACAATGTTACTGAAAAGTATTCTTGCATGTTTGGAGACAAAGAACAGTTGTCAACACTAACAAATTCACTTGAAAATACGTTTCGTGGAGTGATAGTTCCAAAAGATCCGAATGAAGACGATATTGAGGAAAATAGACAATTGTTTGAAATAAAACACTTCAAAACGACCGGAACTTTGGAAAACCAGTGTGTTTGAATACTCTTCCAAAAGAAAAAGAATATATCAGTATTAATATTCCACTATATGACTTAAACTCTACTTTATATAAGACTCTTGATTTAGGCAGTTGTGGAGTTAGGTGTCTCGCATCTAGTCTTAGAAAAAACGTATGTTCTAACAAACAAACGTACCAAGATTTAGACATAGATTTAACATTTTGGTCATATCTCGCTGTACGTGTCTTTATTGGTATGGTTAGTGGAACAGCTTTTGCCATGTATGAAGGTGCAGTTATTGCCATATTGCGAGAACATAAAGCAGATTATGGTTTGCAAAGGGTGTATGCCACAATTGGAGGAATGATAAGTTCACCTCTTTCTGGATGGCTTATTGATTACGCCAGTCGAGGAAAGGATTTTACAGATTTTAGGTAAGGAATTTGCGAAGTAAATTATAAACTAATTATCTAATTTTAGACCCATTTTTTTATATACGCTGCGTTAAAAATTATATTTTCTGTATTAGTACTTTTGTCAACATAGAATTTAAGGAGCCAGCAACCAATGTTATTTCCGACGTCTTTTTTGGTTTTGAAAAAATCGAGTTATTGGCACTATTTGCAGCATTTTTTATTTTGGGTAAAGCTGGTTTACAAGTTGATTAATACCATACTTACTGATACTTTAGGAACTATTTGGGGATACATCGAAAGCTTTTTGTTTTGGTTAATTCAGGATTTGGGAGGATCGAAGTCTTTAATGGGTATTACAATAACCGTTGGTGGAATAGCTGGGATTCCGCTTTTGGTGCTGTCTGGACCTATTATTAAACGAATAGGACACGCAAACGTCATCTTTATTGGATTTTTGTTTTATTCCGTTCGCTTACTGGGATACTCTTTAATCTATAATCCATGGTTGTGTTTGGTTTTTGAAGCTATGGAGAGTATTACATCGTCGTTAACAGTTACAGCTGTCGTAACTTATGGTGCGAAATTATCTACTGTAACAACAGATTCTAGTATACAAGGATTATTAGGATGTCTTTATTTTGGCGTGGGTAAGAAAACAATTAATTTTATACATTTTCTTGAAGTAGTTCTGAAACTTTTTTAGAAAAGGATCAGGTGGTCTAATTGGTGGTTACTTAATGAAATTTATTGGAACAAGAACTACGTTTCAAGTTTTTGCTGCAGCATCTGCAGTCACTGGTTTATTTTATTTCTCCATCAATTACTTCTTTATGAGAAAACGGCCTTCCGAAGGTACGGACATCACGAAAAAGATTCTGTAAAACATAACTCTGGTATTGACTTAAGCAACAAAGTAAGTAGTAGTTTGCCAATTTTGATGCTCCTGTTATGCAAGAAACATTACCTTATGAGGATGCAGTTACAAATTACGGCTATGAAGATACAGAAGGTGTAGATACGGTGATAAACGGTAACAGAAATTAAATATTACTTAAATTTCTTTTAGTTAAATTTTAGTAGCAGACTAAATTAAATTTACTAACCGTTAGTAGGGTGTTTCGAATATTCACATTTAGACGAGAATTACCGTAATTGAATTGTTACTCACGTTTGCGTATTTGCTTCTATATGCCGAACATTCATAGTAAGTAATATAAGTTCCTAATTGTTGGATTCTAGTTTTTATAAACTTCTAACTTTTCACTCTTAAAGTTAATTTAAGTTAAGAACTTATTTAGCATTGTTTTTGTAAACATAGACCATTCTGTGATATAAATTAAGAAAACAATATAAACATATTTTCCAATCAGTTTTTTTGTAGGTTGATTTTGTTGTTTGTTTACGAAGTAAACGATGAATCAGTAATATTTTACAGGCTGGTAATATATTTTAAACTTGTAGACGCGTAAATTAAATAATATCACTTTCATATGAAATGCATTGCTTAGAAAATACATTGCTACGAATTTGAAACTTCGATAAAATGTTGCTCCAAATCTTAGTGAAAACGATCGCAGTTTCGGTCAAATCACGTTAGCTGTTGTATTATTTACTATGGTAGCTAACAATGTCAGTAACTGTTCACCTTAAGATTAGCAAAACAGAATGTCTCCAGTAAGACAATGTCGACATTTTTTCCGTGTTTCTGATTTTGATAGAGACCGAAGTATCGGTATAAAAAAAGCAGGCATTCTTTTCGTGAAATTGGAAGAAGAGTCAATAGTGAGAGTACTACCATTGTATGAATTTGGTGTGCATGGTTAAAATAGGGTATTATTCCACTGAAAGATCTTAGCCAAGCAGCAGTCGGGGTATAAAAATGAATTTCTTAGGTTGCTGTAGATTAGACGAGAGCTTTTGTCCAAATTGACATCTTCTTTTAACCTACCACAAGTGGTTGTCAGATTGGCATGACTTTGTAAGTAGAATAAAGTTGTCTAATAAATGATACGAAGATATCTAGGAGAACGAGAAAATATCCAGTCTGCTGAAACAGCCATAACACCTGCTGGACATTGAATTACCATTGTTACTTCAATGATGTTTTAGAAGCAGTTACTAAACGGCATTTTCAAATAGGATCATCTGACTTATCCCCAATCGAACACATGTGGAACATGTTGTCATCAGTTGCCGAGACTTACTGATGGTTTACATAACCTGACGCTTGTTAAGTAGGATAAGATACCACAGGAGGAGGTAGACAACCTGATGCATACCATGGTACAAAGAATAAATGCCTGCATTGCTGTGTGTGGGGAGGCAACCTATATTATTAATTTTATTCTTGTTGATTTTTTCTTGAAAAGTTTCATCGTTTAATATTTAATAATAAAATAACATTTTACAAAAAAAAATCTAACGCCTTTGATAAAAAAATGTTTGTACACAAATTTTGAACTAAATTACCTGCAATTACTCTTTACTCAGCTCACTGCATTATGACACCCTCTTTCCTACGTCGCTTACCTAGCAAATTTTCAACTCACCGGTAAAGTTTATAAATTACTTAAAATATAATAAGATGTTGCGACATCTAGTGTCGCTCCTGCTAACGTAGCACGTTCTAAAAGTAACCTGCACCAAAGCAACTTGTCAACATATTTGTCGACAAGGTTGCATAATGGCAGATTAAAATATAATCTATTGAAAACTGATGAAACTACCATTTGTTATAAAAAAATCAATATTATTTTGTCCTTTTTCTTTCAGAACAGAATTAATCAAAATGACACCATCATGTCAAAACCACATTTGCTCAACTTATGCTAAACAATTATCTTAATCAGTTTTGTAAAATTCATTTGCGGTCTCTTGTTTGGCGCTGTTGCTGTTAAAATTTTGGATGTTTAACTGCATACATCTCGGATCGGAACTGGTTAAACCGTTTATCTAATCATAATTTATCATTTATACATACATTACCTAATACTAAATTCTATTTACAAAATTTGGCAGTTGAATAAATTAAGTGGTTCCGAATGTTTTCTAGAAGCACACGTTTTTTTATATCACAACTCACAGCACCTCAAATAACTAACAGTTTTCTTCATGAATGTTCTGGGCAGTTGTTTTCGTCACTTCCATCACTACATTCAATGTACCCATTGCAAAGTCGACTTCTAGGTAAGCATTCTCCTAAAGGACATCTATGGCCTTGACACATAGTTTTTACCACTTTATTTAAGTTTTTATTATTGCCATTTATATGAGAGTGAATCCAGTCTAAGTAATTAGCTACTTTGGTATACACTCTGGGTCTATTTGCGCGAGCACATCCGTAACTGTTGCTTGTGATACCTAAAACATTTGGAATATTTCTGATCACATTAATTCATTTATCTAACCATGTAACACCCAGCGCCCATCAGGTTCGGAACACATCAACGGACCACCTGAATCTCCAAGACAGGCGTCTCTACCACCACGGTCATATCCTGCGCAAAACATATCATCGGTAATTTTATACAAAGGCAAAAATAGTGTATGCTTTCTACATTCTGAAGTCGAAATAACTGGAACTTGCACTTCTTGTAAGGTATCGGCTAAAATTGAATTCAGTAATCATTGTGCCATGAAAACATTTCTATACATACGAAAAATTCTTCCAACTTCAAAAAGTTGACCCCAGCCTATAACAGTGCAAATTCTGTTATCTTTGAGAACACTCTCCGCACTAGGTAAACAAATTGGTCGCACATAATCGCTAAATATTACTGGCGTTTCCATTTGGAGAAGTGAGATATCGTTTACAAATCAACGTCCACATAACCTGGATGCAAAATAATTTGTATTATAGGTCGCAACTGCTCGTAAAGGAGACGGTAACGCAGTGCCACGTCTTAAAGCTCCCATTCTTGCAACCCAATGATCTTCGAGAGAACTAAAATAACTAATTAACAGTTGTTTAATTTTACTACATTCTTACGTACTGAAAGAAGCAATGCCCTGCTGACAATAACCATCGATCTGTTAATAACGTAGCCCCACATTGAAATTCTCCTTCTTTGTATAATGCCGCTTGCCAAGGCCATGCTCCTAACCCTGCATTTCCTCCACCCACAATCCTGTACATACGCCTGCATTATTATGCCTTTGAATGCACGTCTTGCAAATTAATTAATAACTTTAAAAAATATCTTACCTTGCCAGTTGATTAACTGCTTGAGGTCGAGTACCACATTCGAGCGAGTGACATCGTAGTCCTATAACGTTTCGGCTTTCGCAAGTGCTTTCATCAAATAATAATTTCCTTTTGTAATACTTAGTAAATCTTTGTTAATCTCAAAATATTTACTATTAGGTTCCTTAGAGTGAGTCATTTGCGGTTTCAATAATGTCTAGTTTTCTAAAAAATGTTGTAATACAAAATACCAAATCTAAATGATACACACTGGTAGGTACGTGATTTACAAACAGTTTCACCCAGAATCGAAATATTCCAAGACGTTCCTAAATCCATGAAGTTATTTTCTACGCACAATTTTCTCCACTGACCATTTTTTCGCACTAATAAGAAACCTTCCGAATAGTACCGATATTCATCGGCCGCTTTCAAGTTAGGAGCAACAGTCACACATTGTCGTTCATCATCTCCATTAGGACAATCTCTTGTGCCATCGCAAATTTTAATTTTGTCAATACAAAATTTTGAGTTACTACAAACGTACTGATCAGGAGTACACCATTCTGTAAACGTACTATTTAGTTACATAAAATCTAATACTGAAGATATTACCGCAAAGATTTTCATCTGAAAAATCCCAACAGTCCACAACTCCATCACAGATTTTCGCAACAAATACTGAGATTTTAAATAATCAGCACAATTACAATTCTTTTCGTCAGAACCATCGCTACAATCAACTAGTTGATTGCATCTTGTCGTATCTGGAAGACACTGTCCATCTCCGCATTTAATCGTATAATTTGTACAATCTGTAAATAAAACATTTAACTACAAGAGAAAACCACACCGGTGCTATAGTTACCGGTCTTGTTAGTAACACCCTCCCTAGTTACTATTGGGTGTTAAATCCATATATAGATTTTGGATCATCTTTAACAAATCCAGGAATTTTGTTTAAAGTCTTTGTTAGTATTTTAAACCCGGCTTGGTTATTTGTATAACTAGCCGATATAGCTTTGTTAGATATAATGGGTTCATTGTCTCGAGTACTTAAATTTGCATGAATTTTACTGATCTCTGAAAGCTGCTTTAACTTATCTTCAGTCAATACGTTGGAGTGAATGTTGCCTTACTTATTGATACGGACGAGTTTACACTGTATATTGACGTTTCTTCACCTCAAAATATTCTCTTTTCGGATCTTTTTTAGTACTTCTATTCACATCGGACTCGTTGTTTGTATTTAATTTTTTGTAGATGTTATGTTCTATCGTAAAAAGGTGTAGTGATACCACTACTTTCCAATTCACTTTCAAAGTTTAGTACTCCCAAAATCTTATAATCTTTCAATTGATTTTTTATTTATTTTAACTTTGTTTATTTCGGTGCTCATAGAAGTCACTACTTCTGTATGGACAAATTTGATTGGAAGTGGAGATAAATTTGTATTCAGATTGGTGATAGACGGATTACTAGGAAAACTCCTATTTTCAACCAAAACCGTAGTGTTTGATGGTTTCTGCGGTCGAGGTCGTAAGGGCCGTCCTATACCGGAATTGGATTTGACAGGTATCAAAGTAACTAAAGGAATTTTTGTAGGCACCTGAGTTTCTAACATAATCGAATCTTCGTCTCCTTCAACCACTTCAACGTGACCTTCCCCAAAATCACTTTCTTCCGTAACTTCATCGTTAAAACCTGCCGGATCTTTCAAAATAGGTACTGTTACGGTAGGTATATTAGTTGTCGTAGAACTAGAAACTAATATTGTAGATTTTGGTAGAACCCCTAACGATGACGCTAAGTTGTGAAAAATTGAAGATATGTTTGCTAAAAGAATCGAATCATTGATTTTCAAAGAATGATTTTTAGTAGAAGATTTTTGAATAAAGTTATCGGATTCATTGAACGTATTTACTATTGAATCCGTATTTGTTCCATTGAGTAATTCCCAATTTTGCTTTTTGGTAAATCCACTTTCATCTTCTAAATTGAATCCAGTCGTACCGGGAACGTGCTTTAATGTTTCAACTTCAACAAAGGATTCTGATTGATTCTCCGACACTACCATATCTTCATCTTGGTTTGTTTCTGTATTTTCAGTTTTCGAAGACGATTCATATTCAGGTGTCTCAAATTGAGTAGTAGAATACGATAATTCAGTAACTGCAGCAATTTTGTCAACAGGTAGAGGATGTCCTATTATACTGGTTGCTCCTAATTTTTCCAAGTGTGTGGAAGAGAAAGAGAGTCCAGGATTTGTAAAACTTGTATAAATAGGTTGTTTTGGTTGTATGTTGTCAATTCGTGGAGCACTTACTCTCGAGTCTATTTTAGTCGAATGTTTAAAAGAATCAGTTTCTTTTGTCCCTTGAATAGGTACCCATGGTTCTTGATCTAACGAATGTGGCGAAATTGTAAAGAAAAAAGGACTATTGGATTTCTTTATTGTTATTGAAACTTGAGTTGTTGGTTTAGTAGCAGTAGTTGTTGCGCTATTAAATGGTTTTATATTGCTTTGTAGTTGTTTTTACAGTTGTCGTTAAAATCGACTGCGTTGATTTTTCTATGTCTTTACTTACTGTCGCAATTTTATAAAAATTACTGGTTACAAAGGCACCTTTGGGAGTTGTTTTTGTTGCCGTCGTTTTATGGGTAGATTTTGCAGTAGTAGTTGGTTTACCCGTACTCTTTTTCTCTGTAATATCTGCTTCAGTTTTGCTAATTTCAAAAGACCCTTGTAACACTGGAATTTCTTTTTAATAACAGTTTCTTCTGTTTGTTTTTAGTTGAAAACTCCGCAGTAAAATTTGTACTTTGTTTGTAATTTGGCTTCAGCAAAACTCCAGACTTGGGCTTCCCGGTATCTTTTAACTTAGTGATCACTTTATCGTGCAAGGTGTTATTGTCTAAAACTTGTCTTATTTGTACGCTCCTAGGATCAAAGCGGACGTGTCGAAATACCGGTCGTCTCGACATTGAATCATTTAATAAAATGTCTTTCAAAGTTTTTTCTAAATTGGATATACTTCTAAAAAATGTAAGATAAAATTTTTTTGGTACTAATGCGAATAATTTACCTAGGAAGAGCTTTTCTGTTTAGTGATATTCTAAAAAAAATGGTTACGCTGTCGTCACCAAACCGTTCAACTGTACAAGATACTAACGCCGATCCTACACTACTCTTGTGATATAGCATTTCTAACTGTTGCTTATATTTACGTGCCTTTTCTTGAAGATTGTTCAAAAACGATCTCCTCGCAGAATTTTGGCACTGCAGTTGTAAGTGAGCAATTCTTAAAAAAGTAAAATGTAAGGTACAGAATTTAAAAGAAAAAAACATACGAGTTGGTGCTTTCAGTGCACGTAGAACACCCATGTAAAGGGCTAATCCCGCTATGGATAAAACTGCCACAAACACTAAAAATTTTTTTTTTTTTTTTCGCTGCACCAGCTAAAGCAACCGATGTCATTTTGCTCTTGGACTTCTCTGGGTTTTGATGGGTTCTGTCATGCCAAAGCATTGTTGAACGGTGACTTCGACTTGGCAAGGTGTAGTCATTCTAAACATAAGTAAATGAATTGCAATTATTCAAAGGCATCCATGTTACAATATAAAATATTGATTAAAAAAATTGTTATTCTAAAGAATTGAACATCTAAAAGTGATGTATTTATAATATCAAACATGTTAATATTTTTATTGTCTTACATATTTTAAATAATTATGGTTGAGCATAAGTGAAATGTGTGTCTAACGACATCTTGTGTAATCAGGGACACGTATGAATAGTAACAAACTAAGTAATGCCAACAGATAACTGTAACGACAGTTGAATGTTTTAAATGCAAATTGTAATCTAAGCGATAACTTAGAATGCAATTAACACTCGTGCCGATAAAGCCAAGTATTTCTGTACAGTAGTATACACGCACAAAAGAACACCTGATGCGCATTTCGCTCTTATTATGAGCTCTTCAGAGGTGTATACTTAAGTGCGGTATACAACTATACAAGTCTATCTATTATGGTTGAACTTAAGTCACTTATAATAATGTGTCTGTAGCATAACTTGCCATACATTGACTAAAATTTGAAGGTATGTTGCAAATCGTGTACAAACGCTTAATAGATTCTTGTAAAGTATTAAAATTTTTATCGATAATTCCCATTTGGTTATTTATCTACCCAAAAACATTTTTCATGTTGAGATAGGTCGTACGTATACAGGACATGTATATTTTGATGTTTTGAGATGACAACATGTACACTTTTTGACGGATTCTTGTAAGACATTTTCTCCATATATTAAAGCAAAAAATTACAAAGTTGTTTATACATTTTTTAAACAAGAAATCATAGAAATAGAAGACAAAGAACACACCAAAACCAAAACTGAAATGGAAAAAATAGCAGAACAGGAAATAGAAAAGAAAATTTGTGCAAAATTATGGAGGAGACGACAAACAAAGAAATAAATGGGATGAGTGCAGAAGTGGAAGAACTAAGAAACGAGATAAGGACAAACATCGAAGAAATTAAAATTAAAACTACGGAGAAGAAATAAGACAGCCAAAAAGGAGATGGAGAATAAAGAAGAAAAGTGGAGGAAGAAAAACAACAAGCTTTTGGAACAAAATGGAACATCTAGAGCGAAAAATGCAAGCTCCAGAAAAACAAAACAAAAGGAGAAATATAGTCATCAAAGGATTAAATTTCAAGAATGTAGAATTTAAAGCAAAACAACAGAATTCATAAAAACGCACTGGAAATACAAACTAAAATAGCTGAAATATACAAAGTGGGAAAGATAAAAAAAGTGATAATAGTTAAATGAAGACCTTTTGAACCAAAACTGACGTTTTAAAAATAAAAATAAACTACGAGGCAGAAGAATATACATAGAAAGCGAATTAACAAACAAAGAAAAAATATATACAAACAAAGATAAGAGACATAACACAAGAAGAAACTACGAAAGGCGCAAGAGTAAAAATAAGCTTTCAAAAAACTAGAAATAAACGGTCAACGATGGGCGGGATTAAAAACCAGAACAACTCTTTTATCAAAAAACTTAACAACCCCAAAAAAACACTAAAACAGAAGGTTTGAGTGATGGGAATATCTCATACTATCACCAGAATGGCGCTGAGACAGGAAAAAAATAGACTAAACATATAAGAGAATGGAAACTAAAAACCTGGAACATTAGAAGTATAACAGGAAAAGAAATATAGTTAGAAAAAATTTGAAGAAATGAAATTAGACATACTAGCAATCTCGGAGACTTAAGAAAAATAGGAGAAGGGAAATATACAACATGAAAAGGGCATATATTATTATATAGCGGAGTAAATGAAGAAAAAAGAGCTGCAGCAGGTGTAGGCTGCTTGATACACAAAAGGTTAGAGAGAAAAATCCATAATTGGAAAGCATGGTCAGAACTGATATTAACAGCAGATATAGCAGAGGAAAAAAATAAAAAAGGAAAAGCAGTTATAGTAGTATACGGCCCGAACGAAGATGATAAATACAAAATAAAGATAAACTCTGGAAAGAGTTAACAAGAACCACCGAAGAAGTTAAAGGAAAAGTATATACAGGGTGATTTATTAAGGATGGCAACCGGTCGTACTTTAGAAACCGCACGTCCTACAACATTGGGAAAAAAATTTTTATAACAAACTCGATCCATAAAAGTGTTTTAAAAATATTTTCAAGTTCGTAGTTTTCCCCTAGATGGCGCAATCTATAATTTACAAAATAAAATTGAAGTGTTTTACAAAATATATCCTAATTAATGTTAGTAAAAATGTTAGCATTAGAAAACTACTTTTTAAAACTTTTGTTTAAGTCAGTTAGTGGTAGGGAATGTTACTTTTGTTGAGAGAAGAAACACTGTAACTTCCATATGTGTGAACCAATTTTCATAAACTTAAGCTCCATTTAAAGAGCATTGAATGTATATTTCAGAAGCAGATAACAACATTACATTTAATGTTTTATTGGAAACTAGAGGGCGTTATGTAACATCTATCTCTATTTTTTGTTATTCTTTTTTCTGAAAAATTTCAAATGCAGTGCTGTGCAACCGTAACCAGCTTACAAAAAGGTTGTAATAGTATTACTTATTTAACTGTAAAAACTGCAAACTAATATCTCTTGTCATTCCAAAGACACTGGCATTTTTATCACTTTTGATCCTTTTTTGACTCACCCTGTAAATTTTAAGAGAAATTCATGTTATTTTTAATTTGTCTTGACAACGAAATTACAAGTAAAAACGCGTCAAAATAATTTTATAACATAAATAATGGAACGTAATAAAACAACAGTTACTAACAACAGAAATTCTGCATAACGCAAAAAACACCTAATATCTAATTGTTTTAAATGTTTAAAATGTTCGCTAATAAAATTATTTTGACGCGTTCTTACTTGTAATTTTGTTATCAAGACAAATTAAGTAACATAATTTCTCGTAAAACTTACAGGGTGAGTGAAAACTGATCAGAATTGAAAAAAAAATTCCAATATCTTTGGAACGACAAGAGATATTAGTTTGCAGTTTTCACAGGTAACAAGTAATATTATTTGTTGTTGTTGTAGGACGAGGTTTCCGAGATACGGCCGGTCGCCATCCTTAATGAATCACCCTGTATAGCTGGTGGCTTTTAATAGCCGAGTAGGGAAAAAGATGATGTGAATAACAAAGTGATAGGTTCACCATGGAAAAGTAATAACCAATCACGTTTTATAATCACAAAAAATTCAGAAATATACGAGGGAAGTCAAAAGTCGAAGAAAAAATAAATAATCGATTAGATACTTGTTGAAATCGATAACAGAAGAGAAGTAATGGACACTAAAGTATACAGAAGACCCGAAATCGGAAGCGATCACTACATGGTCGTTACAAAAAAATTAAAGAAAAACTTAAAAGAGAAAATAATGTGAAAAATCCAAACTCAATATACAATTTAAACCATAAGATCCTATATACTAAAAACACAAAATAGCCAAAAGGTATGAGGAACAAACAAGATAACAAGTACAAATGGAAATGAAGAAACCATGAACACAAATCAATTATGGAACCTGTTCAAAACCATAATACTGGAAGCAGCGAAGCAAATATGAGGAGTAAACAAAAAGAACAACATGCAAAGCAAACAGTATGGTGGACAGAAGAAATAAAATCTCAAATAAATACAAAAAAGGGCATGGAAATACTACTTAACGAACAAAACAACAGAAAATTACGATTAAAAGTTATTTTATAGGAAGTACTGAAAAATATAAGGAAGCAGAATAAAGAACCTAATAAATACCTGAAATAGATAAAAACGGAAATAGTAACTGAAGATAACGAAATAATAAATACGTGGAATACTTTCAAGAACTACTGCAAACAGAAGCAAACCAGTCATTGTGAAATAAATATAGGATAATTCTAAAAGCTACTAGAAAATTTAGGGAATGGAAAAGCAACTCAGGAGCACATAAAATAACAGGACAAAAATGGGACAAAAAGGAACACAACAACGGCCAAAAAAATATGTAATAAAATAAGAAAGCGAAGAAAATTTTCCCCGATGGTTGGCTAACTGTCTTATTAGGTACCAATATACAAAAAACACACTTCCCCCACTTCCTTTTTTTCCCTACTATTACAAACATTTTTTTAATCCATACACTCACTTAAAAAAAAAAAAAAAAATAATAATAATAATAGACATTTATTTCAAACGGGTTGTACCCAAACTAGAAAAATAAGTACAATACAATACAATAATATACACATATTAAAATAGAACATAAGACAAAGTTGTAATAGAATTATGAATTCTCACAATGGTTTTTTACAGTATCTAAAATTAATGGTAAATTATCTGTCGTAATGTCACAATTGGCACATAGCACGTTAAAATTACTACATATGATGTTAATAGGGCTGCTCATTAAAACGTTTGTTCTTGAAGGGGTTGTATAAAAGAAGAAAGAATTTCGAATATTATATCGCGGTACGTTAATGTTTATTTTCTCAAGTAATTGTGAGCAGTTAATTTTATTTCGCATTAGGTTGAAAAGAAACCTAACACTCAATAAAATTCTTCTAGTATTTAAAGAAACCATGTTGAAATTAGAGAGAGCCGCAGAGTATTGAAAATCGTGCTTTGGATATGATCCTGAAGAAATATAAACAAGATATTTTAAGAATCTTTTTTGTAATGATTCTAGGCTATTGATATGGGTTTTATAAATAGGATACCAAATTAGTGATCCGTATTCCACTATCGGCAAAACAAACGCATAAAACAACACTTTCACACAGTGAATGTTTGTAAACTCTTTGCAGTTTCTATGAATAAAGCCAAAGGTTCTGTTAGCTTTTAACAAGATATGGTTTAGGTGATCTATAAATAGTAATTTGCTGTCAAAATTAATCCCAAGGTCTTTAATACTGCACACACGCTTTAAAGTCAGGTTATCTATAGAATAGTTATAAAGCCGCGGATTATGTGTTCTTGTGTAGGTTAGAACGGAACATTTACTTACATTCAGATGTAACCTATTATTGATACACCAAGTACTTATTACATCTAAATTACGTTGCAGTTGCAAGCAGTCATTAATGTCATTTATCTGGCTAAAAATCTTTAAATCGTCAGCAAACAATAATTTGTGACATTTTAAGGCTATTGGAAGATCATTAATAAAGATTAAAAAAAGTAGAGGTCCTAAGTTTGATCCCTGTGGAACTCCTGAAGTAGAAATAAATGAAGTTGATACAGCACCTTTATGCTCAACACGTAACTCTCGATTGTGTAGGTAGGATGTGAATAACCGGAGTAAAGAATCAGAAAATCCAATACTTTCTAGTTTATCTAACAATAAATGAAAATCAATCTGGTCAAACGCTTTAGATATATCTGTGTAAATTACATCAACCTGCCCTTTCTTATTCTAATTTTGAGGTTTTTTTTGTGTGGTGGGTTTTGTTTTTTTTGTTTTTGTTTTTGGTGAAAAAAAAGGTGGGTGAGAGAGGGAAATGGGTAGAGGTGAAGGAAATTTTTTTTTTATAATATTTTAATTTACATTACCTAACAAAATTGCACAGTATAGATTTGGCCGATAATTGTTGATAAATGGGGTCCCCACTTTTAAGTATAGGAGAAATACGTGCATGTTTCCAGATAGTAGGGAATTTACTAGTTTTTATTATTAAGTTAAACAAGAAATGTAATGGTTTTATAAAGATAGGCAAACAGTCTTGAATTAAAAAAGTGGGAATTAGGTTTTGCAGATGACATAGTTATATTAGCAGAAAGCGTGACTGAGCTTCAAAAAACTTAGAAATATGGAATAGGTTAGTAGAAGGAAACGGAATGAATTTAAATAAAAACAAAACAAAAGTAATGGGTATATGAGAAGAATAGAAATACTTTGAAATAACGATTGAAGGGACAAAGATCAAAAAATTAAATAGATTTCAGAACTTAGGGATGACATTAGATACTAGGGGAACACAGAAAATCGAAACAAAACACAGAATCGAGAAAAATTAAAGTTATACAATGCAATGAACAACAAATTTATAAATAAACGCGAAATTTCACAAGAAACTAAACTGGAAGTATTCAAACAATTTACAGACTAGTGTTAACTTACGGGTGTGAAACATGAATATTAAACGAAAAACAAAATGAAAAACATACAAGCAGTAGAAATGAAGTATCTCAGAAGAGTTTGAGGTGTAACAAAGATCGCCAGACTAAGAAACTTACAGATAAGAAAAGACTTAAATACAAAATCGATACTAGATTTCATAGAAGAAAGACAAATAGCATGGTGGGGACATCTAATAAGGATGGAATAGAAAAACCACTTAAACAAATATGGGAAGTAAGTGATAGAAAAGAACAAAAAAAAAGGTAGACCTAAACTAACCTGGATTTACCCGGGTAAATATTTTTTGCTCAATATTTTTTTTAAGTTGGTACAACTGTTACTGACTTCCATGCCACATTATATGTCAAAATATTCATTAGTGTTTGAGTGACGCATGTTTTTGTGTGACACAAAAAGTGAATTTGGCGATTTTCACAATGTCTGAAATTATTCAACAAAGAAGTGCGATCAAACTTTTAAGTTTCCTGAATGGAATAAATGCTGCAGAAACGTTAAAAATGTTGCAGAAGGCTTACGGGGAGAGCTCCTACCAAAATCAACAACATATGATTGGTATAACTTGTTCAAAGAAGGTAGAGAACGCGTTGAAGACGAAGAGCCCTGGTCGACCATCGACCTCAACTGACGATGCTCACATCCAAAAGAATTAGTGCGTGCAAACCATCGATTAACTATAAGAGACAATGCTGATGAAATTGGCCTATCTAAAGGATCAATTAATACCATTTGAAAGATGTTTTGGGCCTCAAACGTGTCAAGTCTCGATTGGTACCAAACACGCTGAATTTTCTTGAAAAACAGCGTCGTGTTGATGTGTGAAACAATGCTCTCTGACTATTAGGCGGTTTATAAACGCATTATTACGGGAGATGAGACTTGGATCTACGCTTACGACCCCGAAACAACTGACCAATCAAGTGAATATCGTGCCAAAGGTGAAGCAAGACCAAAAGACCGCGTCAGTCGCTCAAAAATCAAGGTGATGTTGACAGTTTTTTCGATTATCGTGGTGTGTGGTGCATTACGAATTCCTTCCCCACTGGTCAAACTGTCAACAAGGAATACTATTTGAGTGTTATGCGTCATTTGCGTGAAGCTATTCGTAAAAAGAGGCCAGATTTATGGAAAGATAACTCTTGGTTTTTACACCACGATAATGCGCCATCTCATACTGCACTGATTCTTCTTGACTTTTTCGCCAAAAATGCAACTAATATCGTTCCGCAACCACCTTATTCACCTGATTTGGCTCCCGTGTGACTTCTGGCTATTTCAAAACTCAAAGACCACTCTGAGGAAACCGTTTTGAGTCGATTGAAGACATTCAACGTGAATCGGCGCGCACTCTGAAGGCTATACCGAAGAAGACTTTTTGGCATGCTTTGAGGACTGGAAAAGTGGTATTATATTGGGAGGGGACGAAATTGAATTAGAAGAATCAATAAAGATTTTTTTATTTATAAAAAACACTTCACACTAGTTTTTACAATAGGTATAGTACAAACAGCTATTGTACGTTTATACAACCTAAATTATTCAAATTTTTTAAAAAATCCATATGATGATTTTTAAATCCCCTTTTTTTACTTTTTTCGGTGAATTAAGTTACCAATACTATATTCGGCAAAAATAATTTTAGTCCTTTAACAACCTTTTTTGTCCATATGTATGCACGATATTTCAAAACCACTTCAGTCCGGACTTTAATGCCAAATTTCTAACATTGGCAAGTAAAAATTAGAATAAGAATTGTTAGGTTTGGAATGTAATAAATCAAAATAGATATTCAATTTATTTAATTAAAGAATTTTTTTAAATTGGAATACAGTTTATTAAAAAAAAGAAGGACCATAGTGTATTAAAAAATTATCATTTTAAAACGCGAAAATCGAAAACAACAAGCTTACAAGTGATGTGAATTGGGCGTTAGTGTATTTAAAAATTCTCTCAATTTTCATTTTATTATTACGGCTCATGATAAATTACAATATAAAAATCCTAAGTTTAGAAAACTGCAAAATTTAATCTTTCAATTTTCTTTACAGTTACTTAATAATAATAATTAATAATAATTTATGTAAATTAAGAGATTTCTGGTTTTTGACTGCAACTATACAGGGTTATTCAATAAACCTGTTATTGGGATGTAATTTGATACACCTTTAAAAATTCTAGGTTTAAGTTTGGTTTCGGTGATATTTTTTTTTCAAAATATTTTCAAGTTAAATGTTTAAGTTGTTGTCAATTGTTTATTATAAATGGAATCGTTCCATATATTATTTTATTTTTAAATTTGTATCAAAATGTATTAAGGTTCCTTTACCTATTCTCACTATTTCGAGCAATTAGGTCTTTTTAAACGAACGAATTTATCGTGGCTAAACTTTTTTGTTGTTTATCTGTTTCATGTTTGACAGTTAAAATTATATGAAAATTAAATTTAAATTTTGTGAAAGTATTACTCCTAAATCTGTAATATATTATAGTAACTTGCAAAGATTGACTGTTGATTTTGTATGAAACCTCTATAGGGTTATGTTAATAAGATGGTAAACTAGTTTTGAATACTCCAATTATTAAACGATCTAATGAAGCTGATAACAATCACGAGAAGATTTGATAACCTTAAAACTTATTAACATCGTCAGCAAATAAAAAGAAAATTTGAATGTTTGAAGACTCCTCTAACAATGTTTAAATAAATAAATTTAGTAAAGGAGGAAGATGAAAACCAGATCGGAACACACGAATGGGATGAGAGAGAAACCCATTGTATTTTGAACTATTTGAAACACGGTTCAAAAAAGGATGAACTTTTTATTTAAGAGTTAATAATCTTTGAATTCCATTATTGGCTAATTTAATAATGGGAAATGAAATGATTAACTTTTTCAAAAACATTTGTAAAATCTGAAAACAGCGCACCTCCCCCCCCCCCCTCCCCCCTCCATCCGTTGTACATTTTTTGTTCAATAGCTGAATAAATCGGAATGTTAATACAAGATTTGTTGTAGTTGAATGATTTTGAAAGAAACCATGTTGTTCATCAATAATCACGTGTTCTTAATTAAAGAAACATTATAGAAACAATAATTTTTTCAAAGTGTTTGGGAAGTTTTAAAATTTCTTGTTATCGGCTTAGCAAATTCTTAACGTCGATTTATTTTTGTTTTAGAATGTGGAACTATGAAACTATGTAGCTTTCAAAGATCTGGTTAAATTCCTGATATTAAGGACATAGAGAAAAAGAATAAGTGTAACGGATAATAATTAATACGCAGCAATATTAAAAAAAAAGAGTCCATATTGTAACTTTAGGGGAATAATTTCTGGCTTATTTCGGATATTCTTAAACATCTAATTTTTAAAATTCAGCCCATTCAATGTCAACTGAACTAATTTAAGTTCTAGTTATAATTTTGCATATTTCTGCAATTATCACTGGAGTTCGTAGCACAAGTTTGATTTGATTTCTTTATTAGCAGTGACCGGCAAAGAGTTTGGATCAAATGGAAAAAATTTTTGTACTTGAGATATCCGAAAACTTCTTTTTGGCAAATAAATTCAGCATATTGAATGACAAAAGCATTTTGGCAAATGTCAACTCTTTTTGTGCAAATGATGTGTGCATAAACATAATAAAACCAATTATATAAACTTTACGTTGCTAGTAATTTTTATTTATTAGCTCTACCAATGAACGTATAAAGGAATAAAAAACATTGTTTTTTAGGACGGACTTCGTTGTAATGGCCTACTCTTTCTGCAGCCAGATCAATAAAATTCAATTTATTAATTGTATCGATTTCAATGCTCACCAAAATGGAGATTTCTGATTACTTTTTAAAATGTATTAAATAATGTGTGAAAAGTCTCAATTGACTGTTAATAAATTCACATTCATTCAAATTAACGGTTAAAAACAAAGCAAGACAAAAATATTAGCATTTGACAATTATATTGATAAACTTTGAATGGTAAATATACAAACTAAAGTGTTTGATCCCTGGTCTATTAGATCATAAAGCCTTGGAGATTGGGTATTGATTGTAATCATAAACCTAAACTTAACCAAAAATAGATAAGCGGCATTACAAGCCCATGAATATGTTACACTTTTATCGAAATGTTGAATCGGTCGATTAGACGTTTGTAAATGTGAAACATATGAACACAAATGAAAAAAATTTTGTATTTGTTGACTCTTTAAATGATTTTATTGACCTGTTCTTTTCCTTATTGCCAGTAATAGAATTAGTTCACCAAAATATTGTTGGTTTGATTAAATTCTAAGCAGAACTCGCGATAACTTGTGTTTATTAAAAAAATCATACGAATACTCAGATCGATCAACACTTGAAATTCCAATTTAACAAATTAAAATCTCAATATAAAAAAGAATTAAACAAAAGCTAAAAGAACTACCACAGTTGAATTTCATGGTGCTGACTTTTTTGGTCAAGTCAATTAAATGAATACTTGTGTTACCCTGAATACATGTAAAATGAATCAAAAAGAGATTTTGCCCCATCTTCATTCTCAAAGTAGTTAGTCTCAATTTTGTTAGAAATGTTATTTAATAACATAAAAATATAAAAAGTGAAATAAAAACAGTAAATATGATTTTTTGGTCATAAACCTGTGTTTGAGTGATTACCTCGCCAGGTAAAGCATTTTGGGCATTCATCTTGACTCTTAATGATAATGGGTTCAAATATGGGTTGACACTTTAGCAACAAAGTTGTCTAAAAATATATTTGTAATTAGAAATTTAGTCAATCAAGTTCCAATTAATGTACTATTAACTGCGTAATTACTTACCTTTTTGTGTCGCCCATTTTGTATGGTTTGATAGCCCGGGGTCAAGCACCACATATCTATCCTGCGTATATTTGGGCTCCAAAGAAAAGTAACCGCAATTCATGACAAATTTGGAAATATAGAGCCGACGTAAAACATCAATTCATTCACCTGCGAATACTCACTTTTTCCATGTTTGTATATTTATCACTGTCTTTAGTTTATGTTAAAAAAAAATCTGACCACTTATACATTGAATGAAAAGATATCCATGATAAAATTTTTATTTCTAGAAAATGCTTTCGTAGATATAAATATTTCAGAGATTATTCTAGACTTCTAGCTAACAGATGCGGCTTTTTAATTTATTTTGAACCTAAATTGTTCTAATGGTTTCACCTCAATCAGTTAAAATAATGAATATTGAAAACTTTTAATATGCAATTAAATCTATCTTTAATAGATAATGCATTTTTATGAATCATCTTTTTTCAATTCTAAATTCTAGGAGAATAATTGATCTTAATATATCTGATTCTGTGTCAATAATATTGTATATTTTATCTGTAGATTATTTACTACCGTAAGATGGGGTGGATCGGAACATTGGGGTGAATAGGACCAAAACTCTTGACAAATCATGTTCCTATAAAGATAACACTTTAATAACTATTACAGAAAAGTTTGCAAACCAAGGAAATTACTCTTTGTGCATCTGGCTACAAGATAGCGCAAGTTGTGCAACGAAATATAAAATTGTGTTTATACTATATAACCTCTAAATAGTAGTTTGAAATTGAACACATTTGTTAGTTGAAAAACTTTACGTGTAAAAGTCAAACGACGGGAGTAGATATTATTATTCTAAACGCATTTTTATAGTAATAGGGACGTTCTTAGCCAGTCCTGTTAATTTTATTACTCAAAGGAACAATAACAAAAAATTATTCGACATTTTTTAAATTAATGCACCTTTTACGTTACCAACAGGTGAATAGGAACACAACATTGGGGTGAATAGGAATCGGTTAAAATGCCGAGAATATAATGTTTTTACTGCAAAAAGAGATACACGCATCATGATCCAGAGAAGATTAGACACGCTGTTGAAGCCATAACAACAACAAATGTCATACAGAGTAAGCAGCTCGTATATACGGTATTCCAAAGATTGTGTTGGTGCGACATAAAAGGGAAATGTCAAAAAACATGGTGGACAAACTATTTTAACAAAAGAAGAGGAAATTCTTTTGATAGAAATATATGAATATATGCGCTGATTGGGGCTACCCCATTGACACCTACGATTTTCAGCTTCTAGTCAAAAACTACCTGGACAACCTTGGTAAGACAATTCCCCGCTGCATGATAATCTACCAGGGAAAGAATTTGTTTATGGTTTCTCAATAGACATAAAATCTGATTCAATCGCATGTGCCAGAACATCAAACGTTCTCGAGCAAATATTAGTAGAGATGTTGTGGAAGAATACTTTAATAACCTTTCTGAGGCTTTAAACGATGTACCACCGACTAATATTATAAATTATGATGAAACAAATTTAACGGATGACGTTGGTAAGAAAAAAGTTATATAGTCAGAAGGGGTGTAAACACCTGAACGTGTAATGAATACGAGCAAGTCGGTTACGTCCTTAATGTTCACTGCTACAGGGGATGGAGTACTATTACCGCCTTATGTAGTCTATAAATCTCAAAATTTATATGATTCATGGACTGAGGAGGCCCTAACAACTCCAGATATAATCGAACTCCGTCAGGATGGTTTGACATGGAGTGCTTTGAAGACTGGATTATGACTACAGTGATACCTTATTTTAGAAGATTGGATGGCCGAAAGATTCTTATAGGAGATAACTTAGCTTCACACATTTCAATGAAAGTGATAAAAGAACTGCAGCAATATAATGTCCACATGTGTGTTTTTACCCCCTAACTCTACGCACTTAACGCAACCCTTAGATGTTGCCTTCTTTGCACCACTTAAGCGAATATGGAGGCGAATTTTATTGGAATGGAAGAAAGGACCTGGAAGAAAAGAAGCTGGTATACCCAAAAGTGTATTTCCTAGACTATTGAAACAATTGTTGAAAGAAATGACTCTGAACGCGAAATAAAAACATTATATCAGGTTTTAGGAAAACTGGATTAATCCCTTTAAGCAAAGAGGAAGTATTGAAGCAATTGTCAAAAGAGAACCTGGGCCTTCAAGAATCTGAAGCTTGCAACTCATCAGTTATTGCTTTATTAAAAGAAATGAGGTACTCTGAAAAGCCTAAACGAAAATCAAATAAGAAATTACAAATAGCCCCAGGAAAGAGCGTGCAGTGCGATGATTCAACAAGTGAAAGTGATTTGAGTATATTTGAGAAAGAACTGCAACAAAACTATGTAGACGAAGAGTTCGATCTAGTAGATGAAAATTACTATGGAGAAAAGAAAATGGAGACAATGGAACTATGGAGTCTGATTGTAGCGACGATGGAGGTATATAGAAATAGTCAATGTGATAAAAGTAACGAGACTAATAATGTGCCTTCATGTTCAAATGCTCAGAGGGAAGAGCAGATTGACTTATTAGATTTCAATGTGGGTGATTGGGTATTAATAAAGTTTCCTGTTGATAGACCTACTGCTGTAATAAAAAGTAGGATCTACATAGGTAAAATAACCCAGAAAAGTGATACATCATATTCAGGCACATTTTTTAAGAAAAAGGAGACCGTATCAGAAAAAGCAGGACATCTTTATTATTATCCAGCCATACCAGATGAAAGTGAGTTTTCTATTGACCAGGTCATCATGAAGCTGCCTTATTTTACAGAGAGAAGAGGTCTGTTTAGTTTTAGAAATATCAATACTAAAGATTTTGAAAGTTCCTAACATGTAACTCAGTTAAGATATATTTTTAATGTTTTTGGAGTTTTGTTAATGAATATAATGTTTTGTTTGTTTATAAGTGCCTTAGAAATAATTTTTCCTTTAAAACCTCCGTTTTTCTGTTTCGAAAACCTAAATTCAGAAAACGATTGTTTTTTTTAATTTTCTGTGTTCCTATTCACCTAAAAGAATTTAGAATGAGAACAAACGTTTAAAACTACACGTGGTCCTATTCACCACAATGGCAGGTGAATAGAACAGGATATTAAAAAAAAAGTTGGCTTAAAATTTTTATGAAGTTCACAATTTGGCATTTTATAGTACTAACCTAGTTCGAACTTTTGCTGCAAATGAACATCAAAAACAGAAGTAGTTTCGTTTTTAACAACTCTTCAAAGATCAAATTGTGTTCCCATTCACCCCATCTTACGGTACTTGGCGGTTGTATGCTGGAAAAAATGCCGGAAAACTGATATTTTTGAAAAGTCGTTATTTTATTTTGAAATGTGCACATAAACGTATAATCTAATTTTGAACAACTTTTCTCTTAGGCATTTTTCAATATCTTGTAATTTAACCTCACTTTTTACATATTCAAGGGATATTTTTTAAATTTGCCGCCATGACAGTGGTCACATGACATTTGTAAATGTGCTTTTTTTGTCATTAGATATGCTAAAATCATTTGCCAAAAAATTTTTCGCATATTTCTGCAAAAGAAATGATTGATATACAAGAAGATTCCTTTATCAATAAGCGTTAGTTTGTTAATACACTGTTTAAAATTATCAAAAATGTTAAAATTAAGAAATCGCAATCTTGTAAGAACAAAAATAGTAAGTGAATTAATATTTTTCCTTGGTATTACATTTCATGAAATGTATTGAAAATATCGTTTTCATTTATGATTATATAAAAATAAGATCAAAGTATTTAAACTTCAGAATCAAAAAGCAATTTTTTATATTATTTAGTAGTTAAATTTGAGTAATTATAAAATAGGTTTTGCTCTAATTTAAAGCTGACTAAATTGTTCAATTTAAAGTAATCAAATTGAATTTCGACGCGACGCCGTTTTGCCTCCTGGATCTCATAGTTTATGCATAAAATGCTCATATACAAATTGATGACTGTAACGCTATGTTTTTAGTGACGGCCATGTAACTTTATCATGGTGTATATAATCTGATAATTATGGACAAGATGAGATCCATACTAAAAATTGAGCAACGCGTTATTCTGTTCCATTTAAATCGAAAAAACTTGATATACACAATAGAAATAAGTCAAGATCCTGATTCGAATCTCAGTCTTTCCAAAACGGATCTGTATTATGACTATGATTTGTCACAAAAGGATCTGGACTTGTATGGTGAAAATAAAATATATATATAAAACCAAATTCTATTTCTACTAAACAATTTTCTCAAATTTAGTAAATCTGAAAAACAAAACCAAAAATGCAAAGCTTCAGATATTTCAATTGTTTTTATGGCAAACTCATCGTATTAGTGAAATATTTTTCTCCAAAAAAATTATAATTTTTTTACGTTGTTAGTAGTGGAGAAACAAATGACGAATCCACCATAAAATATACTGTGGCAATTGAAATAAAGGTTGACTATTGTGACATTGGCGTACGCCAATATAATCTGACTTATGTAACTTATCCAATGTAATTCAACACGCTAGTCACAAATATATGGTATATACAACCTTTTAAAAAAATATTTTGTGTAGTAACGTGGTTTTGAATAGGTTTTGTGACAACGTGAAATTGCATTTATTACGACTGGGCATTTTTAGTTTTTCAGAGTGTTTCAAAAATATTTGTTGTTTTTAATAAATCATATAAACTCTTTTATTAGTCTACACAAAAACATTGTAAAATTACGTTTTACTGCATTTTACAAAGTTCTATTTGTATCCTTAATTGTTTTAGTGTGTTAATAATCCCATTGATTAGGAACACATTCCTCAAACTGATTTATTATTTCAACCAAATAATCTGATAAAGAGTGTTACAAATTAAAATATTTTTGAGGTATAATTAGTTCTTGCTAGAACCCTTCAGATAAAATCGAAATTGTAGCATTTTGTTTAAATTATTTTACGCTTCTAATCAAATTCTTCCTGTTTTTGATTATTTCTTTTAGCAATGTTGATATCAGACTGCTTGTTATACTGTTTTTGTTGTTCCCTCACAGCCAAAGTGTACATTCTTAATAAATTGAATTCCCAACTAAAAATGTGCTATTGCAACAAGATTCCTATACAGATTTAGAGTATATGCAGCTCATGTGTACATACAGTATATTTATTAAGGTTTAAAAATCTTTCTGTTTTGAAGTCCTGACATAACAGAACCCTCTATATAGTTGACTTTTCTTCCGTTATAATTCCATCAGAAGGAAGATACATCCTCAAAAATAATATATACAATTAGTTAATCTTATTATTTGTGTAAAGAATCAACAGAAGTATACATCTCATTTAATTTTTTCGACAATCACTTTTTGCAAACTGCAACTTATCTACTAAATCCCAAAATTTCATTATCATAAAATCCGAAAGACTCCGTCATTTTCTATGGAGACCCAAATCCACATTCTGCATGTGGTTGTATGCAATAATTCATTGACATTTTACCAACATTCTCAATTTTTCTTTATTCGCGACTTAAGACGCCAGTGACAATTTGCTGGGCTGTAGTCAATCCAAAACAACTATCTCTATTGGAAAATTAGTCCACAGTCTAGCATCTGCTTTAAATTGTAAACTAACAATTTCCATTTCTTCAATCTTGAACAGTCACATGACTTGGTCATCAAGATCCTCCCGGAGAATTCTTGGACTTAACTGCTGCATACGATACCGTGTAGAAAGAATGTTTACTTTTTCAATTGTTTAACGTTATTCCTTTTGTTCTAAAATTATTATTTCTATTATTGAAAGTATGTGATCTAATCAGAAGTTTAGAGTTTGAGTTTGTTGAAAATAAAAAGCAGTAAATTCAGATTTTTAAGTAATGGTCTGCCTCAGGGATCGGTTCTTCCACCTATTCATCTTTAATGTATACATTTCTTGATCTTCCTTTTTACAGTTTTGAAAATTTGTCTACGCCGATGATATGGCAATTTCATTTCAACATTCGGATTTTTTCGAAATTGAAAGAAATCCATCTTGATGATTTGCGTATTATGGAATTTTTTCAAAAATATGGCGATTATGCCTCATCTTAAAAAGACAGAGGTTTCTTTGTTTTCATTTAAGTAATAGAAAAAAAGTAGAAAATTAATGTTATCTTTTAATAATACAAAGTTAAACCATAATTTTAACCCAGTTTATCTGAAGTAAACTCTAGATGGGTGTTTTAATTTACAAAATCATTTAGAAAAAGTCAAACAAAAATGAAAACAAGAAATAATGTCATTCAAAATTAGCTGGAACAACTTGGGGAGCAGATGAAAAACACTTCGTACAGCTGCATTGGCATTAGTTTATTCTACAGCAGAATATTGTGCTTCTGCCTGGTTGAATAGTTATCATACAAAAAAAAATAGATACCCAGTTGAATTTCACTATGCGTATAATTAGTGGAACCATTAAATCTACCCTCTCGATTGACTTCCTGTTCTTTGTAATATTACTCCATCGAACATTTGACGAAAAGCTGCGTTAAAATTAGAATGGAATAAATGCCAACTTAACAAAACTTACCAATTTGAATGATATTGAGAACCCTCCAGCTAAAAGACTTAAATCACGAAGTCCTATATGGTTGCAAGACTACTTAAGCAATTGCTTTTCTGAAGTTGAAGAGTGAAAAATTATGGTCTGAGTTGATGTTTTCAATAAACATCTTATTGATGATCTAACAATAGAAGTCCCGGGTTTTGATCAAAAAGAAAAATTTGGTCAAAAGTAAATCGCATTAGAACAGGCCATTCAAAATGCAACTCTATGTTGTTTAAATAGATATCGGTGCGCATATTGTGGAGGATTGTCAATTAACAAAGTTTAAAGGAGAGTTTGTAAACATTCTTAACGGACGAAGCTGTATTATGGCTTACTAATCTGAAGGACATCTGAAGTTAAGCAATATTTTGTATTATCTGTCCTGATTATATTGTTTTGCTATTTCTTTAACATATTTTTTTTTTCGTCATTGTCGTGACTGGCGCTTAGACATGTTGTCATGCAATGCTGTGCTGTTATATTTTATGTTCTTATTTACCTTTATAATGTTTTACACACTATTTCAATATTATTATATATAAATACTAAGATGGGCAAAAAAACGTTGGCATGTTTAGGTTTTAGTGGTTTTCTTTAAACTTTGAAGCTTTGCCAAACGAACCAATCCACAATAGCACATGGTTTCTGTCACAAGTTTATACTGATCTTCTGGGACACCATACATAACACTTACATCACAATACAATAATAAAAATGTACCATACGAATAAATAAATATCATTAACACGTTTACGTTATATCATGGAATAAATGTTTTAATTTTCCCTGTGCTACTTTTATCGGAAGTAATCACTGATTGAGATTTTTTGCATACAATATTGTATTTGATCGACAGATGTGATAGTAGTTACATAAGTCCATTCTTCAATTAATATAGCTAATCTATGTGTTGGCAAAAATAACAATCTCGAATCGCCTGTTGTAAGTTCGTAAGAAGTTGTACAATAGCAATTGAACACCGAGAATCAGGAATCACTTTCGACAGCTGTTTCGTCTCTTTGGGACTCTTCAGGAGTTAGAGAACTGGAGTGTAAAGTCACTGTTGAACAAATGTGCTGTTCCGTTAACACGAGTCTCCACTAGATGTCGCAACACTTATAGAATGTGTTTTCAGTGTTGCTTGTTTGCACATTTCTACACCGCTGAATGTGCGTTTCATTTTGAACAGTTGAAGATTAAACATCAATAACAAATATTTATCTCGATAAAATCTATATAATACAAATTCGTCGTCATTTTGTACATTTTTAAGAACTTCACTTAACCCACCCACAGTAATTATTACTTCGCGCGTTTCAAAGAATGCACTTGAAGAATTGGGACCCCAACCATACCCTTGCAATGCTTATACGTTAACTCCGGAAGTTATATTTTGGGTTTGAAAAACTATCCATCAGTAAGGTTAGTATAATTATTTGATATTATTTATTTTGTATTTTTTGTGACTTGTATGATACTTTTCAGTAAACAATTAGAAAGAGGTTCAACTTACTGGGAGTACAGTAATCGAAAATACGTTGATTTCTAGGCACTCGTACTCTTAAAAAATTTTCACCAATTGTTTGTTAAAAAAAAAGTTTAAAAGCGCTTACTGCTTAGCGCTATGAAAAGCTGTGAACTTGAACTTTGTTAGTTTAAATGTTAACGACCTCTTTCGAAGAATAATGCTTTGGGGTAATTTTTTGGAGTTTGTTAGAACGACTGTTGATGTATACTGTATACTATAGTCAAAACTCATATTTGAGGTCGAAACATGAATATAATTAGAGTGTTTTTATGTAGTTTGTAATTTATTCAATACTTGTAGACTTGTTTTTGTGCACACTATAAAATTGCATCAAAAATACATTAATTAAGTGTAAAGTATTGACGTCCTTGCACTGGAATTTCTTCTACTCTTTATAGTGATGTCAGTTATAGTAAATGTAAATTGTCTTAAGTACATGCTTAGGTCATCATGAAAACAACTTGCTCGTGACCGTACATCCAGACATACGGTATTTGTGTTAAATGAACATACTATTATCGGTACTCGTTTCAAATATTGTCATTGTGAACTATTTTGCAAAAAATGTTTCAATCCGATACTACATTCAGTAAAACACATGAATCAAATTAAAACTATTTTATTAATATCGTTTCAATGTCACGAACTGTGTGCCAAACAATTTCTATTGCGCGAACTGTATTCTTTGTTTATTCCATATCTTTTTGGTACAATAGTAATCTTACAATGAAAAGTTTTCTTGATTTATGATGGTGAGCATAGAAAACGACACACATTAATAAAATGTACAAAGAAATAATAAAACGAAAATTTAAATGAACGAAGAAGAAGAGAAAGGAAAACCATTGGTGTTTCCTGGTGTCCTAGTGTCTAAGAAATATGTTAAATATTATTAAAAAACGTTTAAATTACACATAGGAGCAGATATAAATTGAATAAGTAATATGGCGTGCAAAAGTTAGGGTACTTTTGGATCAAAAGAATCAGATAACATTAACGGTAGATTAAAAAAATTAAACAATTGCAAACATGACGTTTTGATTCAAAATAGAAAATGTTATGAGATATTTATAAAAAAACGAAAAAATTAGTACTTTTTAATGTAAGAAATGAAGCTTCCACGATCGCAATTATGGAAGCACTTATTCTAATATTACCAAAGAAAAAAAGAAATCAATTATGAAGAAATTTATAAAAATAGAATGATACTTTGTATAGAGGCGTCACGAAGAAATACAGATTTTACCAGAAGTAAATAAGAAGAAGTAATTTGAAAGTAGGATCGCTATTCACTAACGTACCAGTCGATGATACACATAACATCATAGAACACTAGCACAACCCATCGGGCTAACAGAAGATACTCCTGAGCTGGGGCAAGAATTGCCAGAACACAACGAATTTTATTTGGAACGGAGCTTTACGAGCAAAAATCCGGTGCAGCCATGAGATCACATTATCACCAGAGGTCTCGAATATCTTTATGGAACCATTTGAGCTAAGAAACCCTTCAATCCGGCAAAAGAAACCAAATGTTAGTTGTGATGTGTGGTTAATACCCTGTCATATGGGGTCACGGAAAAAGTACTTACTGTATTTCTTAACCACTTTAACAATCAAAGCATGTTGAAGATCACCACACAGAAGACAGAAGAGAATAATGCTTCCCTTCTGGATGTTCTAATAAAACGAGGCGATAAATAAATAAGTTGGCTCATAGTGTATACCGTAAAAGACACATACCTCCATGCTACATCACACCATTATTCACAGCAGAAGCAGTCTCTTAACCAACACCTTAATGCATATAGCTAACAAGATTCCTGACGAGGCTCACAGGACAGATGAACTTCGACACGTCCAACAAGAGCTAATAAAGAACGGCTATATCAGAAGGGATGTAAGAGCCGCCTGTTGCAAGAAACGAAAAGAGAAGGAACAGGTCACCACCTTTCATTGTTGGAGTAACCGACAAATTAAGGAAATCGTTGGAAAAGAAGAATATCAGTGTCAGGTTTGAACGGCAAGAAAAATCGCTGTTACTACTATCTAATAAAGATAGCCTGCCGAAACTATCAACAAAAAGGAGGTACCAAATTGACTGTTTATGCGGAAAGGTCTACATTGGTCAAAACCTAAAATGTAGATTAAAGGAACATCACCGAGACACCAATAGCAGTGCAGTAGATAAATCAGCAATCACAAAGCACATACACGAAAAAGAAAAACACATCATCAACTTCGAGGAAGCCAAAGTTCTATCACGAACCAACAACTACTATCCACGGATAATCAGAGAATCCCTAGAAATTATGAAAAATAAGAATAACTTCAATCGAGAAGATGGTTACCGCTTAAGCAACACATGGAAGCTAACTCTTCACAAAAACAAAGAAGACAAAGATCACCACACAATTAGTAAACATCACACGGGAGATCAACCAACCATCGAAGACCAACCACCCGTCACTGATCGACATCATCCACCAACCGTAGCAAAACATAGGTATACAACGAGGCAAAGACAACAACATCAGCCTTTAGAGTAACTTCTAAAGAAGCACAGCATGGTTAGCAAAACGTCAAACGGAGAACAAAGAAGGGAAGAACGAACATAGCTCAACTCGAAGATAATAATCTTACTGTTAAAGAAGAACAGATTTGCAGCATTGAAGTCAAATACCACAAACTATAAGTTATGGTCGCTTTCTAACACATGTAAAGCCCGCGAAAGTTCTCAAAATGTCAATTACCATAATACCACAGAATGAACTTTTTTAACATTTATACCTGGTCTAAGAGCAGATAAGTAGAGTGTAAAATTATTTTAACTTTCGAAGAGAACGATGGCAATGCCTGTGCATTTACTTCAAAGTATACCCCACTCTCTTTACAGAAACACCACTTCCACTATATGTAAGTCTCATGATTGACGTTGTGACTAAGAAGAAGAAAATTATAATTAATGTTTAAGTGTTCTATATAACGAGGATATATTGAAAATTCTTAGCCTACTATAGAACCAAACAAAATTTCAATGTCGAAATATTTTATTACTCCATCATATTCTCCTCTTAATTAGATACATTTATTACAGCAAACCTACAACGTCTCTAGACCTTTAAAAAAATGTTTTTCTGGTCTGCAAACCAGATTCACAGTTTCCTATTACTCCTTGTTGGAAGAAAATGTAATGACCTTTTAAACTTTTTTTCAGTTGAGGAAAGAGGTGATAGTTTGACGGAGCCAAATCGGGTAAATAAGGGTGTCTGGTAATTCAAACCCTAAATCACGAATTTTTTGCATGGTAACATGAGATTTGTGTGCAGCGTTGTCCTGCAAAAACAAAACACCTTTTGGATATCTTTCCGTCTTTTCTCTTTAATATTTTCCCCGTGAAGAGTCAGTAATGTCGAATAGTAATCTCCACCATTGTTCTACCCTTATCCAAAAAATCAATCATGATTACTCCATGGTAACTCAAAAACTGACAAAAAATTTCACCATCAGTGAAAAGGAATTGAAATTGAATTATCAAACTAAAATCTTTATAGTGCACTTGTTTGAGTATTCGCATCTGACGTGCGTTGATACTAGCTCAGTTTTGTCTGTAGACATTTGCTTTAGACGCTACTACTATTCTCGTTGGTTGCCAGTATTCGTACACACTCTACAAGAGACAGTTTACGAGCAGCAAATCTGTTACACCGTTTTCTGTAATTATCTGGCGATCAGCTTTATGAAATTGCTATTATGTTAAATGGGATCTAAGCATCATAAAGATAACAATGCATTTGAGAAAAGTTTTTTGACCAATGTAAGAAATGCAATTTTATCATCTTTACTGAACAAGAAATCCGTTTTAAGAAACAGATATGGTGTCAATAGGATCTCCAAACTAATTCCAAGTGTAGTAGCTGTCAAGTGTGTTACGGAAACATTCACTTCAGTTCAGTGTGATAAATTGTTAAAGTCTCATCTCTATCTAGTCTGCACCAATTCATGAAATTATTTCGAACTAGTATTCACATTTTGAAAACTATAAACAAGAGAAAGAGATGGGTAAAGTCTAAGATTGATAATTTGCGTAAAAACTCCAACTTCTTATGAAGGTTGAATATTGATGACTTTTTTTTGGCTAAAAACCAAATGTAACCTATCTATTTGTGATTATGGAAAACCCCAAACCAACCAATAAGTCGGATATTATTGACTGAATTCAAACAAAATGTATATTAGCTTTAATCACAGTCAACCGAATTCGAATGTAATACCTAAAATAGTTGATGGAGAATTGTAATACACAGCCTAAATCCTAGTATTGCTACATTTTTCAGGAGCTTCTAGAACTTGTTTTGAAGCCATATTTTACTATTCAACTTAAAAAATAGTTCAGGAATTGTAACTAGTGTGAGCCAAGAATGGCGAACGCTTCAGCCCTTTTTTTTTCAGAAGGGAGGGGTTATTTTAAAGCCAACTACGTAATCTCTCAAGTTTTTTCGCACCCGATTATTAGTGAGTCAAACATTTATGAGTACATCAAAACAGAAATTGATAATACTTGATATAATAATAAAAGATCAATCAACAACTAAAATAATTAATCTATGTTAAAAACTTGACAAACTTGACATCTAAAAGTTTAAAAAGGATTATAACTTAAAACAACATCTTCGGTGCAAAACGTCACCAAAAACTATTAGAGATTAATTATTTAAATTTAATTCAATTAAAAATAACCCCTCCTTCTGAAAAAAGGCTCAAGCGTTCGTCTTTCTTGGCACCACTAGTTATAATTCCTACCGAAGGACTAAAAAAATACAACTTGTGACTTCGTCTAGTTAGAATTGTATTTGACAGATATAAAGTAGGCTTGTTGTCTCCTATTTTTTCTCTCAAAATATAAAAATATTTTTTTTCACAAACCAAAGCTTCCATGTAAGAACCGATAAGTATTAAAGTCGTAGACTCAAAGGCAATTCCAAAAAAATTAAGCAATTTCTCATGTGTCACCGAAAACAAAACACAATTGTATCGTTACTAGCTAATAAAAAGGGTGAGACGGGAAAACTTGTCGTCTGTACTTATGATAACCGGATTCTCACGTCAACAACTATGGATGTTTTAAAATCTCTCCCGCAAACCAAAACGTATATGAAATGTTTTAGCACATATAACCGCTCTGCAAGTTCTAAAATGTTTCAAAATGCAAATATTTTTGATATTATAAACCAAAATGCAGGATATCAAATATAATTGTTTTATGTTTGTTCCTGATTAATAATCACTAAATGATAGATAATATCAAATACAAGACCGAGTTATAAGTGCGTTCACGATAAAATCAACAAATTTGATTAAAATTTTTGGAGAATTCCTTAGACATGTCTATTACTATGTTTTACTGCGCAAATTTTGTAGTAAAACTGTATGTATGTACACTCATGAAATTTAAAACTTGGACACCACAATTTCTGTAAACAAAAGTTTGCACATTGTGAAGCGGGCTTAAGGGTATCATTTACAATTCTAACAGCAGGTAGTCTCAGCAGGGGTTATCTTATAGAAGGACTGTAGAATGAATCATTACACTAAGCACGTTTTAGAAAATAGGTAATTTACGTTGCTTACTTAATTTTTTCTTTAAAGAATATATTTGAAGGTATCGCTAATTAAACACCATAGCTCGATTAATTATCGAATCAAAATTTTGTTTAGGAAATGTTTACAAAATAAAATTAGAAATAATTTTGATTTAAAAAAGTCTACAAGCAATAACTTTTAAATTAAATCAAAAAACTAAACATGGTTATTTGGGTTGACTGATTATTACTTATTTTTAAATAAATCTAACCTACTAATTATTGTAAGTTATTAAAAAAATCATTAAACTCTCTATTCATAATATTTAGTCCTTACAAAATGTATATTTTATGACGTTTCATTTTTTCTGTAGTTAATATAAAAATGAAAATAAAACTAAGGCAATTCTTATTGTCAACGTATATATTTAGTTTTTGACAAGAATTTATTACATAATTATAATTAAGATACCAAGTTATAGTTTAAAATTAAATGAAAACTTTTTTTTTTAAATAAAGGTATTACTATATAAATAAATATAAGAAATCAATAATGGGTGTGACCTCCATTATTATTGATACATTCTTGGAGGCGTCTGCTCATTGACGCTATCAAGGTATCAATATAATTAATATTAATCGTTTCCCATGCGGTATCAATGGCTGCAATTAGTGCATTACGGTTTACTGGTATAAAATTTGGCCCTTGTTGTCTTCGGATAACAGCAAGTATTCGAGCCCAAACATTTTCGATAATGTTAAAATCTGGGCTTTTGCTGGCCAGGGTAACAGCTCCAAGTTATTTTCTCGTATCCAATTGCGCACAACCCGCGAAGTATGAATAGGGGCGTTGTCCTTTAACAACAAAAATACATTATGAAAATGTTAATTCAACAGATCCCGAACTATTTTTGAGAAAGTATAGTGAAATAAGAATACTTACTTGTTGGAAAATATAATCTTCGTCTGGATAAAACACTTCGACTGAAGGTTTCATAATAGTTTCCAAAATATCTAAATACGCAGCAGAATCAAGACGTCCATCGATAGCCCAACAAACTCCTGGACCCCGCGCGCTAACCCAACCCCACACATTCACAGAAAAATAACCACTTCGTTTTTTAGGACATATGTGATTATTTTCGTAACGAGTTCCTTCCATTCTAAAAACTTTTAGTGGTCCATCGTTGCGGCTATTGAACGTTTTTTCGTCGCTAAAAATCACTCGATTCCAAAATTCCAAAGGTTCGTTCACATATCGCCTTGCAAATTCCAGACGACGTCTCATATTTTCGTCACTGAGAACTTCTTTCGCAGCAGCATTATACTTCTTTATTCCCATCTCCTTTAATCTTTTTGTGCAGTTATACGGCATCCGGGAAAATGTGTATCTGCTATAGCCCTGAGTATGTAGCAAATGGTTGTTCTGTTACGTAATGAAACAACTCGAGATCTTGAGCACGTGTAGATACTTTAGGTCTACCACTTCCGATGGCTCTTTCCAAAGTGTGTTCAAGATTCCATTTTACTCGGTAATGCCCTACGGTGCTTTTTGGTATATCTAACATACGTGAAATTTCACGCACGCTACGGCCCGCCGCTAATTCCGAAACAATCCGCGCTTTCAAATCAGCACCGAGATGAGGTGGCATTTTCACAACACTTGAAATTTTAAACTAAAATGGAATTTACATTTCTTACTTTATTTATTGGTTCACACTACCCCTTCTCAAACAGTAGGTAATTGTTTATTTATTACATACTTCTAATGACCAATGTAACAACCCTTAGAGCAATATGACTCAAAGGAAGTAAATTAAACAAGCAAGGATATTCTATTGTTATTGAAACTTATTCATAAAGTAAAAGCCATTTCCTTATAATGCTAATGGACAGGATTTTCTTTTAAGTATTAAGATTACAATAGAGGACTTATAAACTTTCGAAAATATCTAATTATAAATATTTACACTGCAATTGCGCTTTTTCCTTAATAATTTCTTAGCAATAACATACACGTTCTTGGTTTTAAGTTGTCATAAATTTGATATGATATAAATTTGTGTTTCTAATATTACATCACAAACTAATCTTTATTCGCCAAAAATTGTTGCTTAAGTTGTAAAGCTTCGTACACACCTGAACAACAAACCGAGCAACAAACATAACAACGAACCGAAAGTCAAACAGAACGACAAACGATCTTTTATGATTTCCACAATCCGAACAACAAACGGAACGTTTGTGCTGTTCCCATAATTATTTTCAGTAGTTTTCAGTTCATATATATTTATTATTGAGAAGAGAAATTGCGGAAAACAAGAAGATAGTGCCAACCAAATTTTTACGCACAAAGAAGAGTAAAAATTATAATTTACTTCGCTTTTTTTTTTTGAAATTTCCGCCCAAATGATGCTAATAGGGACATCATTTTTTTCTTGCATTCTTAAACACTGATTAATTTAAAACATTTTTCTTCTGTCAACTCCATAATATTACCTAAAACACAACAAACCCACAAAAGGGAGGACAAAAATAAATAATTTAATTCTCCCGCATAAGTTTGTTCGCCGTTTTGTTTAGATTCGTCCAAACCTGCAAACGCATTCGCGCGCATTTTCTTTGATGTCGGAGAAAAAACCGACAAGTTGCGGGAACGCCGCAAACCGTTCGTGGAACAATCAGGACTTGCGAATCTGTTCTAAAATTCGTACGTAGCACCGTCCAAATTAATGTTCCGATTGCCGTTCGGTTCGTTGTTCTGTTTGTTCCTCGGTTTGTTGTTCAGGTGTGTACGAAGCTTTACAATAAGCATATTAATATGAACTATATCTTATGAAAGGAGAGTTATGTAACTATAATTAACGACTTAACGTTACGTTTAGTAGATTCCATTTACTATTTACACATATTTTCTTGGAACATTCGATAATTAACTATCGGGTAATAAATTCTTGTCAAAAAACTAAATATATAGGTTGACAATAAGAATTGCCTTAGTTTTTATTTTCACTTTTATATTAACTACAGAAAAAAATGAAACGTCATAAAATATACATTTTGTAAGGACTAAATATTATGAATAGAGAGTTTAATGATTTTTTTAATAACTTACAATAATTAGTAGGTTAGATTTATTTAAAAATAAGTAATAATCAGTCAACCCAAATAACCATGTTTAGTTTTTGATTTAATTTAAAAGTTATTGCTTGTAGACGTTTTTTAAATCAAAATTATTTCTAATTTTATTTTGTAAACATTTCCTAAACAAAATTTTGATTCGATAATTAATCGAGCTATGGTGTTTAATTAGCGATACCTTCAAATATATTCTTTAAAGAAAAAAATTAAGTAAGCAACGTAAATTACCTATTTCTAAAACGTGCTTAGTGTAATGATTCATTCTACAGTCCTTCTATAAGATAACCCTGCTGAGACTACCTGCTGTTAGAATTGTAAATGATACCCTTAAGCCCGCTTCACAATGTGCAAACTTTTGTTTACAGAAATTGTGGTGTCCAAGTTTTAAATTTCATGAGTGTACAGGATGTATTGACGTTTGATGTTTGCATTGGTTTGATAGACGGAAATATTTGGTGTAATTTTCAGCTACCTATCACTACTACTAAACCAATTTTTTGGAAAACAATTATCTATTCTTGGTATTCTTAACATTCAAGTAAAAAAATATAGTGTGTTCACGTTTTCAACACATTTTTTCTTTAAATTTTTACATCAGAATTATCCATGCAAAATAAAAAAATTAACTTTTTAAGGTAGACCACTAAAATAATTAGCACTAAATTGTATGCAATGCTAATGAAAGTACAATTTATGAATTTAGCATAATGAAGTTAATGAGAAAAGAGGCACATAACTTTATATAGCAGTGAAATAATAGTGAAACAGAATAATTTTTTCTTTTTTATGATTTTATTGGAATTCTTGAAAGGATTAACAAGTTAAACTTAGCCAGCACTCAACTTTTAACGATCAGATACAACTTGTAATACATAACTGCCCAGCTGACATAAATCGTCCAGAGTGTCATTGATTATTGAAGTTAGCCTGCTAACAATTGTTAGCAATCAAAACAATCAATTGTTATTGAAAGAACCAAATGCAAGTTTGTTCAAACCCATAATTTATGAACAATTAAGTAATAAAAATAATTATGTGTTGTTTTTAAAAATAATACTAAAAATTAATTATACTCCAAAGATAAAATCAACAATTAGTAAAAACAAACTAATTATATTGTTACTAGCAGTTACGTATTTTAAAATTAATGACACTTTATTAATTTCATAATGTGAGGTAGGCAAAGTGGATTCTCTTCCTTGCGGACCCGCTAGGAACAATGAACTTCTAGAACGGCACTTTTAATTTGGTCAAAAAACAATAACAAAATTTTTGAAATATTTTTAAAAAAATGAGTGGAGGTAATTAATTACTAAGGCTACCATATACACATCAACCCGTAGAATCAGTAATCAAAGTATCTTTATAAATAAATTATTCAGTCAACTTGTCTGCGCATAAACTAAAGATTCTCTTCGCCAAGGCTGTGTAGCTTTTTATACGCTGTTAACTAGAACTGGATTTATAATCGTTGTAATGATCGATGATAAACTTATTCTTTAACGAACAAGAGTAAATCAATTCGTTAAGCTTTGATTTTAATACAAAAAATCAAACCGAGTTGCAGCGGTACTTCATAATCAGGGATTTTCCAACCTTAACAGTTTATTTGCAATTAGTCACCTAACGTTATATCTAAACCGCATATTTACTTAGAATGCAAATGTAGATAATATAGTGACATTATTTCCTATTCACTGATTTCTGCAATTGTAAAAACTGGATTATTTATACAAAATTTTTGAATCATATTTAGATGGATAAGAGAAAAAATGTATTATTATATGTTTAATTATACTATGAGCGGCATAAGTAACGAATAAATTAATTTTTATGCTATCATTCCTTTTGCTGGAAAATACGTAAGGTTTTTGTTGTTATTATAAAATTTTTTAATGTGAATTTATTTTTTTGTAGGGGTAGCAACACCCTCAAAGTTTTTAATCGGAAGGGTCGTAATAACTACGCTTTTTCATAATGTTTTTTCTTGTTAATAAAGCAATTTCAATTTCCTTGTAGATTTTTTTTAATCAAATCACTTGTTGCTGCGACTTTTGTTTCTTCAAATATTTTTTAATAGGATTTAAAAATATACTGAATTCCTCAATACGGATTTTAGGTTGATTTGCGACGATAAGTTAATTCCTTTTAGTGAGAGTGAGCATAAAAAACTCTTTAATATTTATATACTTAAAATTTTTAATTATTAACTTCTATATGTTAATTTTAATTATACGTTGTTGTGTGTTTTTAATAATTAGTGACTCCATTCTTATAAATTTAAGCCGTTCTGAATAAGCCACGCATTGTGAGCAAAACGTAAGCGAATGAATATTTGAAGAAGTCTACTTTTTTATTGTCACCACTTCACTAAAGGAATTAACATAACTGTCAAACTAATTATTTTTTTTTTTAATTTCAAGGCTTACTAATTAATTTTATTTATTTAAGTACCAAACCATCAAATAGACAATTATGGGTTTACTACCCATAAGAATGTTAAATAATAATCGTAATGGTGTACAAAAAGTAAAGATGTGTCTCTTGGCGACATCTCCGTGTAAACATTGACATGTATGAATAGTATAAAACTAAGAAAAAATGCCAACAGTTAACTGTAACGGCATGTGTGTGTTAAAGTGCAAAGCGCTATCTCAGCCGATAGAAATTAATGTTTGTAACACACGTTGCCGATAAAGCCAAGATAACTTGGTACAGAAGAACACACGCAACAAAAAAGAACACCTGATGCAGCATTTCGCTCTTATTGTGAGCTCATCAGAGGAATTGTATACTTAAGTGCAGCATACGATGTACAAGACGGCGGTTGGTCTTTTAAGCTCTCGTGGAGCAATGAAACATAAGTAAAAAATGTGTATAAATAAAAATAGTATAAACTGAAGAAAAATGCCAACATTGGCTTTATCGGCAACGTGTGTGTTCCAAGCATTAAAGCTATTCGCTTAGATAGCGCTTTGCACTTCTTTAACATACACATGCTGTTCACAGTTAACTGTTGGCATTTTTGATAATCAGTGTACAAATTGCACAAAGAATTTTTGTGGTTTTTATTATATCTAACAGAATATAATCATAAAAGTCTGTATATGAGGTAGATTTCGAGGAATGAAAGTACCACCTTTAAGAAAGTCGCGTTTTTGAAGGCTTTCACCTTTTCTGAGTTTTACTCCTGAAATTGAACACACCAATTGAAAAAGATACTCAGAAAAAACCAAAGGTTGTTGCTATGGTAAATAAATTATTTATTATTTATTATTATGGCGATTAGCATTTATTCGAAAACACCGGATTAATTCTGGATTACTCACCCAATTCTTCACAAAAAACAAATTATTAAAATTTAAACTGGTTTGTTGATGAAGTTAAGCTAATGCGAACGACTAATGTGATTGTTTTGAAGAATTGATTTATTTCGAATAATTACTTAATCGAACAATTTGTTTACATGATACGAAGAACTACTTTTGAATAATAGTATTAATAATAATAATATATCATAATGATGATAATAATAACTAATGATTCGATTAATCGTTTAATTAGTAATTGTGTTTCTAATTATTGCTTTTATAAAAATTACGTTTCGAACAATTTTCCGTTAACCGATAATTGCTGCATCCTATGGGTTTTGGCTTGTGTCTCAAATTTTAAAATTTAGTTCAAAACACATGCTCCTATTGAATGGAACTTAAAAACATAGAAAGCTCAAATTACTGTAATAAACACTTCAACCAACTGTATATTACGAGATCTTCGTAGTGTTGCTATATATTGGTATTTTTTACTGTGATATTCTTTAAAGACTTTGTGGTCACTATTTCCTGTTGACACATTTTAATTATTTGCTATGCAACACTACCTTGGCAAGGAAAGATTTTCATTAGCATTATAACACGGCCTCAATCTTACTCAAATCATAGTATGTCAAACAAGAGTTCATGGTTAAGTAGGATTTCTTTATTTCTTGAAGACACAAGACATCATGTGTTTTAGAAGTCAACGTGTTTTTCATTAAGCCTACGTTTAAAGTCAAGTCTTTACATATGTTCATCATTCTAATTACGTTGTGCTCGTGTTGGTGCAGATGTATAGCGCATGATGAAGGTGATAGTTTCAATTCGATATTCTTCTCAACGTGAATGAACAGATGACTTGATGAAGACTAGTCTAAATTCTAGTCTAAACGTAGGCTTAATAAAGAACATTGAGCGTCTTTAATATCGTACTTATAATAAAGTCTCCATCATTTGAAGACAACAACTGGATAATAAAGTAAAATAAATGAGAATACCGAATTGTAACTATTAATCCTTCACCATGTCCTCATTTGCATTGTCATCTCGACAGAACACCAATATGAGTACAACGTAATTAGACTTAATAAAGAACATATTGTTTCATTGAGCGACTTAAGGATTCATTATCTGAAAACAACAACTGAATTATAAAATAAAAATAAAGGAGAAGATCGAATTTAGAAATCAAGTAAATTATGTAAAAGATTAAGCAAGAGATACTTCAACTTTTGTATACCTACGTCATGAAACTCATCCGACTACTTATTGAGGACATGAATGGCCTCTGCTTCGACTCAGTGCTGAACTCAGTGCCTTTGACAAGAGGTGTAAGGTTTAGAATTCTTATAAAGCAGGTTCTGTTCAGTCTTCTTCTTTGGGTATCTAGGAGCCATAAAATCGATTACTACTAACCCTTCACTGCCTAAAAACACCGTCACTATACAACTTGTCTTTAGTTTGTTCAAACTGTTTTAATTTTGAAAAGTTTTAATGACACCCAATCCAGTCAAAATTTTCTCAATTTGTTTTAGAAACCTCAAGAACAAATTTTCAGATAATAATCGTTTAATATTGACGATTTTGCCCAATCTTGTCTGAAACTGGCGACTTTCGCTCTGTCTTTTTAACTTTTAACGTTTAACTTAGTGGCGATGAATATCTATTAGTCGAATCTTATTCGCGTTTAAAAAATAAGACGAGGTTTGCACCTGGCGAGCGGTGGTTGGAGAGATTATTGTCTAAGCTAACTTTTAGTGGTATACAGATTGTGTTCTTTCGATTCTGCTTACATCCTCTTTCTGTTTCTAGATCATCGGAACCATATAAAATACAGAATATATATTTTCAATTCTTGAATAGCAGCTCTTATATTCGTGATATTTAACAATGTTGTTCAGTTTCATCTATTGTTAAAGAAACAGATTTGTACAGACGATGTGTTGTTGTTTCTAGACTTTAGTAAACATGCGCCGACTTAGTTGTTGTAGTAGAAATCTCATGAACATGCACAGTTCTCAGACCACAATCCTTCAATCTTTTATCCAACTTTTATCGTATTTTCTCTAAATTTGAAAGTCTTTTGGTAGTTCATCATTTTAAACTATTTTACCAAAGCTAGTGAACTCACACACCATTGTTGAATCTTCTTCGCATTAACACCAGAACAAATAAATTTAGCACTGAACCCTAGCGGTGATCGAGGGTTTAATGACGGTTTGGTGATTGAATAACATTAACCAGCATACGAAAACGGGGATGAATAAGAAAGTGGAGAAAGTGCTGTATATAACCGTCTCTAATTTATACAGACACCTTCCTTTTAGTTCCTAGAGTTAAGGCGAGAACCTTATTTTACAATCAACCCTTGTTCAAGTAACAGAAATAAACTGGTTTAGAGTACAATGATTAGTCTTCTTGTGTTCTTCATATCTTTGGTTAACGTTTACATCAGTATTTAGGTTCAGAATTAGAAAGAAGTTATTTTCTTGTCAGTTTTAGATATTGTTGTTTTCTATGCCTACAATTTGCAAACTAAATTTCAATTTAAAAACGCCGGCAGCTGCTAAACATACATCTTTACCTTTTAAATATATTACAAGAAAAAATTAACTGCTGACAAAACAAGTAATTAAACAAAAATTTTACAGAAAGTTAACCATAATCAAAGTAGTCTATGGCAAAATAACCACCACATACACAAAAAAATGAAATCAACATGTCTGTCGTATACCAAAAGATTAAAAACTATTACAATATTATAAAATTGTCTTTGGTTGTACGTTTGGGTATTTTAATAGATTTTCAAAAAATACAAACGATCAAATTCTATGACTCCAGAAATTTAAGTCTAGCAGCAAAGGCCCCTTGCAATCAATGTTGTCTCGTAATCTGTATCCTTGGACCACGGTTTGTAGTTAAGTATTTTAAAGATTAAAAACAAGCCATAATGGTAACCTCGCAACCAACACCGCGTCGCAATAAACGTAGTTGAATTCCCGATCATAGAATAGGTATGGTTATTCTTACCATTAACTAATAAGTTTTGCAATACCTAGTGTCGACGCGTGTTAACGATCACGTACGTAAATGCATTCGATTTAGCAACTATGTCTGACATTATCATTAACAAAATAATGTGACAAAAGTAAACTTTGAACAAACATCCCTATCTCGCAATCAACGCCGCTACACAACCAACCAAAGGCGCTTCGCAACTGACGCCGCTAATCTTTGATTTGATCATTATAAAAATTAAAACTGAGATAAAATAACTTCTGCAACCAACCATGATGAACCAACACCGCTTTAAAACTAATGTTCGTCATCGTCAGAAAATAACGATTGTTCATAATAGCATATGGTCATTATTAAAAATTATTACTATAATCATACATAGTACTCAACTCTCGCAATTAAGTCGTTGTTAACCATCGATCATTGTATTAGAGGATTTTTCACAATTAAAGCACCAGATGCGGTAGTCTTAGCGGTGTAGTCGACGGTGGTACAAATAATGGCAGCAAATTGTCCTCGCAAATAAGGGTTTTGTCTTCTTTTCGTTACATCTTTTAGGCATTTAAAATATCAGAACAAAAATAGAAATTTTAATAGCCAAAGAAGGACCCCAAAAACAAATTCATTGAAAACAATCTAGCTTTTGAATGTGAGAACTCAATATGCTTTATCTGGGTGCTTTCTTGACTTCTGTGTTGGAAAAAATATTTGATAGAGGATTAACTCATACTCGTAATACTATCGATGAGAGTGATACAATATATGTTTCTGAAAGTTCTAAATTTTTGGGAATTACGATTCAAAATTAGTTGGAGTGATGTAACCTATATTGCAAGGTCTAGTTTGCCAGTTAAATTCTGCCTGTTTTGTAATTAATACCTTACAATAAAACCTTATCGTGGAGTCCGAATTCAGATCTTCTACTTTGCGGGTATGTTCAAAGTACGGGATCATATTTTGGTATCCATCTGCTCATTCACAAAAGTATTCACTGGCCAAAAAAGAATCTTAAGAACGATCTTGCAGTTACCACGAGAACTAAAGATACTTACAGTTCCTTGCATTTATCTATATAAGCTCGAAATTGATTTAAGATGTAATAGTAAGTGAATTTTCCAGTAAAACTGATTATAATAATCATATTATGAAATTAAGATGAAATAAAATCTTAGTATTCCTAAACATAACTTCTCACTTACACACAAAAGAACAGAACAAAAGTATCGTGCGATAAGGTTGTTTTAAATGCTCTACCGTCAGATATCGTATTATGCATCAAGCAATTTCAAACAATGTTGAAACTCATGCAACATTAGATAAATTGTTATTCTAATCGTAGACTAAATTCTTCAGCTGAAACTCATAAATTTTTGTATTTTAAATTACTGTTCTTTTTGTAGTTTTATGTTGTTGTGTGCTGTTCTATTGACCATTTTATTATTAGTATTATTATTACACTTGACAATGTCTTTATCTATCTTCTAGAATTTACGACAATAAACTTATTATTATTATTATTATAGTATTTTTATAGAACTGTGCCCGTGCTTGGCGCTACATTTGATTTTCACAAAGTGCTTTGCGATTGCAGTCTTTTTTATATTTAAATCCTATACTATGTAAAATCTTACTTATAGTCTTGATGCTATCAGTAATCCCTTTCTTCAAATATATTACTAATGGTCTCCAATGTAACCACTTTCTTTTGGAAATACGTGTCATAAATTATATCTGTTATAGTATGTTTTAGTCCTTCTTGTATATTATCACTTTTACACTTAGTTCGTGGTTTTTTGAAATTTTTTGGCAATAAAATGTTCCGCGTTTTACTCTCTACGATTTTATTCAACGTATTGAGGCTAATTTTTAAAGCTTCTGCTGTTTTTTTACTGCGTCAACATTACACAGAAGACCAAAATTATCCTTCTAGCTACAAAATATTCATACATATTGAACACGAGTTCATGGCAACGTTCATTTAAAAACTTTCCTGGCATTTTACGGTTGTTACAACAATTTCATTCGTTGGTTGTTGGTATATACAGACGTGTTGTGAGGTGCTCCAATATCAATTAATTAATTAATTAATTAATCAAACTATAAAGGCAAGTACATTTAAGTTTGTAATCATGGCAATGGTCAGTATTTGCTTAGTGTGTAAACAAAATTTAAACGCTGATAAAGAGTTGAAATGTGATAACTGCTATCGTTCATTGCATACCACTTGCTCCGGATTATCGAGAAGTGAAATCCAACTAGTAATATCTAAAGACAGGCGTATTATTTACTTTTTGTGATAATTGCAGCAAGCACCGGAATGAATTAAAGGAACTAAAGAAATTGGTTGTATCATTAAAAGATGAAATTGAGCAATTGAAAAAGTTAAATACTTCGGTTACTCCAAAACTTAAATCTGAATTAACTGAATCCATCATTAGTGAAATTACAGATCGAAATCGGAGAGCTGCTAATGTACTATTACTTAATGTCTCTGAATCTACGTGGCAGTCTGTTGAGGAACGCAAGGAGCATGATATTTGTCAGACCAAACTAATTATTAATAAAATTTCGCCTGACGTTCCCACAACAAATATTCGCACTTTCCGCCTCGGTCTTAATCAGGCACTTAGAATTAGACCCCTCAAGGTTGTATTATCATCAGCGCGGACGCCGTACACATTTTGAGAAATAAGAACAAGCTTGGCCAGAACTGCGCCATAACCATTCGCTCTCATCTCCAGCAAACCTTAAAAGATGGACAAATCGCTGGTGAAAGTGATTTGATAATAAAATACATAAATGGTGTACCAGAAATTGTCAAGATTAGAAAAACTAGTTTCATCCAACAGCAGTAGCATTCAGTGTTATTACCAAAATATACGTAGTTTAAAAAATAAGTTAAATCAATTTTGTTCTATGATTAGCGATAACGAGTACGATTTAATTGCTCTAAGTGAGACCTGGCTAACTGAAGATATTAACAGTAGCGAATATTTTTCTTCTAATAAGTATACCGTATATAGATGCGATCGTAATTATGAATTTACAACCAAAACCTGTGGTGGAGGAGTCTTAATTGCGTTAAAATTTTATTGACGTCAAAATTTGAATCTTACCAATTTGTTAAACTCGCTAAAACGATAGATGTTGTCGGGTGTAAATGTATTATTTATTCCGTTATTATTTATGTATTTGTAGTTTATATTCCTAGTACACCAACGGTTTGCTACTTTAGAACTACTGTTGGACTACTTTACTGAATTCTATTTATCCACTAAAAATCTTTTGATTATAGGCGACTTTAATATTCCTCAATATTGTTCTGAAAATATAAATGATAAGTTAATTACTGCATTAAACAATTTTGCGCACTTACTAAATTTAACTCAGTATAATAAGGTTAGAAACAACAATAATAGAATATTAGACCTTATCTTTTCTAATATAAGCTGTAATATATGTCGAGATATTACTCCTTTAGTTTGTGAGGATGCCCATCATCCGGCATTAAGAATTGATTGTTCCTTTAATGTTCAACATTAACCTAAATTTAAAAGTAACCCCTTAAATAGATCCTATAATTTCCAAAAGCTGACTTTCCTAATCTCTATAGAGCGTTATTGAAAGTTAACTGGAATTCCCTACTTGATTGTACTGATGTCAATGTTGCCTGTCAAGAGTTTTATGACTTACTGTATCCAATTTTTGATGAATACCCATTAAGCGTTCAGATTATCCTAAATGGTACTCGAGAGAAATAATTGCAATTTTAAAACTAAAAACCAATGTCATAGAAAGTTTAAGGCTTCTAATTCAACCATCTATTTTAACGAATTTAAAAGACTGCGTACCTTATCAAAATTTAAAATCAATGAAGCTTATAAGCAGTACTTAACTAATGTTAAAAATTCGATCATTACTGACTCCAAGACATTCTGGTCATATATTCAAAGTAAAAAAGCAGTAATAGAATTCCTGGATTAATATATAATGGCGATTCAATTTACAATACTCCACGGGTGATAGTTAACGCCTTTGCGAACTATTTTCAGTCTGTTTATGTTGTTCCTAATGACTTGCAAGATGGTGAATATACTCAAGCTATGGTTCATACTAACATGTCAAATATTTATATAGATAGAGTAACGGAGGACATGATTATGGCAGCGATCAAGAAACTAAAATATAAACAAACTACTGGACTTGATCAGGTGCCAAGCTTTCTTATTAAAGATTGTGCCACAGTATTCGTTCGACCTCTTCAAATCATTATTACTCAAAGTATAAAAACATCAACATTTCCAAAAACTTGGAAAACGTCTAGGATCACACCTGTGTTTAAAAGTGGTGACATCTCGGATATCAACAACTATCGTCCAATAGCTATATTGTCTAATTTTGCCAAAATCTTTGAATTAATTTTGTATGAACATGTAATGTCAAATGTGAAAAGTTACATATGTACAACTACAAACTTATGTTGTTTTAGTTAATATGTTGCTGGAGCCATGGAAAATCAAGGCCAGATAGATGTTATTTACACGGATATTTCAAAGGCCTTTGACAAAATTGTACACAGAATCTTACTATCTAAACTATTTGACTATGGATTTAATATGGCATTCGTCAAGTTATTTAAGTCATATCTTCAAGATAGACTTCAGTATGTAATGCATAATGGCTTTCATTCTGAAGTATATGTTTTACATCTGAGTACCACAGGGTTCTCACCTAGGTCCGCTGTTATTGATATTATTCATTAACGATATATGCAATGATATGAAGTCAAATATACTTTTGTTTGCAGATGATGTAAAACTTTTTAGGCGAATTATTAGCGAACAAGATTGTATTACGATGCAATTGGATATTGATATGCTGAGAAAAATGGTCTTACATTAAATATTAAAAAATGTCACATAGTTACTTACACTCGCAAGATTTCTCCGAAGATTTTTAATTACAATATTAACGCAATGCCACTAAATCGTTTGGAATAAACTAAAGATCTGGGCATACTATTTGATAGTAAACTCACATTTAACTTGCATATTAATCATATAGTTACCTCAGCTCATAAAATGTTGGGTTTCATTTTACGTAATTGCAATGCCTTTACTTCGATAAACGCATTGCTCACGCTTTACTTTTCTTTTGTTCGCTCTAAACTGGAATACGGCAGCATTATTTGGAATCCATATTATGAATGTCACAAATTTTCAATTGAGGGTATTCAAAGAAAGGTATTAAAATATTTGTGGTATAAAACTAATGGTGTTTATCCTGAAAGAGGCATTTTAAACCAAGTTTTGCTGAATACGTTTCAACTGCACTCTTGTGAAGTTAGAAGAGTTTGTGGGTCTGACGTTTCTTTACAATATTCTCCACAATAAAATTGATTGTCCAGATATTTTATCAACCATTTGTTTTCATGTACCCAAAATCTTTACTAGACAAAATAAATCGTTTCATATCCCTCTCTATAAGACTAATACCTTAATAAAATCCCCCATATTCACGATGTGCATACAATTTAATAATATTTGCAGTGAAACTGATATCAATGCCGACAGTCTTCAAAAAAATCCTCCAAGCTTTCTATACAACTTGCAAATAGGCTTTTCTATTGTTGAACTTGTATTTTTTTAGTACTGTAATGAAATAGGATAACATGTGTCATTTGATTAGCTGAATTGTATTCTTATTTATTTAATTAATTTATATTTATTTATTTGTAGCGAACTTTTTGTTGTTTTTGTATTTTGTATTTTGCATTCTGTATTTTGTATTTCGTATTTTGCCCTATAATTGGCTACCGCTGTTGGGTAATAAGGATTAAATAAATAAATAAATAAATAAATAAGTATACAAACAGTACTAACGCACATTTAAAATATGTAGAAATTACGCCATTGTGAAAAGAAATAATAATATTAATGACCCTACATTCTTTAATGTACTTATTTAGAAAGTAGTTAATTAGAAGATAATTTTGTCGTTTAAAAATATCACAAAAATTATTTACCATGTTGTATTCAATTTAATAAAATAATTGAATTTCAATTATGTTTATAAAAATAAATGATAGGGGGACGTATTTAAAAAGGTTAAAGGTCAATAGCTAAAACATATTGCATTGATCGAGAACGCCAACATATTACAACTTAAATTTAAGCAACGCTCCGAAAAGCTTAAATTTATTAGCATTCGTAATTTGTACTAGCTTTTTATATCTAGGTCTAGCCTTTGAAAATCCGATTTAGACAACGCAGGTAATAATAATCATATAAATAATGTATAGTATGGTATACGTGTGTATGGCAGTCAATATGTCATTGGATGCAGCAAAATAAATAATCATTTATCACCATGTCGTGTTTCCATTTTTAAAAAGCCATTAAATTCCGATGTTAAAATGTCATTTTAATTCCAACAATGTTTTTTTCATTACTGATGTTACTGACGTGAGGACAAAGCATCCTGATTATTTTTTTGTACAAATGTTTATTCAAACGTTTCAAATATTGTTTGTTAGTTCGGCAATGACTGTATTCTTTGGATGCGAGAACTCATAAGCTGGCTAACCAAAACTAGTCCTGATTTTTTTGCACTTATGATTGTTGAACTGAATCCATGTTTAGAATCCAGTTATAACACATTACAGATTCTTTTTCTTATGCTTCTTATACTATGGTGGTGTTTCAGCTTGGGTTGAGCTTATTTAATCTTTATGCATCTTCCAAACTACATACCTATAGTGTCGACTTTTGACATTCAGCTGTTCAGCCTATTGTTTGAGTTTATTTAGCCTTAGGAACCAACCTCTACATATAGATAAGACACACTATGTAGCAGCTGAACTTTTTACCGCCGGTTTTAAATTTCACGTTTGATGCATATTAATTCGAGAAATTAAAAATCAAAATCAGTGAAACCACCCTATGATTCGAGAAATTAAAACATACGTTTACTTCACATAAACTATTCATAAAAGTTATTTTTACTATAGTATAAATTTACCAACATCAGTATTCATATTCGTACTATTTGGGTAAATAAGTAAAAGAAATTGTTTGATGGTAATCAGATTACAGCATATCGCTATTTTTCAAATCAATAAACAACATCAAGTTATTCGGATTGTCATATAAAAATATACGAACTTCCTTAGTTACCGTACTCGTTATGTATGAATATGCAACTAGCAATGCTTTGTAAATTTCTGAAGTACGTAAGCGAATACATAAAATGCTAATTTAAGAAATTTTATTTTATCTAATGATATGTAACCACGATTATCTTATAATAGTTTTTATCGAATTAGCTAATTTTGTTGATAAGAATGCTCCATCAAAATGTAGAATCTATTGATGATGGTATACAAAGTAAAAGCGAGACTAGAATATAAAATAAAGCTGTTTGTTGTTCTACTTTGGGACAAAACCGTTATGTTCAACGTGTCTTCTAACATTAAGTATATTTAACGTCGCGTTAACTATGCAAACTACATTAAATGCTTGTTTGCCGAAAAACTATGAAATCAAATATCTCCTATTTCTTGTGAAATATAATCATCAGAATTAATCAAAACGTGATGTCAAAAACAGTATTTAAGCACATTAGTAAGTAGTATGCATAATGAAACTGAAAATCACCAATAGATCAGTCTTTTCTTTCAGGCAACATAGAAGTTTGATATAACATTATTTAGAGTTTATGTTCAGTACAATTATATATTCAATTGTTCAGCCGAGGATTCAGCTTACTAAAATAAATAACATCAAAACTATTACAACATTCAGAAAAGTGTGTATTTTGAAAATAAAGGCCATTGATCTGTAAGTTTCTTTGTCCTTGACTTCAAAACAGCATAGTACATAACGTGAGCATAATAATTTCGTTTGTATTTTTAGGAATTAATTAAACTATTTACAATAATGGCCAGAACCTTCATATCTTACAAATTTGTTGAAACTATTAAGTAATAATTGCGTTTAGTTGAGAATTATTTATAGTAACTGAATTAATTTGATAAACTATCGGATATAAAATACATTGAACCGAATTGTTTAGCTCATGTAACAACACCAAGTTTATGGCTACTTTCCCACAACCTTTTTGCATGGTTACCGTTAACATTGTTTCTCTATTTATAACGTAACTTTTTACGACTTGAAATTCTCAAAAATATATACCGGTTATGGGACTGTGGCATTCAACAATCTAAAAAGAAAGAAATAAGAGCGATCCTAATTAAAAATGTTTAAAAAATTATCGTCGGTTTTTGAGTTATGATATGGGTGGTCTTTCTTCTCGAGTTCGAAATTCAAATGTAGGTACGTGACAAAATGCTAATTGAGACGGTTCCGGTTCGTATTCACAACATCGAAGTTTTATGACTAACTTTTAAAATGCCACTATTGGATAAGCACCATAAACTATATTAATCTGTTTCTTTTTGTTTATTTTTGGTAAATGACTTTTAAAATTACTTAGTAATTAAACACTTGTTACTTTTTCGTACTCAATAAAGATAAAACTGATGTTGCCGCAAATAAAACATGCTCAAACCAGTTTAATAATTTCATAATATATTGCTTCATTTCAAAGGAACTGCTTTGTAGCTTTATACAAATGCAAATTTTATGCAAGGCAAACAAACAGAAACTTAAATTGTAACGTAATTAATAAAAGCAATTTAAGAAAGTATTTATAAAAAGCTTATTAGTAACGCTTCTTAATTCTTCATAATGTCAAAACCCGGAAATAATTACTTAAAATCTAAGTGGGTTCTTTTTTCAAATTAAAAACCAAAATTTATAATGCCTCCATTTTGAGAAATTTTCAGTTATTCGACTCCATATAGTTTGTGATTTGGTTCTAGTATTCTAATTATATTGCGTGTGTGATCGCATCTACAGATTCTAATCTGGTGGCGTCCTTGTTTTGAAATTATTTGATATTTAACGGTGACTTTAGTACTCATTTCCTTTGCGGTTAACAAACAATTTGCAAATTGAAAACGCAGTAATTTACCTAAACAATGGAATTGTAAAAATAGTTACTTAGATTAGAAAAGTATTTACCGTATATGTTATAGTATGTTGAATACACGTTTATTGCCCATTGTTGCGTATAAAGAAGTAACAATTTTAAAACCAGATGGCAACCAGTTGCAAATATTATAATAATAACACGTACACTATGGATACACTCAACTAACATAAATCAGGACAGCTTGCTTAGATCTAATGAAATGGTTAGCAGTGTAAACTAAGCTTCACTTTAAATTAGTTAGATAATAAACATTCGCATTACCAGGAAATCAAAACTATTATTCGAAAAACTAGACAATCACTACTTATAATTTTATGTTTTAATCATTTGGAACCCTAAACTGCATGTTATTTTTTGTACAAAGACATTTTCATGACAAGGGTAAACAAGTGGAAGCTTAATCTGAACAGCACTTATAACACTGTCATGAGATTTCAAAAACTATGGTAAATTATTTTATATATCTCGACAAACACAAATACGCTAGAATTAAGGCATAACATAGGTAGGCATTTAGAGCGTCATGAATAAAAGGAACTGAACTAGACAAAGAACCTACACAACGAAAAATAATCATAGTAGTTGTAGGAAAATCTGAAAATAAATTAAAAACCGACAATCACCGTAAAACAATTATGAGTTAGTTCTATATTTACGGCTCACCAATGAAAAAAACAATGCGCTGACAACGAGGAAGCACAATTACGACAACCTTGTGCGTCAATACAACCTACTCAACTACAATAAATAAAACCGCATGGTACACATCAATAAAAGGTTCAGTTCAAATCAGATTAGATTCAATTCAATCGATCAATAAATGCATTGCTTAACACGCAGCATCAAGTCTCGAATTCATCTGTTGCTGCATTCGTTTAAAACAATGTACATACTAACTTGTAAGATAATCGCATAACAAGCTTGTGAAACTGCCGTAAGTGTACACCCTTCCATCCTCTCTGCGGCCACAATAGGCATCCATGGTATAACCAAACCTCTTCGACGTCACAGTGGTAACCCCGGACGTGAGTAACTGGGCGCATATAAAAATAATAGAATCTCAAATTAGAGGATCAGATCATCTTACAAAAAGCTGTTAGACCTCGTGTTCATAAACTTTGGAAAGCCATTGTTGAGTAAAATTAGTTGATTGTTGTCGAAGATGCGTTCTACGCGACGTCTTGTAGCGTTGACGCTGGCAGATCCCTATGAATGGTTATAGACGTTTGAAATCCCCGACTACGAGAAACGGTCGCGGTAGCTGTCTTAGTAAGTCCTCTAGGTCTTGCGATTTCCATTCAGCGTTAGGTAAGTAGACGTTACAGATAGTGAAGTTTACGGGCGCTAATACATGAACTGCTATTCCCTGTAAGTTTGTGACGATATTGACTTCCGACGCACGTGCGTCATTACTGGGAACGAATCGCTACCCCTCCGCTGGATCTGACTGCGTGGGCGTTTTTTTTCAAAATTGTATAGTTTTTAAGGCCGTACGGTTGTCGACAAGCACTGATAAATGAATAAATAATCTGGATTACAAACAAAAATATCACAGATGTTAATCACAGTTTAGGAAGACCCCTCTTGAGGTTTTCCTTTGAGCCATTTTTTTCCTTCTGGCAGTAGTAACGGAGTTACCCAGCAACTCGTCTTCGGTTGTATAATTTACACTTTCTTGGTTCCTTCTTTTCCTTTTTTTATATCCCACATCAAAAGTGTGACACCTCATCTCATAACTGGCGGTTGAAATTGAGGCACGTGGATAACTGGTTGCGTGCTCTTAGATACAAATACCTCCTTCAGCACCGATACCAATACCTTGACCAGCAGTGAAATATCGACTTGAGGTTTCTTTTCAGTCGCTTTGGAATATGCGATGCCATGTTGTGTGGTTGTAGAACTACTTTCCTTTTTGCTTCAGGATAAGAAAGTTTTTCTTTTACTCTATTTTCCTGAATCGCCGTTTCTTTCGCAGTTTCTAGAGATTGCCTTATGCTGTTCTTTGCAGATTACACATTCTACAAGTTCTTCGCAGTCACAGTAGAGCTGTGTGGCCAAACTTTTGGCACCTAAAACAACGAATAGCAACTGGGACGTAAAGTCGTGCCGGGACGGATAAGTAACCGACTTTAGCTTTTATAGGAATGTTATGGATATTAAAGGTGAGTGCATGATTTGGCGTGTCTTTTAGTTCACCATCTACCTTCTTTTTAATTCGCCTCACTTCAGTTACTCGTTGTTTTCTTAGTTCGGAACACAACACTTCTGTAGTGTACACCAAGAGATATTGACAATATATGACACCTTTACTAAAGTTTAGACTAGCATGAAAAGTAACCTCAATCTTTGAGCCGCCTAATCTTTTCGTTTGTAGAAGTTTACTGACTTGTGCCGAGCTCACAATTTCGATTAGTAATCTTTCTTTAATTCTTTTTTTATATTTTTAACATCACCAATTAAACCGTGCAATTGGCTGAGAAACGGACTATCACTATTAAAGTCTCCTTCGACTTTTTTTGAGGGTCAGGAACCGGGTGTTACCGCCTTTTCCTTATTCGTATGTAGGTTTTTTGGGGACCCACATACACGTCTATTTTTCCTGCCATGGTCATCATTATTGGGCTGACGATTTACATCAGAGATAGCCCTACTCTCTGATGCATCCGAGGCATTGCATAAATTACTAATTTCCATTATTTTTTGCAGCTTACAGGTGGAAACCGTCCAACTTAACAGAGTTCTGCCGTACCTCTAACTAAATAAAGGTAGTGCCAAGGAAAGGGAGTTTAATACTAGAGTGGTCCCCTAGCCCACTAAAGAGTTCAGGGCCCCAGGTTCGCTAATTATTACTATTATTAGTATTTTTTTAAATCCTTGCCCGAAGAAGTTTTTAAATCATGCCTTATTAGTTTACAAGCGAAAGTATTCCTCTATAGTATTTATGTAAGGTTTTTGTATTTGGAATGCCTGATAAGCTATAAGGGTGTATGCACAACTTTTTTTTGAATACCACCTTGTCGGACGATCTTCGCCAATCGAGTGAATCCAGTGAGGGTAAATAACTGTGATTTCGATTGTCTGACCTAGATTTTGTTACTGCAAAGGGTTTTACATTCCCATGATCCCAAATAACAATGATACGATAGAATGTTGGGTAGAAAGATACGAAGATGGTGTTACAACTGAAGACGATGCAATGTGTGGACGAGGATATGGAGTGACGGCTAATGAACATTCAGACACCAAAGTGAAGCAACAAGTAATGAAAACAATCTACCACACAACACACCTAAATCATTTGCAGTACTAAGCCCAAATACATTGTTCTACTGCGTAAACAACCACGTCTAAAACAAAGAAAAAAAAGCCTGTTTCTGGTTTTAGTAATGATTATCCCTTAAGATAGTTTACTTTGCCAACCTTTTTCTTAGCGGTGTTAAGTCTGATAAAATTCAAACTAAGTTAATCTTTCGAAAGCACAAGTACATTATTTACTGAACACTGTCCGTTACTACTTTTTGGAGGGTGGTGAAATTACACACAAAACGACTTCTTGGAGATTTAAACACAAATTGAACTATTAAATTCTCTAAAATTAAGACAACTCCGAAATTTTCTCGGTGTATTGATGTTACAACGTGTGATTTATGGCCCCCATCTTTTATTATTCTACGTATGAGTTTTTTTTTTTAAAACGGTTTGATATTTTATTTCAGTTCGTGTCAGTCTTTCACGTGCGGTTCACTGCTCGATATTATTTAGTTGAGTGTACACTCATGAAATTTAAAACTTGGACACCACAATTTCTGTAAACAAAAGTTTGCACATTGTGAAGCGGGCTTAAGGGTATCATTTACAATTCTAACAGCAGGTATATCTATAGAAGGACTGTAGAATGAATCATTACACTAAGCACGTTTTAGAAAATAGGTAATTTACGTTGCTTACTTAATTTTTTCTTTAAAGAATATATTTGAAGGTATCGCTAATTAAACACCATAGCTCGATTAATTATCGAATCAAAATTTTGTTTAGGAAATGTTTACAAAATAAAATTAGAAATAATTTTGATTTAAAAAACGTCTACAAGCAATAACTTTTAAATTAAATCAAAAACTAAACATGGTTATTTGGGTTGACTGATTATTACTTATTTTTAAATAAATCTAACCTACTAATTATTGTAAAAATCATTAAACTCTCTATTCATAATATTTAGTCCTTACAAAATGTATATTTTATGACGTTTCATTTTTTCTGTAGTTAATATAAAAGTGAAAATAAAAACTAAGGCAATTCTTATTGTCAACGTATATATTTTAGTTTTTGACAAGAATTTATTACATAATTATAATTAAGATACCAAGTTATAGTTTAAAATTAAATGAAAACTTTTTTTTAAATAAAGGTATTACTATATAAATAAATATAAGAAATCAATAATGGGTGTGACCTCCATTATTATTGATACATTCTTGGAGGCGTCTGCTCATTGACGCTATCAAGGTATCAATATAATTAATATTAATCGTTTCCCATGCGGTATCAATGGCTGCAATTAGTGCATTACGGTTTACTGGTATAAAATTTGGCCCTTGTTGTCTTCGGATAACAGCAAGTATTCGAGCCCAAACATTTTCGATAATGTTAAAATCTGGGCTTTTGCTGGCCAGGGTAACAGCTCAAAGCTTCTTTCGCAGCAACGTATACTTCTTTATTCCCATCTCCTTTAATCTTTTTTGTGCAGTTATACGGCATCCGGGAAAATGTGTATCTGCTATAGCCCTGGAGTATGTAGCAAATGGTTGTTCTGTTACGTAATGAAACAACTCGAGATCTTGAGCACGTGTAGATACTTTAGGTCTACCACTTCCGATGGCTCTTTCAAAAGTGTGTTCAAGATTCCATTTTACTCGGTAATGCCCTACGGTGCTTTTGGTATATCTAACATACGTGAAATTTCACGCACGCTACGGCCCGCCGCTAATTCCGAAACAATCCGCGCTTTCAAATCAGCACCGAGATGAGGTGGCATTTTCACAACACTTGAAATTTTAAACTAAAATGGAATTTACATTTCTTACTTTATTTATTGGTTCACACTACCTTCTCAAACAGTAGGTAATTGTTTATTTATTACATACTTCTAATGACCAATGTAACAACCCTTAGAGCAATATGACTCAAAGGAAGTAAATTAAACAAGCAAGGATATTCTATTGTTATTGAAACTTATTCATAAATGAAAGCCATATAAATTTGTGTTTCTATTATTACATCACAAACTAATCTTTATTCGCCAAAAAAATTGTTGCTTAAGTTGTAAAGCTTCGTACACACCTGAACAACAAACCGAGCAACAAACATAACAACGAACCGAAAGTCAAACAGAACGACAAACGATCTTTTTATGATTTCCACAATCCGAACAACAAACGGAACGTTTGTGCTGTTCCATAATTATTTTCAGTAGTTTTCAGTTCATATATATTTATTATTGAGAAGAGAAAATTGCGGAAAACAAGAAGATAGTGCCAACCAAATTTTTACGCACAAAGAAGAGTAAAAAATTATAATTTACTTCGCTTTTTTTTTTATTTTGGAAATTTCCCGCCCAAATGATGCTAATAGGGACATCATTTTTTTCTTGCATTCTTAAACACTGATTAATTTAAAACATTTTTTTCTGTCAACTCCATAATATTACCTAAAACACAACAAACCCACAAAAGGGAGGACAAAAAATAAATAATTTAATTCTCCCGCATAAGTTTGTTCGCCGTTTTGTTTAGATTCGTCCAAACCTGCAAACGCATTCGCGCGCATTTTCTTTGATGTCGGAGAAAAACCGACAAGTTGCGGGAACGCCGCAAACCGTTCGTGGAACAATCAGGACTTGCGAATCTGTTCTAAAATTCGTACGTAGCACCGTCCAAATTAATGTTCCGATTGCCGTTCGGTTCGTTGTTCTGTTTGTTCCTCGGTTTGTTGTTCAGGTGTGTACGAAGCTTTACAATAAGCATATTAATATGAACTATATCTTATGAAAGGAGAGTTATGTAACTATAATTAACGACTTAACGTTACGTTAGTAGATTCCATTTACTATTTACACATATTTTCTTGGAACATTCGATAATTAACTATCGGGATATGATGACCCTATACTTCGCAGCTTGTGCGCAACTGGATACAAGCAAATATAATGGAGGTCACACCCATTATTGATTTCTTATATTTATTTATATAGTAATACCTTTATTTAAAAAAAAACGTTTTCATTTAATTTTAAACTATAACTTGGTATCTTAATTATAATTATGTAATAAATTCTTGTCAAAAACTAAATATATACGTTGACAATAAGAATTGCCTTAGTTTTTATTTTCACTTTTTATATTAACTACAGAAAAAAATGAAACGTCATAAAATATACATTTTGTAAGGACTAAATATTATGAATAGAGAGTTTAATGATTTTTTTTTAATAACTTACAATAATTAGTAGGTTAGATTTATTTAAAAATAAGTAATAATCAGTCAACCCAAATAACCATGTTTAGTTTTTGATTTAATTTAAAAGTTATTGCTTGTAGACGTTTTTAAATCAAAATTATTTCTAATTTTATTTTGTAAACATTTCCTAAACAAAATTTTGATTCGATAATTAATCGAGCTATGGTGTTTAATTAGCGATACCTTCAAATATATTCTTTAAAGAAAAAATTAAGTAAGCAACGTAAATTACCTATTTTCTAAAACGTGCTTAGTGTAATGATTCATTCTACAGTCCTTCTATAAGATAACCCCTGCTGAGACTACCTGCTGTTAGAATTGTAAATGATACCCTTAAGCCCGCTTCACAATGTGCAAACTTTTGTTTACAGAAATTGTAGTGTCCAAGTTTTAAATTTCATGAGTGTACATAACAATTCTCAGATGAAGTCAAAACTATTTTTGGCTGGAATTGTTTAGTCACAAAGTTTTTGTTAAGTTTATTAAAATGTTGGAATGACATTAGTACACTAGCACATCGCCACTAAACATACCAATAATCAAAACGTAATAAAGTCAAATAATTGATAAAAATTGTTTTAATGCGAAGTGCAGGTTTGAGATTTCTAGCCCTATTACGTAAGTAATCAGTTAATTATAAAACTCGCTAAAGTTTCGTGAGTGCAAGACCTTCATATACCTTTTAAGATTAAAATTATAAATAGCTAAAACATAAGCGCTAATTATTAAAATACCTTCAATGCTAATTGAGCACGAAGTTACAAATTAACGTAATTTTGAAACATGACTGCCAATAGTAATAAAGAATAAGTAAAGCGAGTGCATTGCCATTAAAGACGTTTGATGTTACGGTTTTGAATGAAAGAAGTGATACGCAATACTTTAAATACATAAGGTCGTGCACAATAAAATTATCAACTGCAGAAGTACCATCATATATAATTATAAACGGCTTTTAAAAACAAGAATAAAAGAAGATAAAATCTTGGCTCTTACAAGCTATCTTACCTAACTTGGTATATCATTTGCTGCCATTAGTTAGAGCAAATCCGGTTTAATTATTATTTATAGTTATTTTAAAACAATTTAAAATTTCTGCAGTTTTCTTTAAAGTAGTGTTCAAGATAATTTATCAAAGATTTTTAAAAGATTAATTTTAATTAATTATTAATTATTATTTTTTAATTATTATGTTAGTATTTAATGTCGATTTGTTTATCTACACTGAAAGTTTTGATTTGTTGTGGTGATGGAGTCTCACTGGCACTGATAACCAATTGTGGTGAATGATGAAGGTTCCGTCATCAGAACTGCAAGGTAATTTTACAAAGGAATGTTTTATTCACGAAGATGAGCACATTCATTTGTATGTGTATGTACAAATATATATGTCGCTCAATCGCACCTTTTAATACATATTACCATTAATTGAAGGTGAATGATACAATTAGAAATTTGATTTCATCAACTGCTATATCTTCAATTTAATATTATCCAATAGGTGTTTGATTTGATTAAAGGCATATTAAATAATTAACAGAAGGATTAATTAATTGATGTAGTTAGAGACTGGTTGGAAAACGATGCGATATTCTTCAAAAAGTCCCCAAGGATTTGTTGTTGCTAGTATAAACGAATGGTCCAAAAGTTTAATAACGACTTACGTAAAATAATTGTGCTATGCAACACTCTATATGTATTTTTCACAAAATATTGATATATTTTACCTGTCTTATCATCAACTTTAATCATCAAAACCCTCTAATAAACATGGTATCTGTATTTTTACTTCTGTTAAGTTTGTTCAGATTGACTATTGACTAAATTTCGATGACCCTCAAATCCTTCAGGTCATCAAATATCCACAGCTCAAAACAAACACAATGAATAAAGTAGAACTAGAATCTTAGAAGAATTTTGCGATAATAGTAGAAAATTTTCTCGGTAACAATATATTAACTTCGTGGAACTTGTCACCAGTATTATTCTCACATAAAGATCGACTTTCTCAAAATCTTGGCTCCTAAGGGATGAACAGAGCATTTCCATCAAGAGGTGAAGGTTGCTGAGATGGAAAAATTACTGTCTCTTCCGCTGGATATTCCAGAACTTCAACAACAAGAAAATTTAACAACAGGACATAAATTTTGAAGTGAGAAGGTGCTTACGTATTGGATGTTTGAAAGAAACTAAATTACAATGGCAGTCTGAAGATATATATACTTTTTTTTTAATCGACGTAGGTAAACAAATTATTCTTTAAAAACCGGTCACATTTCGGTTCCTGGGAGTAGAAATATTATACAATATGTCCCCTAAGTTGGAATCATATGAAAAACTTTTTATTATTAATTTTAGAAAAAAATTATTTTTTATAAAAAGTTCTGCATGTTCTTAAATCTAAAATACAGTCATCAAATATCAAATTTTTTCAGTCGTATACGAGGTTTGTCAAAAATATGAATTTTACTCAATAGTAAAGTACCTTTAAATTTAACAATATCGGAAAATGTTATCAAAAAGTTGATCAGAAATAAAAACTACGTTCAAATATGCAATTACATCCATTTACATTAAAAATTAAGGTTATTTTATTTTTTAATAATATTTCTATTTTGAATGAACATTTATCTCTTGTGATTATTTATTATTATTTATGATAATTTGACTAAAATATTATAATATACTTTTACGATGCTGTGAGTCATTTTATTTCTACAGGGTGTTGAACTTTTATTTTTCAAAATGTTCAATAAATATAATAATTTTATCAATGTAAATGGTTGTAATTGCATATTTGAACGTAGTTTTTAATTCTGCTCAACTTTTTTAATAACATTTTCCGATATTGTTAAATTTAAAGGTACTTTACTCTTGAGTAAAATTCATATTTTGACAAACCTCGTATACGACTAAAAATTTGATATTTGATGACTGTATTTTAGATTTTAGAACATGCAGAACTTTTTATAAAGAATAACTTTTTTTCCTAAAATTAATAATAAAAAAGTTTTTCATATGATTCCAACTTAGGGGACATATTGTATATAACCAAAAAAGGAATCAGTTGTTAACCATTATTGGAAAAACTTTTACCATCAATTTAAAGAAAATTTGAGCAACCGAACATACATTCTTGTAGTTAGAAGGTACTTACATATAGTTCAATTCCGATCTATAATTTTGTAAGTAAGTGAGTTTGTTGGCCAATTACAGTCAAAAGACGGTACGTTTTAAATCGACGTAAGTAAATAAATTTAAACTATTTTTTAAAACCGATGTTACATAATGTCTTCCGGCTAGTAGAAATATCTTAAATCAATTAAAATATTTTAGAGTATACCAAAAAAGAAGATTAGCTGATAACTTAAATTAGAAAAAACTTTCATAATCAATTTAACAGTTGATTTGAGACTTGACGTTCTCGCTACATGTTTTAAAGTAATTTCTGTGATATTGTGACACGAATCTAAGAATCAAACCTGGAATGGTTGGTTAAATAAATTTACAAAAAACACTAATTAAAAATATAAAGTCACAAACAACCATTAAACATAAATTTAAAACTATTATAGTCCACTACATAACATGAAAGAAGTATTATACTAAACAGTTCAAATTTGAAGGAGAGAGAGGGGATAAGAATCCACAAAAATTATAGTTCAAAACTGCAGTCACGATTGAAGTATTATTGTGATACTTTATAACTTCTATTTCTTTATGAATTTCTTATTGAAGAAAGAAAGAGATTTGGCAATCAAAGCGGAATCAAAATCTATCTTGTGACCAATGTTGCAATAATGCTCAGTCACGGCAAACTTGGAAACGTGTTTTTGCCTAAAATGACGCTTATAGAGTTTCATGGACAATAGTGAATTAAAAAGAAACTGAAAAATCTATTAAGTGTATTATAATTTCTAAGGATTTTTAAACAATGATGTGCTATTTATAGTAATAACTTTGGAGAAGATTATTTAAAATATTGCTTATTGTAATTAATTAATTTATAACATTAGTTTTTTTATTAAGGATTTGATTGTTTATATTTGTATAGTGTATTTACAATAATTTCAAAGAATCCAAGGAGAGTACGGTGTTGATTAATGAGAATAACATTTGGTGAGGTATAACACTAGCTACTCACTTGTGATGTAGTAGCATTGCATCTCAAACTAGTTGTGAGAGGGTAAGAGAACTTGTGAAAAGATCTTAGTTGAAAATGACTTACTTTACACCTAATGTAAGATGTTTTCTTGGAGCAGGTTTGAATACCATATAAGTGATGGTAGAACAGTAGTGAAATAGGATGTGTTAAGAAAAAAATAAAGGAAGAAACAAAATGTAAGGTTTTTGAAATGATATTACTATTACTAAAAATTTCATTAAAAAACGGAATATTACTTAAATGCCAGTATAGAGAAGATGGTCAAAATAGAACTCTAGTGGATGCATGGAATGCTCTTGGTGTTAAAGGCGTACATTTGTCGCGAAAGATATACATAAAGGAAACATTTAGAGGAAGTGTGTGTTGACATCCATTTACAACGCAAAGGTAAAATTTGCAGAAATGTCAATGATTGAGAAAAGAGACATCAACCTTCAACTCAAACTCAACTTCATTCTTAACCCAGCAACCGGTGTAGAAAAAGAAGTTAGAAGTTGGTATAGAGAAAAAAAGATCACATACTGGGAATAGAGGAAATTCATGTAGTAAAGAAAGTCTCTTCTACAAGAAGGCCAAAATATTACCAAATTATATATTACCAAAACTATAACAACTTTAATTATCATTTAATCATCAATAAACTTAGTTTATTTATTTATTTATTTCTGTCACCGGTTTATACTAATTTTCTAGGGCACTATACATAACACTTAAATTACAATACAATATTAAAAATGTACCATACGAATAAATAAATAAAACAAGCTTAGTGAAAACATAGTGTTCTCATTTGTAATAGTCTTAAACTATTTTTTGCAAATTTTTATGATACCAATACCGCATCAAAAATCGATAAAAGTACAAAAATAAAATAAAGATTTAAAAAATCACAATATTAAAGTCATTATAGTCTTGGATTCTTTTGGAAAACACACTGTATAATATGCAGGTGGTACGAAGAATAAGTGTAAGAAGCCCAAAGGAAAAATTGAAAGACTTTATAGTAAAATACATAAGATCTAAGTGAGGAAGATGCGTTTGATAGAAATATATGTGGAGAAAAGACAGTTTTAGAGACCCCTCATAGAAAAGGGAAAAGTTGAAGTAGAGGGGAAAAATTTGGAATCGGCTTCGTTCTTATGGAATTTATTTGAGCTATATACATATACAGAAAACGTAGCGTGATTTTTTCTGTAAAATTTTATCAACATAATATTTGAATTTTTAACGTTAAGGAATTGTTTATTAGCAAAGCTATGTTTGCAACATCCTAAGCCCAAACTAACTTATGAAATCAATAAAAATATATACATTATGCACTTGTTTTAAAAATATTATTAATAAATTAACTAAACGGCAATGAAAGCAGTCTTATTGCATAGAACACGATGCATAAATTACTTCTTCTTCACTTTTCAAGTAGTAGTAGTTTAAAAACTACAACCACTAAAGTAATAAGAATAACAATCAGCAAATCTAATTTACTCCTCCACATCATTATTAATTTTCCACACCGTTTAAATAAAGTTATGTCACAGAATAATAAATTAGGTGAAGAGAAGAAATTCTCCTTTACTAGTTAATTACCATATGGTAATACGAAACTGAAAAACTTCGTCACACTTATTTTGTAAGTAAATGATGCGCATCTAATAAACCATAAAAGTTTAACAACATACGACTAAATATACTTAAACACTATTTATAGTATTTATTCCATGATATTCTGCCATTGGCCGTCAAACGTTGTTGCAATGGACTCTCGCTTGATCTTGACCGCATAGCATTGCAACAGGTTTATCCTCCAAGATTTCTATTTAATTAATACGGTTTAGCTTCATTGTTTGCCTCACGTAACAAAAATTAACTGCCAATATGGAATGTATTGAAAAATTTGCAGGTTTTACACTTATTGTAAACATATGCAAAGATGAAAATTAGAATACTTGGTCTATGCAAACGCAATAATGAGCAATGTAATAAATTTGTCCCATTAACAATGTTTACACTCACATCCTCAGAAACGTTCGTAAACAAACTATTTTTGTCAATATATAGTTTTAAGAAGAAAATGAATACTTTCACATCAACAGTGAAGATTACCGTGAATGATTATTTTTTCAAAAAATGTGATTCTATATGAATGAAATAAAATTCATTAAAATTTATTCCGAAAAATAATTATTTGAATGCTTTGTACAATCTTTAAGAAAAAAACCGTTTTATGTTTAGATTTTGTATCCAACTAAGGACACACAATTATAATTTGTGATGAATTCAAGCAACAAACATCAAAGTGATACGAATTCTCAAGCTCCACGATGCAACCAATAAAAATTAATTATCGAATACCTACTTTCAATTATAAATTGTAACATAAACAATTGGCTATTTCGAAGAACTAAAGGGAATGTAAGATCCAACGTATCTATCTATTTTGACCATTAAAAAAACCAAAAAACCTTCATATATTGAAACAAATTGGGTTGACCAATAAATTCAATTTTATGCCCAAGTAGAATCCAAGACGCTGGCTACAATACCCATTTTGTTTACGTATCCTAAAAAAGCATCCAACTCTATACAGTGTGTCAGTATAAAATGATGTACATGGGACTATTGGAAACCGTTAGAGATACAACGTCGGTTAAATGGGAGAAAATTTGCGCATTTATCTGCCCAAAAATAATCTACGTTTGTTTTAATTTAAATCGATACCGTTACATACATACAGAGTGAAATTGTGCATTTTAGAAATATCGCCAGATTTTCTTTATTATAGAAGCTATGGTCATCAAATTTTTGGGATATGGGTAACAGGACACGCCGAAGCTAAAAATGGTACCAAATCAAAGCCTACAACCCTGAAATCTTAATTTTCTTATTTTTCATTATTTAGCTTAACCAAACATAAATGTGTTATACATGGTTGAAGAGCATTTTTAATGAGAATTTTGAAAATGTAGAAATTCAATATGGCACCCAGAAGAAAACAGAAGTTGACTTTAGCCGTGCACAATATAGTAAATGCATTACAGTTGTATTTTTACACCAAATCACATATACTGATGTCACAAACAAGATAAATTTTGGGTTTATGCCCAAGACCAAAATTCATTTTAATGTCGAACAAAAATTTATAACAGTAACACTGTCATTAAAATTAATTGTCATCATTTCACTTAGGATACTGGTTTTACGTCAGACTACTTGCAATAATGAACTTCATAAAATAATATTTTTTTTGAAAACGTTAACAACAGCAAAACACGTATTTTATTAGTGTTGAAGTTGCTGCTAGACTAATTTTTAAAGTTTTGGTGGGAGTGTCCCAACACCATACCAAATCAAAGCAGATGCAGCCTAAGAGATTCATCAAATTCTTTATAAAGTTTGCCTTTACGCGTAGAAATACAAACAGTCGTTTGAATGAAGATAGAAATGTAGATCAGTATAATGTAAGGTAAAGTAAACAATATACTTATTGAACCTTGTAGTTCTAAAGACCAAAAATAAGTTTAATGAAAATGGCACGTAAAGAATTTCCCAGAAAAGCCAACGACTTAAAAGTATAGTGTAAAAACATTTCTAAATGGTTATTCTCAAAAACCCATTTAATAATAATCCAATTAGCTGGAAATGAATAAAGGTATGAATACAGAGATTTAATCTATATATTGATACAAATATTTTTATTTTCAAACTTTTTAAGAAAGCATCTCGAACCAGTAAGTCAGTAACTTCTGCAGCGCGTGTGTTTCCAAAACGAACATGAGTTGTTGGTTTTTAAACATTTTGAAGAAGGGTTAAAAGAAAATTATAACAGATCCCATAGAATTTATTTATACGTATGACACATTACATTATTTCTCATTATTGTGTTGTGATGTAAGTGTAACCTATGGTGTGCCAGTAGATCAGTATAAACCTATATAATGCGATGATGAAACCCTGTGCAATCGTGGATTACTTCGTCTTGGCAAAGCATTTGCTTCAAGGTTAGGAAAACCACTAAAACTTAAACCTGCCAACCTCTCAAGGGTGTTTAATGGGGATGAGTCGAGATTTCAAATGAATCCAACAACTGAAAAGCTATGGAATTCAGAATAAATCTTGAAACATTCGTTTAGGATTTGGAACATGTGCACTTTGTCCAATTTATCCGCATGGAATTGGCTATTTAAAGTATCTGTAGATAAATGATGCTAAAAATGAGAACTACTTCAAAGATTCAAATGAAATTATAAAACTTTTATAAACATTGTAAGTCAGGAAAAAACAATATCAAGTCGCTTGCTACATTTTGCAAGAGATTGTTCCATTACAACCAACCTCCGAGAATCACTCGACATCTGTTTTGTCAACTTATTACAAAGAAATAACACTCCACGTATAATTGATTCTCATTTATTTGGACAATTCTTGGCGACTCCAAAACTTCCAAAAGAAAAGGAAAAATGAATATAGAATTCTGATAACTTCAAGAAATGTCAAAAATTGTTTAAAAAAATCAATAATTAATATAAAAGTAGAATAGCAAAAGGAAGAAATGTGAAGAAAAGTGTGTATTAAGAAAGGTAAATGAGATTGGTTTGAATGTCGATGAAGTTTGTGCTACCCATCAAGATCACATGAAAAATAATTCGTAAAATTTTGTAAATTATTTAGTAATAGTTGAAAAGTAGAAAATATAAACTTAATATAAACCATAAAATGTGATTTTATTATATACAACCTGTCCGTGACAACAGTAAACTTGACGTTTGTATTTTATAGAGTACTTAAGTTTTCGTTAAGGGTTCATGTGTACTGTTGATTAAAAAACGAATTTTACTGCTGACGGTAGCAAAGTTGTAGAGAATTTAATTCTACATTGATGTGGGAAAAATATATAGGATGTTACACTTGATTTTGTTATTACGTTATATTCATTATTTTCCATTACAAAGTTTAACATTTTTTTATAAACTGTATAATCGCAACTTTTAAATCACGGACAGTTAGGGTTGTTACCGTCCTAAGTGTAAATCAAATTTGAGTTTGTTATTTCAAATAATAACCAACAAAAGTCAAATATACACGAAGATTGTTTAGAACCGTACATTAGAAGAATGTAGGGATAGGAAATCGTATGGCTCTGAAATTTTGTTGTTGGCCGAAGTTCGTTGTAATCTTTCCAAAATTGGGTGCCCGAAATTTTATTTCCAAACAAGACAATTTCAAACTACAAAAACTGGATTTTTTCAAATACGATGCTTTACTTTTTTCGTCAATTTCGATACAAAATTAAATAAGGAATCAATCAATAATAGCATTCCCTATACCTATTTGCCCTGGTTTTCGACTTATTAATGATCTTTATAAAAGTTGAGAATTCGTTTGGAAATAATTGAAAAGCATGCTTTGGGAAAAAATTCTCACAAAATAAAAATAAAATAAAATCTGCTAATTTTCGTCAAAACCTCTAACAAATGATGAAACTACAAAAAACTAAAACTTATTAAAACATAATGTTTTAACAAAATGTAAGGAAAAGAATAATTAATAAGTATGCTATAAATGCTCTATATAGCCTCCATTTTCTTGTAAACAACAGTTGATCCCTGTATGAACAGCTTTTGTACAGGCCTTGTAAATATGTTCTGGATTTAATTCTTCTCTGGTTTGAACTGGGTTCTCAAATACCCTGTTCTTAATGAGATCCCAAAGGAAAAAAATCAAGTGGCGTCAAATCAAGCGACCTTGGTGGCCAAACCATAGGATGTTGCGGCCAATCCAGCGATCCTCGAAATTCTGTGTTAGCTCTTGATCTACTTCCCGAGTTGAATGAGAGGGAGCTCCGTCCATCTGGTACCAAGAATCTCGCCAAGTATTATGGGGAAGTTCTAGCAAGAAGTCTTCCACTACACCTTTTAATACAATTTCGATGTACCTTTCGCTTGTTAAGTTTCCATCATAAATTACAAACGACAGAAAACGTTAACACTGAATGGACGTTGGAAGTGATTTTCACGCTTCAAATGCGGGTTTTCAGCAGACCAGAAATAAAAATTTCGTTTGTTGACTAACTCTTCTCTACAAAATTTAGCTTCATCTAACCAAATGACTTTCCGCAAAAAAAGTGGATCCTCTTGTATTTTTAAAAGCATTTATTCGCAATATTCAATTCTCCTTGCATCGTCTCCTAGGTGAAGTTCCTGCACTTTAGTAAATGAGTAGTTGTGCTTTTTATGTTTTTTAAATATTGCTTGAACAGTAGAATATTTTAATCCTAGATCTTTAGTCGCAGATCGAATGGAATGCCGGGGAAATGCATTAAAATATCCTAATACGTTAATTTCATTATTTTTATCATTTGTTACAGGTTTTTGACGACCATTAGCAGATATCACCCTTCCATACATTATGAAGTTTGATTGTATTGACAATTACTATTTTTTTGACATACAATGTGAGAATTTTTTTTCCAAATTATTTCCAAACGAAAACCATGGCAGATAGGTATAGGAAATGCTATTAATGATTGATTCCTTATTTAATTTTGTATCGAAATCGACTAAAAAAGTAGTGCATCGTATTTAAAAAAAATCAAGTTTTTGTGGTTTGAAATTGTCTTGTTTGGAAATTAAATTTCGGACACCCTGTAGAAGCTATATTATTTTACAAAAGTAACGACGGTATATAACGTCAAGCGTGACGTTACAAATGTTAAAAATATCGTAAAGTTAAAATATCTGAAGAACGGCTACAGTTAAGTATAGGGAATGCTGATGAAACTTCATCTAAAATTACAATCCATAAAAGCCATAAAAAATATGTAATTGTATTTAAAATAAGAGAGTATGTGTTCACTTTCGGTGTTTCCGGAAGTGCCGCAATCTTGAAAAATTTTTTATTAGAAAGATCACAACGAACTTCGGCCAACAACAAAATTTCAGAGCCATACGATTTTCCTATCCCTAGATTTATCTAATGTACGGTTCCAAACAATTACCCTGTATAAAGACCGATATTGACTCAACGAAGTGTTTAAAAATCGATATCTCGAAAAGCACTTTTGAGTAAGACTCGTATACATAAAGTCACCATAGTTTTGCGTAGATTCAGAATAAAAAATAAAAATTATTATGTTTACATTTGTAATGTCAAAGTTGACAGGTGGTCTATAGAAGTGGATACCCTATATAATTGACCATATTTTTAAAGAGAAACTTAAAGGAATGGTCTGAATAAATCTACTTTTAAAGACAATGTCAAAGGTCTTCGTAACACATGGACAGTCTGTATGTATTATATTATTTTTTTGTACAGGAGAAAAAATGGAAAATAGAAATTTTACAGAATATTAAAGGCTAAAAATTATTGACTGTTCTATAACTATACAGGGTGTAACAAAACGTAGATCATAAATTAAACAACATATTCTGGGGCTAAAAATAACTTGATTGAATTTAACTTACTTCAGTACAAATGTGCATGCAAAAAAGTTACAGGGTGTCAAAGTTATAATTTTTGAAAAGTTTTTTGTTAATATTTCCCTTAATAAAAGCACGATTTCAACGAAATTTTGTATTTAGCAGTTTTTCAGCATGAAAATCTAAATCTAATCACAATTTTGATGTACATTGTAGAGGGCGCTACCAGCAGCACTTCGCGTACATTAAAATGTTCATAACTTTTGCCCCTCGGTATATTGGATTGTTGTTCGAAGATTTTCATTCCCTTGACGTGATGAGCTCAAAAAGTATACTTGAAAGATGTCGATTCGGCTAACAGTTTCCAAGAAAATCGACACTGAATCTTCAGTTGTTGTCGAGATACGGCCTCTTTTGCATTATACCACAAAAGCCCCGACTATGTAGTTTAATTTATGACCTACATTTTGTTACACCCTGTATACTTCACCGCATTACATTACTAGTATGTACTAGTACTAAAAAATAAAATTCAATAATTCTTGTTGATCGAATTGCTTGATGTTATGAGTAAATAAATGAAATGTTCCTGTTACTTAATTTTGCTATTAATTCTAACATGTACCTACATAAATATTTTCGAGCGACATTTAATACCTATCACTTTATGGCATGTAATTATCCAAAGACAAAAATTCATAAGTGTTAGAAAACCAGTTACTTATCAATTGACATGGATTTTATAGTATCTTAAAGAATGATATGTAGGCAATTAATTATCGATTTTGTAGACAAACATTACTTTAACTGGACAAGCTGCTAAGGCAGTAAATTCTAAAAAAATTATGATTTACGATATACCTCATGCAAAAAAATAAAATTGTAGATAATCAGTAATTGTAATAATTAAAATGAATATCCGAAACATGGTTTTAAAATTTTTCAACGAGATTAATCAACATTGAGTCATATATTAAGTATACAATTTTCAACAATATTATGTAGCGTTCGTAATGAATTATTCAACAAAAATTTACAGTTCGATCAAAAACTTTAATTTGCATAAATTAAGCATTACCGGCTTATTATAATAACTGTTCGGTGTTATATGCCAGAAAGATTAAAGCAAGTTAATTCACAAGCAAAGTCAATGTCAAGTATCCTTGCCTTGCGAAGGCGGAATTTTTGAATTAATTACCATACTTTCGCAATTCCATAATTTACAGCTCATAAAAGCAATTATAAGTAACTTTTTTTTTTATTCGGATTGGCAGTTATTTTATTAACAAAAGTGGATCTGTTCATTTGTATTATAATAATTTTAGCAACAATGTGTGCAAAGGCACTTTGACAATTGCAATATTAGTCAATTGCTACAAAGTAGTAACACAGATTAATATCCACTAAAATTAAAAAAAGTTTTAAATTAAGTTTTGGGAGAAACGTACCAACACGAAATGGTTTACATTGTAAGCATATAATAAATATTAATACCAATTAGAATTTAATTGCATAAACTATGTACCTACAAAATGTAACAAATTGAATTATAAATTTTATGAACGGTATTGTAATTTTTAATTATGCATTTGTGTCAATATTCAATTAATATTTACTAAAACATACAGGGAACGCTATCGAGAAAATTTAATCATTATTTGCACAATTATGCTGCAAACATTTAAAATTCCAGGAAATAGTGTTCAGTTCTCATTTATATCTTTATTACTATTAATAAATCATAGAATTTATATTTAGTGAAAAAATGTAACAGATTGACAATTTTACCTAAATCGTGCAAGTAGATTACCTACATTCTGCACATTTAACGTGATTAGCATTGTTGTAAAAAAATACGTATAAAATATGTTTTTAAATATATTCTAAAAACTTAAATTTCGTTCTGTAAACTGCTCGTTTAATTTAAAGAGTTATAGAAAAGAAATGCAGTGTTTAGTGTTTCATTTATCCACAAGTAGACAAAAATTGGACAAGTTGTTTTTGAGATATCGTGTTTACATACGAATCCATGAATCAATAGATGATTAGTCGACCTTAAGACAGGGAAAATTATTTGAAAGTGCCATCAAATAGTAGACATCACCACAATGAAAAAACTATTAAAATCATTTTTTTGTAAATTCCAAGGTACAAAAGTTGATAAGTGTTTCTTACTGGATGATATCATGAATACAGCCATCAAATTAAAAAATTTGCAAATATTTCTAAATTTACTTTGGCGCTAATATTGAAGTATACATAATGGCATTTAAATGTAAGCAAAATGAAGAGAGCCTGTTCTTCCAAATAAAATATCTTGTAAAATAAAATGTTGTCAAAGTGAATGAGTTCTCTGATATTCGTCATAAATTCTTCAATTAAAAAGATTAAAAACACGTTTTGCAAATGTATGGGCGTCCATTAGTTTCTATTAAATTAAACTTTGTATTGATTCTGTGGGTCTCTCCACGCTTTTCTACAAAGGATGTAGAATTTAATATTGCAAATTAAAGTTTAGAAGCGCTGTGAGATGATTTCAAAAAAGTCTTGAAGTGTAGCAGGTTTGTAGGTCTTTCTCTTTTAAACGTCTTCCTATAGTATGCACCCCGAAGTTGTTTTTATTTTTTTTCCGATTCGGAACCAAGTGTCCTGTTCACTGACACTTTCGTGATATATAATTTATGGATTAGGAAAAGTCTTTTTGAATGTTCTTAAAGGTCTGGGTTAACTTAATAGTATTACTTTGCTCAACATATACATTTGACTAAATATTTGTCATAGTTGTCATTTTGGATTTTTAATTTTTACTTCAAATCTGATTATGTCTTTTTAGCAAAATCAAATTACAAATTGTCATTTTTGCAAATTTGTCAGCTATATTGGATACATCATTTTGAATACTTTAATCTCGACATCAGTAATGTACTATTATTTTGATCCTGAAACGCTCAAATTTGCTTGAAATCATTAAAATTACTTAGACATTGTATTTGACATTTTGTTAAACCCCATTTAAACGGGAAAGAAATCAGTATCAATTTGGGAAAAACATGTGATTATTTAGGTACTGTGACTAATAAAGTAGTAAATTTTAGTATTTTTTACATATTGTTTTCTAATAATAGGTAATACAGTAGAACCTCGTTAAGTCGAACTCCTGATAAGTTGAAAACCTCCAAATCTCGAACAAATGTTTTGTTACCTTCCCTTTAAACACCAAAATATCCATTACTCGAAATCTTAACCCCTAATAGTCGAAATAATCAGTGGGTCCCCTCCAAGCTATTTTGGTACATATTTTCCCTCCATAACTCGAAATATTAAATTGGACTTCTGTATCTCAAACATAGCAATGTTAGATAAACTTAAAAATTTCGCGACAATGTAAGTAACCAGTGTTTCTTAAAAAACAATTTAGGAGTATACAATAAATAGGATTACCACGAATTTATGACTCACATTAACACGTGTTTACTTGCTTGGTGCCAGGTGTTTCATTTTATTATGTATGTTTGTCAGAAGTAGTTTGGTTCTACTGTAATACTTATCAATTTGTGGAACAGTTTACAATAAAATTGTTAAACATGAGTGCTGTGAAACGTAAACTGAAAAGTTTGAGTCTCGCTGAAAAATTAGAAGTACTCGAAGCTGTGAAGAGCTGTCAAAAGAAGGAAGATGTTGCTAAACAATTTGGCCTGCCAATGAGTACTCTGTCAACAATAGTAAAAAATGAATCAGACATCATGAGAAGAATACAAACGGTCAAAGACGACGAATTGCAGAATTTCCGGGCTTGGAGAAGTGCTTAAGGCGGCGTTACACCTCCCAACGTTGGACAATTGAAGGTTGGACGCATCGTGTAACTGATACCCGTAGGACAAATGCCAATTGTCAAGCGTTCAACATTTGCGTTGGTACACGTTCGGGTTGTTGCCGGTCTTTTGATCCAAATTAAAGAATTTTTATTTACACTCGACAATACATTTGCAAGAACTTGGCACACTGCTATACGACTCGTCCAAAGCATTTGATCAGCTTTGGTTTATTTTAACATTATTTTGACAAGTGGCCTGGATATTTAAGCAAGTATTTTTTATTTATTAAAACACAACAGATCAACGTCCATCTTTCAATAAAGTATTTCTACTCAACCAACATTTGAAACAAATGTATTAGGGTCAAACGTTCATTTGATCGTGTAGCGGGCACCCTGCCATGTGTTCCGTTCAATATTAAGTCATATGCTGAAGGCCAACATTTGAGTCAAACGTTCAGCATCGTGTAGCGCCGACTTTACTTAAATGGTTTGAGCAGTGTTTGAGCCAAAATATCAGTGTCAGTGGACCACTGTTACAAGAAAATATTATCTAAATCATTGGGACTCGCTAATTTCAGGGCAGTAATGGAGTAAAGTTCAAAGAAGACATAAACTTGTTTTTAAAAAGTTTGTGGGGAAAGTGCAAAGTGTCAACATTGAAACCTGTAACAAATGGAAAAGTGAATTACAAGATTTGTTACATGGTTACGAACCTGACAATACTTTTAATGCTGACGAAACGGGGCTGTTTATCAAATGTTTACCTGGTAAGACTCTAACTTTTAAGAATGATAAGTGCCATGGTGGGAAGCATAGCACGGAACGTTTGACTATTCTGCTAGCAGCAAACATGTCGGGCACAGAAAAACTGTCACCATTGGTCATCGGTAAATCTAAAAAGTCTCGTTGTTTTTCAAGATGTAAATCATTACCTTTGCAATATGAAGCAAATACAAAAGCATGGATGACTTTTGCAATTTTCAAAAACTGGCTCATAGATATTGATAAGAAAATGGCAAAAGAAAAAAAGATGTTGTCATTTCTTAATAATTGTACAGCTCATAATGATATTCCCCAAATGAAACCTATTAAAATGTAACTGCGGCTACTATAAAAAACTGTTATGTATGTACACTGTGGTTTTTCATCGTCGTCGACAGATGAAGTTGAACACGAAAATATTTCTTTTACCTCCTGCAGATTGGAATACAGTGGTGTCTGAATCAGAAAAAAATTTTTGAGGATTTTATTATGATTGAGTGACATTATCTGACAACGAAATTATCGATTTAGGAGCTCAGAAAACGAATACTGATGATTTAGATTGCATAGAAGACTCGAATAATACTAGATGCGTTCCATGGGTTTCCATCAAAGAAGCAAGAACCGCATTAAATACTTTACGGAATTATATAGAGCAAACCAGCAACTCTGAAGAACAATTTTCTGCTCTTTATACCTTAGACAATACTATAGATAGAGAACAACCAAATTATCTAAAGCAAAAAATTAATGCTACATTTTTTTATAGTATGTATGTATTAAGAATGTTTTGAAATAATGTTGATTTATAATAAATAAAATTATGTTTGTCACCTCTGCAACTTGAATTCGAAAACTCTGTAACTCGATTTTTGGCGTCTTCCTTGATGTTCGAGTTATAGAGGTCCTACTGTATTAAAAATAATAGTTTTAATAGGTTCAACAGACAAAGTTTTCCATTTATAGAATAGAGTTTGGCACTTATGATATAGGTAATTTTCGAGAGTTGGTATGTAAAATTAAATCTTTTATTAGTTAAACAATTGTTAAAAAAGTAATGTACAATATAAAATACAATTCAAATTAAAGATGAGAGCTAATGCCATCCCTTGTCTTAATGCTAACACATAGTAGCGAAATTCAAATCTTAATTTACCAACAAATGGACGCAAAGCAATTGTGATTAAAAACGTAAGATATGTTAACATTACTTACGCAATGAATACTGTAAATTACCAAGAGGTTTTCGTTTAATTGTAAAATACGACACAACGAACTATCTAATACCTGGTATTGCATTCTCATTAGAAATCATCAAAAGTAGTATACATGTTATGTGTATAACTGAACGAACTATGGTGTTGGACTTTAAGCAACTTGTGCAAGTAAATTAAAGTGACTAAGCCACCCCTAGCTTAACACAGTCTAATCTCTTGCTAATTTACAAAAGTGGACTTTGTTAAAGATTTTAGGTTTTTGAATCGTAATCGCTTTTCTTTCCATTCTGTTGGAAATTATGATTAACTATCCTAGTTTTTTAATCACAATTGCTTTGAATTCATCTGTTGGCAAATTATGATAAAACACAATCTTAAGAACGAAGGGGTGTGCTTTGCTCTAGCCCCTTACCTACCTTAAATATACCGTCAACTTAAAAAATTGAACAATTCTGAATCAGAGTTGTTGTAAAATCAAATTTATTGGAATAACAATGCACCAAATTCAATCATTGGTCAATCATTTCCGAAGAAGGTATATTATTTCAATCGTCGTCATTAAGATCCATAAACAAAAAAAATCGATTGACAAATTTAAGTAGTAATTAAGCTTGACGCAAGATTTGATATCCTAATGTTATATTGATTATCTCATAATAAGATCAGCATAAAACGATTCGATTGAATTTATAACGGAGAGAGAGAACCCACATCGACTTTTCTGAACCATTCAACACTTTCTATTGAAATCATTAAACTCTTGTCTTTAGATTAAAATTTGTAGGTATTTGTACCGTTAGAAGTATCAAAAAAGGTATTGCTATTTAGTAAATAATTATTTATATAATCACATTTGCAAAACAAGTACAACGTGTAACATCACCGACAATGTGTTAAAAAGAATAGTACAATTTCATTCTATCGAAAATATTGACACAAAAAGCAATTTCATAATCTAAAATAACCGATTAGAAGAAAAAAAAATTTGATTACTGCCTAACGACATCATTAAGAAACCACGTCGTACTGTGATTTTTTAATTTTATCTGCCTTTTTAAATATGAATTATAATAAGTCAAATTAATAAAGAAGCATAATAAACAGTGCAAAAACCTTTTGGTGATACAACCTCAGTGGGAAAATCTATTCGTAGGTGAATGCACGAGTTTTGTTTCTCGAACATAGTTAACTGTAAATTTATCAAAGTCAATTTTATCTATAGTCATCGCTTTTCTGTTAAATTTCACGCAGGTAAATTTATGATTAGGAATCTAATCGATATGTTCCGCCATTATTGATTTCGGTCTCAGAAAATACCTAAAAGGAATGTTAAGGTATTTTGAACAAACTGTGCTTAACTGCAGTTTTCAGTTTACTTACAAATAACTGTCGCGCGGCACGTTCTTTAATAAACCTTTACCTTAGCGTCGACCTTATAATAAAATATTTATATGCAACATTCTGTTTACGAAAAAAATTTTTATGGTTATAAAAGTCGCATAACGGCCCGGGAAGGAGTTTTAATATCCGAAACAAACTAAAAATACATTTTACGTAACCGAAATGGTCATCTACTCGTAACAGTCAACGAAATTTAAAGAATTCCTAATGCTCTTCATTTATCAGCATAGCAGGTTGTAAAGAATTTAAATTAAGTCTTGTAAAAACTAATTGCAAAGTCTAGATTATACGTAAAAAATTATAAAGTTCATTGACAATTACACAAAAAATAGACCACCGGGTCTTTTTATATTGTAGGTACTTCTTGGTAGGTACTGGGTGAGTGCCCTTGACTTTGTTTAAAACACTTAGTAGAGCACCTGTATTCAATATAAATTCACTGACCTGCCCTAACACATAAAAGTTTTTCATTGCATTTCAAATTCTTTTTAAAAAGTAATATTATTGTTACAGGTCTGTGGAGACTTTAACGATCAATTAGAACACAACCGGACTATGAAGCGCGCTTTAATTTAATCATTTATAATTATATAAAAGTTTTAGCTGTTTCTAATAATACGCATACATGGAAATGGATGTTGATTGATGTAATTACAAAATATTATTACATGAAAATAAAAAAAAACATGGATGTTTTTAATTTCACAAATTATCTGCTGAGCAAGGTACGGCCTCAGAGTTGTTTATAAGTTCGTAAACGAAGCAATTGTTTTGTTGACCTCAAAATATTAGGTAACCAAATGTACCTTGGAAAATGTATCAAGGTAATTGCGTTTTTCGTGTTACACGTACTAGTTCTGGCAAACCACGTTAATTTTTTTGGGCATTAAATTTACATCTTATTGCTTAACATCGTGTAACACTAACACGACTATGATACAACACAAAATTACAACAATTCGTATGAAAACTACATACCTGTCTTAAATTTCTTCCGTAAGAAGACGATTGATACAAGCTGCTGGATGTTAAAGCAGCACGATGCTTGGAACGAGGTGCTGAAGCACAAAACGTTTCCATGTCGCTTTAATTAATTTATATATCTAGATCACTATTTATTATTATAAACACAATCACATAATTTTTGCGCCAGGTATTGTTCCAAATTCTCTGGTCCTTAATTTCTGAGTCGCTACCAATTATTAAAGTTAATTGTGATATTGTCACCAGTCATCATCGTCACTACTTTAGTGGCATTTAGACACAGGTGCTCATCGTCTGAAGAACACGATACCGGCAGCGTGTCTGTATACCAGTAAATCTAAGAGGCCCCCACGCTGTTCCTTCTACACCTGTAACTTTGCAGTACCGCTCCTCGTACCTGGTTTCCTCTCCAACTTCCTCTGATCATCAGTTATAGTAAGTAATAAAATATGTAATTTTAGGTATTAGCAAGTAAAATAAATTAAATTTCGTTATAACAACCACTTTGCGTAAAAACTTAAATATTTTTAATTATCATTAATTGTTTAACTAATTAAAATAGAAACTCATTAAGAAACCGTAAACATTAGATTCCTAATAGTGTTTCAAAATTATAACAGTCTCTATCTAACAAAAACTTACAGTTATTGAGATATCAGAAAACTCGACATTACAACTGATACGTTTTTGTTTAGATATTGTTAAATAAAGGTAACGTGATTATCATACCTTGGTAATTACTTATCAGACAAACCAAACCTATTTACTTCAAAAAGTATGTGAAAATAATAATATTACCCTTTTAAATTGACAAATTATACTCAAGACCTAATCATTTTTCGTTATTATAAACGCGTTCAATAGTACCATTTAAAAATTGATGAATCAATATACACCCAGTAGTTCTCCTATTTTATTAGCGAAATATAACAACAATCCTTTCTTGATACAAATTTAAAACTTTAGTTTTTAGTTTTACGCTCTTGTAAAATCTTTTAATCTTGAAATTAAAAAATCAAAGCTTTGGTCAACAAAAGCAGCATTAAAATATACCTATACGAAGAACGTGCGCTATCTGATCTACATTAAAAAAATTACTTGTAATGCTTCATTTCATAAATATTTTAAAACATTTTGTAAATTTATCCGACATCAGTAAAATCGGCAAAAAATCTGTTATCAAAGTCGAATGTTAAATTGAATAAATCCTGTTATTGAGACTTGGGTACTAATAAAACGCCACTTTCAAATTATTTTTATTTCTGTATCAAATAAATTAAATTATATCTTACATAAAATTTAGCAAAAATCCTACCTCATATTTAACTACGTTATTTAGAAATAATCATAGTCTGTTTTTATAGTCAGAAGGTGAGAAAACTACTTCAAATGCTTCTTATACATTAAATTAGCCCTCTACCGGAGAAGACGGTTTGTAATTCAAATTGTCCTCTCACCTTGTGGTAGTTAAATTACGTAATTAAAATATTGTATAAGAACTACACACTTGAGTAAATTATATACCGACATGTTATATATCCACTTGAATACAAGGACTTGCGACCTATTAGTATTTTGCCACGTTTGTCTAAAGTACTTGATAAGTTATCAATTACGCAGACATTTAGACAATAACAATATTATCCCATCTTGTCAATCTGGTTTCCGGCCAGGCTATGGTTGTAGAGGTGCTTTGCTGAATCTCACAGATGGCATTTTATCTGCTACTGATAATGGACTTATAACAGCATTAGTATTATTAGATTATAGTAAGACATTTAACACCATTAGTCATGAACTGTTGTTATCTGTACTGAGTTATATTGGTCTGTCTCGATCCGCTATCTTGTTTTTGAAATCGTACTTCGTTGGCAGAGAACAATGTGTTAAATTAAATGACTTAATCTCAAATGTCAATGTTTTAAATAAGGGTGTACCACAGGGCTCTATTTTAGGTCCCCTACTTTTATCACATATACAAGTTGCATGCATAAATGTATAGAATATAGTAATATTCAAACACTTAACAGACGACACACAACTCTATTGTTTATTTAATCTTCATCAATCACAATTGATTATGGAGCAATTGTCTAAAGATCTTGACAGCTTGTATAAAGAATCAGAAAATCACTGCCTTCAATTGAATCCAAACAAAACCGTTTTACTTTGTTTAGGCCATCAGTTAAAGTAAACTCGTTAAAAGATAATTTCACTTTAAAATAAACAACAATACTGACTGAACGGTTATATCAATTTCAAATATATTAAATATATTCAATATTAAATAAACTACCACCAAATTTGAAGTCATGTACTTGCAGGGCATTCAAAGTAAAATTAAAAAAACACTACTTGTAGAGTCTTTGTAGTAATTGCATAGCATAAATTTTAAAATACTCTTAATGTGAATAAACACACACACATTGAACCGGATATGTGTATGTATACGTATATATGTTGTTATTATTATTATTATCAAATATCATTTATTTTTTATCTAATGTTAATATTATGTCTGTGGTCAATTTCTTGTATTGTATTTCATTTATTTAAGATTTAGCTGATAACCAAATGGTGTCTCTAGACACATTTGAGCTTACACCTTACAATTTCCTCGTGCTATTAATATTTTTTTGTTTCTTCTGTAATATTGAATTTAAGTTTATGGAAATAAAGGTCATTATTATTATCATTATTATTATTATTGATGTTTCTCATGCAGCAATTGTCAATTTAGCTTCTTACAAAATCGTAATACCGCAGAAGCAAATGTTTTCTATTCTGGGACTAATTCTTTACGAAGTAAGGAAAGGATATTCTGCTGAGTTTGTGTTCAGTGACTTTACTAAGACGTTTTTTATTGTGTTAGACATTGTATTTTAATTTCAAAATGAAGTACTATGGCATAAAAGGTCTCTTCAAATGCAATAAAACGTTAAAATAAAAATGAAAATACGAATATAAATATAATTGTACGGTACCCAAGGACCGGTTCTTCAACTACTCCCACTTTTATTATTTGTAAATGGTTTGAGAAAATATTTACGGTAATACCATTTTATTTACGAATAACGTCATAACATGGACGATCCCAAAACCGAGTCCTATTAAAATTCAATTCGGAAGCACCTTCTAAAATTGAATAGTGTGACTCAGATCCTATTGAAATTGAGATTGAAATTTTTGAGTCGGTCAAGTTCTTGGATTAAATTTTTGACATTTCTCGCCAAGTCTTGGAAAATATATGAATTTTATGGGTTAAATACTATTTCTGGAGAATTAAATTTCAACACGACTAAAACTACACACTTTACACTTTTTGAGTCTTATGAGATTTCCATTAGTATCATATAATGATATATAAAGCTGAGATATAAGAATATAGGGAGTGGAAGGAGCTAGAGGAAATTTAACAGAAAACTGGAAGAGAGAGAGAGAGAAACACCTGAACATATAGTAGAAGAAGAGGTAAAATTGAATAGGTTAAGGATACGCGGGAGAAGAGATAAGAAGCATAAGGCGAGAAAGAAGAAGTGGGAAAATTTAGAACATATGAGGAAGGAGTTTGGTAAATTGACAGAAGAGAAGAAAAGAAAAAGACGCTATTGGGGAAAAGAGGTTGAGTGAGTGAGAATAGGAGAAGTAGAGAGGAGAATAAGTATATGCACAAATTGTATAAAAGAGAGTGATACAAAAAAAAAAAAAATATAAGCAAGAGTTGTAATTGAGGAAGATATAACAAAGATAAAGGTGTTTCAAAAAAATAACAGTAAGTAGTGGTGGGGAAAAAGGGAAATAGATATCGTTCAAGATACTCGTTGAATATAACTAAGATATGACAATAAGCGTAAAGAGAACATATTAGAAGCCTGTTAAAGATGGAATATATTAGGGCAAGTGTGGGTATCGAAAGAACGAAAAGATTAATGGTTTTGAAAAAATATAAGAAAAAAATGGAAATTGGGGCAGGGTTAAGGAATGGAAGGAAGAATAAATTAAATAATAAAACGTAAACATGAAAAGATGCGGCTATATTACAAAAAACGGGAGTATGGAAAGAGAGAGTTTTAGGAGGAAAAAGGAAAGAAATTATATAGAAGAGGTTATAACAAAGGACAATGATACGCAGGTACAGGAAAGTAAGACAGACATAGGTGTAGGTAAATATAATAGGAGTCAAAAAAAAAAGGTATCTAATGAAAGTAAGGAGTTAGTTTTTGGTTATAGCAATAAATTCAAACAAAAGGACCGGTCTCAGGAGCTAGATTTGTTATAGATTTTATTCTCCGGGCGGTCAATCTTGACTGGTAGGTTTAATGTCAGTTACCGGAGTGATCTAGTTGATGCATGAAAATAGTGCCAATCCAGACTATTGCTAAACAACGTAGTTAATAAAACGCAAAAATGTGACATTACACGGCGTACGGATAAGGATCTACGAGTGGATTGCAGAGCTGTATCTTTGGTCGGTTAAGAAATAGTCAAAAGACTTAACTCTTGTATTGCTTTGGCCGGACAGAGATGATCCATGAAAAAAACAGAAAGTTGCTATCTTGTTTAGAAGATATGGCATGACCCACAATATTTCCAATCGGATATTATGTGCAATAAAGGCGGACAAATTAATTACATCAAATAACAACAGTAACGGGCAAATCAATTATGTAGTAGTATATTACGTAACAAGAATTGTAAGAAGCATATGACGTACGACTGTGAAGAGTTACGCACGTGCCGCGTAGCGGCAAGTGCGCAATCTCAAGTACGTAATTGCTTTACAATGAAAGTAATGTACTATACTTTATCTACGACCAACTCAATAGTGTAGCCTACAGTTTCTGTTTAAAAAAAATTATTGAAATAATTTTTTAATTGCCACAGTAGTTACTGAAAATCTGACGGGGCTTGACCCATTATTATTTGATAGAACAATTCCACTGTTACTGGCAGTGGAAGTGTTTTTGATTATTGCAGAAACAATTTTCTCCGAGTGTTTATTTGGTATGCATAGAGCTATTTAGACATTTTCACACAGTCTACCGGGTCACCTGACGGCTGCCACCGTCTTTTCAATGCTAGCAGAACACCACCACAGTTTCATGTATATATGTTTCATCTAGAATTTACGTAACATAGAGTAGAATATAGAGTTTATAAATTTGAAACCAACCTGTATATAATTAGTTATCCTGATATTTAATTACTGATCAAACGTGTGTACGAACAACGCAAAAAACACATTTCATGTCGTTTTATTATTATTTTAGTTTAAAAATGCGTTTCTGCCTGGTATATTGCTGGTATCCTAAAGCTTTTGACTTTGATCACACTTGTAGTTATTTAGTTAAAAGTAAAATTTCGAACTGTGCGATTTGTTTACATAACGCACAGCGTGCGTTTGATGACATACTTAGCCTACTAGTTATGCGTTATTCATCATAATAGTGGTCGTAGATAAAGTTAATTAAGGGATAGGTCGTTTAAAAAACGCTTTGTTGCAAGACTACCAGATTCCTAAAAATGATTCCATATTTTTATTTTAGATAAATAATTCATACTATAATGAAAGCAGCACCCTTTGGTTCACTATAGGTCACAACCCCCTTATTGTTTTGCAAACCCTAATTGATCAGCGCTAACTACTCAGGAAAGATTAGCTACAGCACCAATTACTTAATATTTTATATAGGTTAGTGGGTCCTTTAGAAAACTATAACAAAGATATGGACTACCACCCTACTAGTTAACTGAGTTGCCTTTTGCAAGAAAATCTTATGCGAGGGCCGATTGTTTCACATTACTTGAGATGCTTAAATGTGTAGTTAAGATCGTTTAAGATCACGAGTAAAAAATCTGGCCCAAAACAGGTTGGCAATCAGATGGCTACCGCAACTCAAATCAAATCCATAGAAGTTGTATTTTGCTGGAGACCAGAATTTCCGAATTTGCGGTCTAATCTAATATAGATCTTTGAGAGATTAGCTAAAACAGACATTATTTATTGTTTGATACTTTTGAGAGAGTAATGGAATTTTATAAATAATTGCAGTGAAAGTTGAAATATTATCAAGGTTTAGAGGAAAAGTTATGTTTAGAAAAATAGTATTAAGTCCTATCAACACATTTAAAAATTTTGAATAATTAGACTTATTGGCTAAAAATGATCTAGAATTGCCCTTGGACAAACAAGCAATTTTTTAGTTTTTAACAGAGATGCTAGCGGAATGGTTGTTAGTGGGGCTGCTAATTTAACAAGTGAAGCAATATGTTGTCAACTAAAGTAAACTGATCAGATAAGGATGATGATGAGAAAGTAAAGATAGCTAAATTAGCAACTGATACAAGGTTTCGTTATATTCGTCATATTATTTATACTTTGTCGAAGCTGAATAGTTTTGTATTTTTTAACCTAACCAACGGGAAGTTCATTTTCTTGTAAGACATAAATTTATTTAAAAAAAACAAAAGAGTTAATTTTATTCGCTGATAGTACGGGGTTGTACTTTGTGGTTGGTAATTGACTAGAAAACATTGCTGGTTCGTGAAATTGTGTGTTTTTATTTTTAGTAGTTTGGTGAAATCTGTGATAAAAATAAATAACACCGAAGTTGGTAGAGTCATGAAGATATTCAGTATCCCTCAGCTAGGCTGTCCTGTGTTAGTTAATTGGAACTACTACTCGTCGCAAATCACCGTTATACAATTTATAACATGAGTTATTATTTTGGTTTGGGACCCTTTCCTCAAGTTTACACGGTATCCAACTGTTGCTCTTTTATGATATTCTTGGTTTCAAGATATTGTCTATACATTAAATCGAGCATGGCACTTTATATGATCTCTTATTAAATTATTACTAACCATTTAACGAACTTTACTACGTAGTATTTTAAAACCATTCGTAACATTTTGGAACTATTTGTGTAACCAAGAAAGATGTAAACAAGGTCCGTCAAGGTTTAATTTTACTTACTGTTGTAACATATTTTTAGCAGGATAAGTGTGACCTAGTACTATTTGTTCCTAGGGACCATCTCTTTTAACTTTTTTTAGGCACAATTTTTTTAGCTGGTTATGTAATAAACATTTTGAATTCATTTTATTTCTGAAATAGAACCATAAACCGATCATAACTTGTTTGCTATGATAAAGGTATGATAACATCATAATGCGTATACAGTCAAATTAAATAAATAATTAAATAAATTGTGATCTCACAAAGCATTGATTTCCATGATGGAGGATAGAATGTAATATCCGTCTTCCAAACGTAATACACAGTTACTAGATGTAGCTTTATAGTATTTGCTCTATATTAGTAATGAACGGTTTGGCAGGTTCAAAAGCATTTAAAGCTCTTATGTTATCATATTATGCGGTTTTAAGTTTACGTTATTGTTTTTTTTCAGTTTCGAATTATTGCCAGTACGTTTGTCTTTTGATATATATGTTGGTTTGTCGTTTTGATTGATGTTCATTTCCTGGGATGTTCAGCAATTTAAGCCAGTTAGTGAAATAATTCGTTCATTCTGTTTACCTAATTGTGCTATAACTTTTTTAGAAGTTTGTAAAACTGTAGGCAAACTTCTTTCTTCAATATTATATATTCTGAGAAGTTTAAAACGATAGCGGTCCACTACATTTTGGTGGTGGTGGTGTTTGTTAAACGACGCTAGCTCTAGATAAACTAGATGTTTTCCATACCAATCAATTCTGGTGCATTGTTTTTCATTCCAACTTTCTGAATAATTTCTATTTTAGTGGTTCTCATACTGAAAACTTAGTTCTCTTGTTTGTAAATATTCGAGTTCGTAATGTATATCTGCCGATTTACACAAATACTTCACAGTTTTCTGGGTCAGAGAAAATTTGACGGCCGTTGACTTTAAACTTTTTCATTAACCTTGGTATTGTTAATATATTTTTTAAACCATATAATTGTCCTGCCTGTCTTATTGACTTTTTATTTTAATACATCTCTAATGGTTTTGTTTCAGTAATGACTCCGACTGTAGAAACCTCAATTCTTATAAGCAAGAAGCATAAATAATGATACTGTTAAAGCCAAATGCTGTTTGACTAATGAAAATTATAATCGTTTGCTCTCCACAGTTAAGAAAAATTCGAACAATAAGATTTAGGATAGTTGATTAAGATTTATTAGACAGCGATTCCCTAAGTTCTTTTAGGTGACATTCTTCAAAGTCTATTGATTTTCGTTTGAGCAAACATATTTTTACTTCCTTGTTATTAAGCACTTCGAACTAAGCAATGATGAATTGGTAATTATTTATTTATTTATTCGTTAGGTACATTTTCATTATTGTAAGTGTTTGTGTGGTGCTAAAAGATCAGTATAAACTTGTATAGTGTGGTGAATTAGTAATACAAAACAGTTTGTTAATTTAAGTATTTACTAAGTATAGTCAATGGTATTTTTGTAGTTATTAACAATTTGGCAACAAGAATAGAAAACGTAATTTCACAGTTCTGAGAAAACTGAAAAGATCTCTAAAATTTATCCAGAATATAATAATAACCAACAAGAGAGTGGTAAAATAATATTTTAACGTTTAGTTGAGTTCAGTTAAAACTTAAAATAAACTCAAGTAAAATTGCCAGCAAGTAAAAAATTAAACACTAAAATGTTGGGAGATTTTCTGTTTATGAAAGATTTCAAAATTCGAAGATACGGTTTAAATTTTGCAAAATTGTTATAATTTCTAGGATACCACTACTAATCGCCGCCAATGTTTCACACACGAATGCCACAGCGTTGCCAGGTTGTGTAAATTATTTAGTATTTGAGTGAGTTGAGTATACGGATTTTATCGGACTTGTCTACACTAGTCCTCTGTCACTTTATGTTTCTAAAACAACATCACAGTATATAAGATTAAAACAATAACTTTTGCGACACCTAGTGTCGACTCGTTAACGATCACGTATGTGAATGCATTTGTATTAAGCAACTTTGTCGACAGATATGCAAAAGCAGTTACATAAGTCGATTCTTTGATAATAATAGTACCAACAAAGTGTTGGCAAAAATAAAAGTCTCGAATCGCTTGCTGTAAAATTCGCAAGAGGTTGTACACTCATGAAATTTAAAACTTGGACACCACAATTTCTGTAAACAAAAGTTTGCACATTGTGAAGCGGGCTTAAGGGTATCATTTACAATTCTAACAGCAGGTAGTCTCAGCAGGGGTTATCTTATAGAAGGACTGTAGAATGAATCATTACACTAAGCACGTTTTAGAAAATAGGTAATTTACGTTGCTTACTTAATTTTTTCTTTAAAGAATATATTTGAAGGTATCGCTAATTAAACACCATAGCTCGATTAATTATCGAATCAAAATTTTGTTTAGGAAATGTTTACAAAATAAAATTAGAAATAATTTTGATTTAAAAAACGTCTACAAGCAATAACTTTTAAATTAAATCAAAAACTAAACATGGTTATTTGGGTTGACTGATTATTACTTATTTTAAATAAATCTAACCTACTAATTATTGTAAGTTATTAAAAAAATCATTAAACTCTCTATTCATAATATTTAGTCCTTACAAAATGTATATTTTATGACGTTTCATTTTTTTCTGTAGTTAATATAAAAGTGAAAATAAAAACTAAGGCAATTCTTATTGTCAACGTATATATTTAGTTTTTGACAAGAATTTATTACATAATTATAATTAAGATACCAAGTTATAGTTTAAAATTAAATGAAAACGTTTTTTTAAATAAAGGTATTACTATATAAATAAATATAAGAAATCAATAATGGGTGTGACCTCCATTATTATTGATACATTCTTGGAGGCGTCTGCTCATTGACGCTATCAAGGTATCAATATAATTAATATTAATCGTTTCCCATGCGGTATCAATGGCTGCAATTAGTGCATTACGGTTTACTGGTATAAAATTTGGCCCTTGTTGTCTTCGGATAACAGCAAGTATTCGAGCCCAAACATTTTCGATAATGTTAAAATCTGGGCTTTTGCTGGCCAGGGTAACAGCTCCAAGTTATTTGCTTGTATCCAGTTGCGCACAACCTGCGAAGTATAGGGTCATCATATCCCGATAGTTAATTATCGAATGTTCCAAGAAAATATGTGTAAATAGTAAATGGAATCTACTAACGTAACGTTAAGTCGTTAATTATAGTTACATAACTCTCCTTTCATAAGATATAGTTCATATTAATATGCTTATTGTAAAGCTTCGTACACACCTGAACAACAAACCGAGGAACAAACAGAACAACGAACCGAACGGCAATCGGAACATTAATTTGGACGGTGCTACGTACGAATTTTAGAACAGATTCGCAAGTCCTGATTGTTCCACGAACGGTTTGCGGCGTTCCCGCAACTTGTCGGTTTTTTCTCCGACATCAAAGAAAATGCGCGCGAATGCGTTTGCAGGTTTGGACGAATCTAAACAAAACGGCGAACAAACTTATGCGGGAGAATTAAATTATTTATTTTTGTCCTCCCTTTTGTGGGTTTGTTGTGTTTTAGGTAATATTATGGAGTTGACAGAAGAAAAATGTTTTAAATTAATCAGTGTTTAAGAATGCAAGAAAAAATGATGTCCCTATTAGCATCATTTGGGCGGGAAATTTCCAAAATAAAAAAAAGCGAAGTAAATTATAATTTTTACTCTTCTTTGTGCGTAAAAATTTGGTTGGCACTATCTTCTTGTTTTCCGCAATTTTCTCTTCTCAATAATAAATATATATGAACTGAAAACTACTGAAAATAATTATGGAACAGCACAAACGTTCCGTTTGTTGTTCGGATTGTGGAAATCATAAAAGATCGTTTGTCGTTCTGTTTGACTTTCGGTTCGTTGTTATGTTTGTTGCTCGGTTTGTTGTTCAGGTGTGTACGAAGCTTTACAACTTAAGCAACAATTTTTGGCGAATAAAGATTAGTTTGTGATGTAATATTAGAAACACAAATTTATATCATATCAAATTTATGACAACTTAAAACCAAGAACGTGTATGTTATTGCTAAGAAATTATTAAGGAAAAAGCGCAATTGCAGTGTAAATATTTATAATTAGATATTTTCGAAAGTTTATAAGTCCTCTATTGTAATCTTAATACTTAAAAGAAAATCCTGTCCATTAGCATTATAAGGAAATGGCTTTTACTTTATGAATAAGTTTCAATAACAATAGAATATCCTTGCTTGTTTAATTTACTTCCTTTGAGTCATATTGCTCTAAGGGTTGTTACATTGGTCATTAGAAGTATGTAATAAATAAACAATTACCTACTGTTTGAGAAGGTAGTGTGAACCAATAAATAAAGTAAGAAATGTAAATTCCATTTTAGTTTAAAATTTCAAGTGTTGTGAAAATGCCACCTCATCTCGGTGCTGATTTGAAAGCGCGGATTGTTTCGGAATTAGCGGCGGGCCGTAGCGTGCGTGAAATTTCACGTATGTTAGATATACCAAAAGCACCGTAGGGCATTACCGAGTAAAATGGAATCTTGAACACACTTTGGAAAGAGCCATCGGAAGTGGTAGACCTAAAGTATCTACACGTGCTCAAGATCTCGAGTTGTTTCATTACGTAACAGAACAACCATTTGCTACATACTCCAGGGCTATAGCAGATACACATTTTTCCGGATGCCGTATAACTGCACAAAAAAGATTAAAGGAGATGGGAATAAAGAAGTATAATGCTGCTGCGAAAGAAGTTCTCAGTGACGAAAATATGAGACGTCGTCTGGAATTTGCAAGGCGATATGTGAACGAACCTTTGGAATTTTGGAATCGAGTGATTTTAGCGACGAAAAACGTTCAATAGCCGCAACGATGGACCACTAAAAGTTTTTAGAATGGAAGGAACTCGTTACGAAAATAATCACATATGTCCTAAAAACGAAGTGGTTATTTTTCTGTGAATGTGTGGGGTTGGGTTAGCGCGCGGGGTCCAGGAGTTTGTTGGGCTATCGATGGACGTCTTGATTCTGCTGCGTATTTAGATATTTTGGAAACTATTATGAAACCTTCAGTCGAAGTGTTTTATCCAGACGAAGATTATATTTTCCAACAAGTAAGTATTCTTATTTCACTATACTTTCTCCAAAAATAGTTCGGGATCTGTTGAATTAACATTTTCATAATGTATTTTTGTTGTTAAAGGACAACGCCCCTATTCATACTTCGCGGGTTGTGCGCAATTGGATACGAGAAAATAACTTGAGCTGTTACCCTGGCCAGCAAAAGCCCAGATTTTAACATTATCGAAAATGTTTGGGCTCGAATACTTGCTGTTATCCGAAGACAACAAGGGCCAAATTTTATACCAGTAAACCGTAATGCACTAATTGCAGCCATTGATACCGCATGGGAAACGATTAATATTAATTATATTGATACCTTGATAGCGTCAATGAGCAGACGCCTCCAAGAATGTATCAATAATAATGGAGGTCACACCCATTATTGATTTCTTATATTTATTTATATAGTAATACCTTTATTTTAAAAAAAGTTTTCATTTAATTTTAAACTATAACTTGGTATCTTAATTATAATTATGTAATAAATTCTTGTCAAAAACTAAATATATACGTTGACAATAAGAATTGCCTTAGTTTTTATTTCACTTTTTATATTAACTACAAAAAATGAAACGTCATAAAATATACATTTTGTAAGGACTAAATATTATGAATAGAGAGTTTAATGATTTTTTTAATAACTTACAATAATTAGTAGGTTAGATTTATTTAAAAATAAGTAATAATCAGTCAACCCAAATAACCATGTTTAGTTTTTGATTTAATTTAAAAGTTATTGCTTGTAGACGTTTTTAAATCAAAATTATTTCTAATTTTATTTTGTAAACATTTCCTAAACAAAATTTTGATTCGATAATTAATCGAGCTATGGTGTTTAATTAGCGATACCTTCAAATATATTCTTTAAAGAAAAAATTAAGTAAGCAACGTAAATTACCTATTTTCTAAAACGTGCTTAGTGTAATGATTCATTCTACAGTCCTTCTATAAGATAACCCCTGCTGAGACTACCTGCTGTTAGAATTGTAAAATGATACCCTTAAGCCCGCTTCACAATGTGCAAACTTTTGTTTACAGAAATTGTGGTGTCCAAGTTTTAAATTTCATGAGTGTACAATAACAAACAAATTACGAGTCGACACTAGGTGTAGCAAAAAGTTATTATTCGAATATGATATGACCTCCAATAAGGAATATAGGTTAACAGCACGCACTTGTATAATAGTGAACTTACACTCAATTTCTCACTCACTCCCGAAGAGTGCCCAAAAAGACGAAAACAGCTGTCGGGTGATTCTCACTGTTTGTTTCGCTATTGTACAACCTCTTGCGAACTCTTTACAGCAGGCGATTTGAGATTTTTAGTGTCTGCCAAATCTTAGCTATAATTATCGAAGGATCGACTTATGTAACTGCTTTCTACATATCTGTCGACAAAGTTGCTTTATAAGATTAAATATACTTGGCAGTATTTTCATGTGTTTGATGGTCAAAAGAACATTATAATAGAGAATAAATTTTCAGATAAGAAGTATACAAAGAAAGATTCAGCTTCTGATTACACCAATTACACATTCGATCAAGTATGTAAGATCTATGTCATTTTAGACGTTTCATGTTACAGCCAGTTCATTATGGCCAAGTCAACGTTGCCATATTAAAACCAATGAACCACCGATAAATAAGTCGGCGATGAACTGGGACGACATGGGCGGGTACATACCTACTGGATTAATAGAATGTTTACAGTTTTACAATTTTTTTTAATATTCAATACAAGCAGTAAAAGATTTGAAGCCATTGGTTTTATTGTGCGATTCATAGATAAGATTTAGATTTTATTGCATTATCTTGAATTTTTGAAAATATTTCTAGAAAATTCCTGCAATTACCAATGTATAAGTTTTTTTAATCATGCTAATGTACAAATTAAAAATATTAAAAATTTGCTTTAAAACAGTTTTAAGTAAATTTAAAAAATAATTGTCAAAACCGGTGGAAAATTTGATTTTGCAAATTTCCAAAGTTTTTTTCATTTAATCTGTTTTTCTTTATTTTTACAGTTACTAAAAATGGGTTCGATATCTTCAGCTTTATAGTGATTGATCAAAATTTCGCGAAAAACATTAGAAATTATCCAGACATTTAATAACTAACATAGGTATGTTTTCATGTAAATTTCATAACAAAACCTTACTCAATCCGTGACACTGTTATCCATTTTCGTGGAATAACAATTGTATAAAAACCGGAATTATTGCACACAAAACAATTAATACTTTCTGAATTAAAGAGTTTTGTAACTGATTTTAATATGAAACGTCTACCTAAAGTTCTGGTAAAATAGTTTATTTAAACTGATAACATCATTAACGTGCATTTTAAATTACTAAATTAATACAAATTTTTTAAAATAAAAATATTACATTGGATGAAATGACGTAGAATAAAAATTTAACAATATTCGTTTAAAATACTTTCAACTCAAATAATAAACTGTTAAAGATTTAGTGTAAATGCACTTGTTATGTTTAATAATGTATTAGTTTTTTCACATTCACATTAAAAAATATATGGTTATTTTAGGAAATAAGTTAACTACCACGCATAATAACAGTTTCGTTAATTACTTATCTACTAATTAGTTTCAACAATATGAAGAAAAGCATAGATACGCGGATGGTTTGAAAATTCAATTAATGCATTTTAAAACGTTAAACTCCCAAAAAGATTTGTAATTAATATGATGAAGACATGGTGGGAATATTTAAAAACTCATATCCGCTGTTAGGTATTTCCGTTTCCCCCATAACACATACCTACTAGAAAAGATTCTCCTGTCGTATTATTTATGAAGTTGTGGCCTTAAGTCCTTACAAAACAACTTGTGCTAACTAGTTTTTTTGCTTTGTAATGCTTGAAACTTAGAAGCTACATAAACCTTTTAATTAATATTTTTTTCTAGTTCACTGCCCCATTGACCATTATATAATTTAGGTTGAAGGTTGCGTTGTAGTATAATTATTATAATTGTTTAAACTTACACCCGCTTATAGTTGCTAAACGTAATCGTTACAAAAAGTATTTCGTTACGTGTTAGATTTCTTCTAATTTGAAAAAGTATAAAAATGAAATTAAACGATTTTCAAATAATAATAATAATACCAAAAAATAATTTATTGCTATTAAATTATATAATATAGCCAATATAGGGCAGGTTCATAAAATAAGATAAAAACTATTAGACTACAGTAAAACACTCTGTAACATTATAAAAACAATATTGTTGACTAAGATATGATGAGAGACTAGTTTTGAAATTGAAATTACCATATTTTTAATTTAATCAGGAACTATTAAATAGGTTCTTACAATAACTGAGGGCAACTTTTCGGTAATGTATAGAAATAAGATTACTTCAAGTACTAACCATGACTTGAGGTACATCACAGTAACTTTTAAGGTTTTAAAGTTTTTCGAATATCATTGCTGTTTTGTATAATTGAAACAAATAGTTTACTACTGTTTAGAAAAAATGAATTCTGCCACTTTTGAGTAGGGTATGTTAAAATTAACGCAATTGAACAATGTTGACAGAATAATTTAAAAGCTACTATACAACTAATAATGTTACTGTCAAATGAATGGACAACATCAATAGTAAATTAATTTATTATTTGTAAGCCACATTTATTCTTTGATAACATTTTATTGGAATGAAAAAATTGAACATCTTCAACAAACCGTATTAAAGTATTTTGGAAAGAAGGTGAATATTACGATTAGTTTGATGTGGTTGTTAAGATTTTTAAAACATACCTTGTTCAAAAATATGTTCACAATAGAGGTTAAAGGCTTACATACAGGGCGATTTTTAATAAATGTGCAAATATTTAAACTGGTTGCAGACATCATTAAATAAAAGCAAAATAACCCCACTTGTCTATGCAAAGATTAAAGATTTGGGTCAATCATAAAATAGTTATTTTGGTTGCGAACCACTAAACATTTTGGTGATCTTAACAGATTTTTTAACACTCGGTTGCTACGACAACCTTTTGCAACATTATACTATCCGACAAGTTGTTTTATATTATAGTTATTTAAGATCAAAAACGCAAGAAAATACGAACTATACAAACAAGTAAGGAACCAAGTTAAAGTAATGATAAAAGAGGCAAAACAAAAATCGTGGCAGGAATTCGGTCAGAAACTAGAAAGTACAGGAAAAGAAAATTAAAAATTGTTTTTTAAAATACTTCAAAGTTTAAAAATATCAAAAATAAAACCCAAGAATTATTAAAAGTAAAGAAGGAAATTTGTTAACAAAACCGAAAGAGGTAATGGAAGGATGACGAGAGTATTACAAGGAATTATTAGAGGGGGAAGGAGGAATTGCTGGAAAAAGTGTAACAGAAGACATAACAAATACCGAAAAACCGTAAAAGAACAAATAACAATGTTGGAACTAAAGAAACAGATAAACAGAATGAAAAATGGAAAACCACCCGGACATGACAAAATTACCATTGAGATAATTAAACATGGAGAAATAAACGAATTACTGAGATTGTAACGCGTGATTTAAAATATTTTCATCAAACTTTGCCATGAACGACAAAGCAAGATATAACAGGTGTATCTTAGCTTAGCTTGTACATTTGTCAATTCTGACAGATTTAATTTTAATTTATGATTGTGTTGACATTACGGCTTTCACCGACCACCATAAACGCTGCATGTTAGAAATGTACTTTTGAAACGGTGTATTAATTGATGGGCAATGGGTTGATAGTACTCGTGCTGCGTTTCAAAAATTCCAAGAAACCTTTCCTGAAGTGATCGTTCACTTTGATCGATTTAATAGACAAGTGCATTATTTTTAAATTATTTACATTTGCTGCATTAAAAATGTTCCATTAAATTGAAGTTGTTTCTTTTCCGATTTGCCGATTAATAATTCAGATGACTTCAGTAGGACAATAGTATTTTGGTAGCTCCAACACATCCAGTTTTATGCATTTAGAGTAGACGTACGTAAATTTTTTCATGGTCCACTTTGATGAAAAATTTTTTGAATTACGGGTTATAAAGCAATATAGAACCTATATTTAAGAATGGTGATAACAAAAACTGCAAGAACTACCTATGACTAACACTAATAAGCGTACTATTCAAAATATTTGAGCGTATTATAGAAGGAAGACTGAAAAAAAGTGACAGAAACAACATTGACGGAGTCAGAAAGTGGATTTCGCAAAGGTAGAAGTAGACAAGACCATATATTCACTATAAAACAAATAATTAATAAGAGACCCCAATACAATAACAAAATATATTTTGGATTTATCGATCTGGAGAAAGCGTTCGACCGAGTCCCATGAGAAAAATTATGACAGTGCTTACGTAAAAGAGGCGTTGGAGCAACACTAGTAAGCATAATTATGTGATTGGACAAAACAACGTATCTGATGAATTTACAACAAACATAGGAGTACTACAAGGAGGTACATTAAGTCCAACGCTGTTCAATATATATATATATATATATATATATATATATATATATATATATATATATATATAACAAAATTATGAGAAAATACCATACACAAATCGATAAAGTATGGATAGATATAATAAACTAAACCCAATTTTGGTATGTGAATGCGCATATGCTGATGACGTAATAATAATGGGAAAATTGGAAACATTGTTACAAAACAACATGAAGATATGGAATGAAGTTATTAGAACAAGGAATGAAAATCAACCTAGAAAAAACTAAAGTTATGGCAATATCAACGAAAGAAGAACACCTACGGATAAAAATTGACAACTTCATCTTTTGTCAGTCCCTTTATAGCTCTTTGCCAGTCGTAGATATCAACAAAAATACAAAAATTCAGAATTTTTGCTTACGGCTTATATTTGGAGTACGCAAGTATGAAAAAATTTCTCATAGACTAGAAGAATGTGGCTGGTTAAATATCCACAACACTGTTCCATAAGATTATTACAACTCATACTCCTCCTTACCTGTTTCGCAAACTTACGTTCAGGACTGATGTACACAATATTAATGTAAGATTTAAAGAAACCCTTACACCTCCTAAACACAAAACAGAGTTCTTTAAAAAATGTTTCAGTTACATAATAGCTTATATTTACAATAAAATAGATGAAAAACTTAAGGAACTTCCCTTAAATCTTTTAAGAAAAAAATTAGCCAAACACTAGCAAACGAAAAAACTTAAATTTATATAAATGAACTTGTCCTCTACTATGGTACACCACACATAAAAAATAATAAAAAACTTAACGTTACTGATCTACACCTCTTCAACATAACAATAAATAAATGAATTTTTGTTAATTTACTGTTATCAAAGATTTTATATACCAAGGTTTAATGGAAGAGCAGGAACCACCTCAGAGTGAAAACTGAACTCCGCCTTGAATTTTCATTATTTTTTTTTCCTTTTCTTCTCACTGTAATATCTATAGTGTATGTTGATTAATTTTTGAAATAAAGCTATTTTATTATTATTATTATAAAATTATACAAGTTCACCAGTTTAAATATTTAGGCGTTATCATAAACGAAACAGAAGATAACATTAACGAAAGAATAGAAAAGTGCAATAAGCTTTATTATTCTTTAAACAATGCATTTCTAAACAAAAATGTAGTATCTAAAAGACTAAGTTGATTGTGTACAGAACAGTTTATCGACCAATACTAACTTACGGATGCGAGTCGTGGGTGTTAACAAGCAAACTAAAACTTCAAGATGGAAATGAAGTGAAATGACACTAATAGAGTGAATTAGAAACACAGACATACGACGACAATTAGAAGAACAATCACTACAAGAATTTATAGAAATAAAGCAGTTGAGTTGGTAGGGGCACTTACAACAAATGAAGGATGAAAGACTAGTTAAAGTAGTGTGAAAAACAAAAATAACAGGCAAGAGGAAAAGAGGAAGACCACAAGAGAGCTGGGACGCCGCTGTATAAAAGATACTGGAAGAAGAGGAACATAAACTGGAAAGAAGAAGAAGAAACGAAAATGACAACAAATGATTAAATAAATTGCTTAAACTGCCGACCTCCGTTAGCTACGCAAGCTTCACCACGTTGTATCCAAAATTGTTAACACGATGTAAGATTTCTGGATTCTGTCCAATTTGTTGAGCCACATTCGTAACTTGTTGTTAGAGTTTCTCTACAGTCGTTACAGCAGTTCCATGTGCCCCCATACAAAGGGAATTACAAGGATTTAGGTCCGGCGACCGGGGTATTCACTGACTCTAATAGTTTTTTCATAGAAACATACAACTCAATTCTTTGTTAAACAAGCATCATTTGCATAAGAGAATATTAAATCAATCGTTTTGTTTTATCATGGCGCATTGTCTATTAAAATAGTTACACAACTATCACAGTCACCCTGTATAGCTAAATCAATATTATGAATTAGTGGCAGTAGTTTGTTGTAAGGACCCGAAGAAAATTTCTTAGCCTATTTATTTTTTAAGATGTTTGATAATTGAGACTCTGTGAACGGAAATATTACTACCGATTGTCATAAAGTATTTGTTGGAAATTGACTATAAGCATCGTTTGAGATGGTATTATATTAGAAGTTGCTGAGACAATATTTGAGAAAAAAATTTTGACAACTTTAGCAGGATCTAAGATAGTCTCATTTGAAATCGTATTTCGACATTTTCTTACCTTGCAAGGGTTTTATTCACGGCTCAAATTACAGTGTTCTAAACAGCTTTAGAATGTTAATTTTTAGGTACTTATCTCATAATATTGTGACAATTTAAAAAATTGTTTTTAGAAAATAAACGTCTTTAAAGCTACTTAGAAGTAGGGTTTAGAAATTTTTATGGTCTCACTCACCCAAGATTTTTTTAAATTGGTACAAAAAGTAAAACTTTCTTCCACTAGTTATTGATAATTAATAATATTTAAAATAATAGTGTTATAGTTTTTTCTTGTTATGTACAGTTCTCCAGCAACTGTGTGATTATATTTTACCACTATTATGTAACTAAGAACCTGAATTTGAACAAAAGCAGTTTTATATTAATGCTCAAGAATAGGATAATTTAAACTATTAATTTAAAAAACTTTGCCTAATTCCAAAACAAGATTCATCAATTGTACACTAATTGTGTGTGAATTAAACTGTTAGAAAAAAATATTTTTTGTAGGCTCTAAACTGCACATTTTAAAGAAGAAAACCTCAAAGGACATCTGGTGATTCTATTGGGCATGGTAGTAGTGAGCGACCAGATGAATCCAAAAATAGTGTTTGACTACAAATACAAAGTCCTCTTCCTGAGTGAGGGAAAATGAAGAGAAAACACTAAATGTGTGGCATTAAAAGCTCTGCAAAGCAACAGCTTAAAAAAAAAAAGCCTTCAGGGTGCTGTCAACTCCTAAATCAGCTGGTGAACAAAATAAAGTTGAGCCGGTACAACCGGTAGCGTTAGACTAAAAATATTTTAGATAGACGTTATCAATTATATCTAATTCTGAATTTAAAATTTTTGTTTTAGTTAGAACTTCGTAATCTTCTAATGAATGGTTTCATTGAGACATCCTGTATTTATATACTTTTGTTCGTTTATATTTATGTAACTATTGTCTATATGTATCTAGTGTTATGTCTGATATCATCTTACTACTATTTGAGACTTCTAATATAGTCCAGGCAATGGAGGGTTTCTATTCGCAAACGGTGGGAAAGAATTAAAATTTGGTGGGTTGGTAAGCATAGGTCCCCTGATAGTACACCTGAGTTTGCGACATCAGGCGCTCGCCGTTCGAGGGGTGGAGGGATGAAAACTCTGCGTTGCGACGATTTTCTGAAAATACCGCTGTTGTAGTAAGTGCTATCGAAAAAAATTCAAGTTAATTATGTAGAGAACAAAATTGTTCACAATTTTGGTGCTTTTATTTTTCGTCTGCAACCAAATCTTTCCGCTCTGCATGAAATTTGGAAGTGGATTTGCAATTTTCAACAAAATCAAAATTTCATTGCTGGTTAAGACGAAGATCGCTATCAAATAATTCTGTAATAATTTTTTTTGAAAGGGTAATGTTTTGTTAGTTTGCATATGTCCGATTTGATACGTTTGGTTGTATATAATAAAAGATATCATTTCTGAAAACGCGCCGCTACATACTCCGATATGGGCACTTTTTAATTATCATTGTCTACGGTCAATATTTCTTTATTATTGTGATCTTGGCGCCAAATTTATTGTTTTTGTGCATATATGATACAAGAAAATATAATTTTTAACTTGTTTTCTACATCATCTTTGAGGTAGAATTAATCGGTGCGTTTTGTTTGTGAAACGCCCATTTTAGGTAAATAGAAAACGCCATTGGTGTAGAAGTCAGCATTGGAAAGCAAGAGTTATAGAGTAATTTTGAAAAAACTGTGTAACTGATTAGTGCATTTTGTTTAAAAAAATTTAAAAAATGAGTGACAGAAAAACCTAAAATCGCTGTAAAATAAACGACTTCTCATATAAACAAATTAACTTTACCCAACAGAATCTTAAGCTTGAGCCTTTATGTTTGGTCGCATGGTGTCGCCAAGGCAATTCATTGACATCTAGGTCAGAAAGCAAGATGATTAAAAACGCGTTTGTTATTTATGTGCGTAACTGTCGAATGCAGTGTGCAATCATGGCGTTGCTGCGGGCAAACTGCTTATGTTGGGGCAGTACGGTGCAGAAAGCGAACATCAGAAACGCCTACTGAACTTGGTAGAACGACTTGCGACTTTATTACCCCCTGCTACTGCGCAGATCTTTAATTCTGCCCAAGAACCTTTGTCTATTAAGATTTTGTTTGACTTGAGATCTCAGTCGAACTTCATCAGGACTAAGCTCTGCCACAGACTGAATCTTCCAACCAAAGATGCCAACATAATTGTTTTGGGGTTGAGCAAAACCCCTTGCATGTGCAGTCCAGATGTGATGTTGAACTATTCTCACCCCACACTCAAGTTCATTATAATATAAGCATTGCAATTGTGTCTATTGCACCAGTTTCGGGATTCTAGACCACATCAAGTGTTTGATCCTGCATTCAATGTTCCTAGCGAAATTGATGTTTTCTAGTATTTTGGAAACTTCTATGCATAGGACAAATCTTCTTAGGTCCAAATCTTCTAATCCTCCAAAATACACGTTTCGGATGGGTGATTTCCGGTCCGGCCATCTTAAGCCTGGTAGGCTAAACTCGAGCAATCTAAGCTGCGTCAAGGTACCCTCTGATGTACTTACTAGATTTTGGGAACTAAAACAGTGTCCAGCAGAAAAAGTCTTCTCGCAGGAAGAAAATGCGTATGCGAAGCACATTTTACCGAAAATACACGTCGAGACCTTGAAGGTAGATTTATTGTCTCAATTTCTTTTAAAAACATTACCTAATGTCCTGGGTGATTCATTCAAAACAACTCAAAACCGTTTCTTGTCACTTGAGAGAAAGTTTCAGACAAACCCAGCTTTGTCTGAAAAATACTGTGTATTCATAAAGAAGTACAAGGTTCTAGGCCACATGACTAAGGCTAATCCCTCACCTTCCAAAATCTTTTCTACCTACGCCACCATGGTGTACTTAAAGACTTGAGCCTTACCACCAAACACATACTCTTTTCAATGACTCTGCAACTATTTCTACCGGGCAATCGTTAAATAACATCCGAATGGTTGATTCTTATGAGATATCCCGTGATATCAAAAAAGGTACCGGCAGGTACAGGTGGAACCTAACCAACGTCCCCTTTAACGCATACTATAGCGAGTTTCAGCCTCAGAACCTCTTGAAATCTATAATCTGAATACTGTCACATACGGAACTGTTTCAGTCAGTTTCCTTTCCAATCGGTGTTTAACTCAGTTAGGTACTGAATGCTAAACCTCATCAATAAATATTTAATGCCGACACCTGCTTGCAGGCGCCGAGAACCTTGACCAAGCGCGTCATATTTGCGTACTTCTCAGTACATTGAAGTTTTTCAAACTCTGCAAGTAGATCTACAACGATTTAGCTGTCCTTAGCCATATTCACCAAGATGATGTCTATATAGCGTTCTTGAATTTAGCAATTATGAACACACAAACACATTAGACTTAACTTGGCATATTTATAACGATCACTTGATATATTCAATATCAAATCCCATATGGAAGGATGTCTCTGAGATATCACAGATATTCGACCAATTAGGTTTCCTGGGGCCATGTATCATCTCAGCTAAAAATCTTGCAACAATTGTGGATCGAAAAGTGGTCGAGGAACGATTAGGTTCTTAATAGTATTCAAACTAAGTGGATTTCTTATCGTAATGAGCTTACCTACTTTAATAAGTTAAAAATTCACTTTATATTTACATTTTATCTATGGGACAAACAGAAGACATAGAATCTCACATAAACTCTCAAAGGCGAACTGGTTAAATATGCTCAACAGACGAATTCTACATGGTAATTGTTTTTACTATAAATTGCTGATATTCAAAACTACTCCATATCTTTACGAAAAACTACGTCTTAGAACAGATGTTCATAGCCTGAATTTAAGGCATCGAGGACTACTTACAACTCTGCTTCATAGAACCTCTTTCTTTCAGAGATCTTTTACATTTAGCTAATGCATATACAAGTGTCAATGTCATAACTTGTGAATTGATAAAATTGTTGCACGAATAATAATTTAATAGATTTGCTGTTATTCTAATTATTATTTGTATAGAAAAAAACATGATTGTACAATGCGTCCCATGCATCCTATATTGAATTACCATTTGGAGAACCAGCTGGCCACTTCATTCTGTCGATTTCCAGTTTACCTAACCATTTTTCAATGATGTAAGAGATCCAGTGTAAATGAAATGAAGATCAGTACCTAGGTATATGGCCTCCAACATTTGTCCTGGCTCATACCAACAAACCGTCACCTTCTTATTGTGTGGTCATACAATGGCTGTGCTGTTATATTTTGTGTTATGTTCTTATTTGCTTTCTATAATGTTTACACACTTGGTTAATATTATTACATATGCATACTAGGGTGGGTAAAAGTTGGCATGTTTAGGTTTTAGTGGTTTTCCTAAACCTTAAAGTAAATGCTTTGCCAAGACGAACCAATCCACAATTGCACACGGTTTCGTCACCACACTGTACAGGTTTATACTAATCTTCTGGGGAACTATACATAACACTTACATCACACAAATGAAAACATGCTTATTATCTGGTTGTAAAGTGAATCGTGACTAATCATTAAACAAAATCCGTGGCCAGTCGTTATGATCTCAATGCACATCTAATTTTCATTCAGTTGAAAATACACTAACGGTGTTCGAACATATATACCTTCCACATGAAGACGAGATTTTATTGTTACCCACCAGTTTTCCAGTAGCAACAGCAAATTCATTTCGGACTGGGGTGGTTGCATCAAGAGTTCAATTTCTGTGGGCCAATATCAAAAGATAACGATCATTTCTTGAGGTTATTGATGCTGACAGAGCAATTATAAACAATTCTGAAGCTGTTCGGAAGACTGTAAATTCTGCCACGGCCAAATTGTCTTAGCAACGGCAAATATCAGCATTCGAAACGATGCGTATAGTCAATTTCATGTAAAATAAACTGAGAAAGAAATTTTCTTTACGTCCTGATAATATACCATTCACTGATTATTAATACTCATTCAGCCATATGCAAGCCTTTTAACCTATCTTGTAAACCTATCCTTTAAACAAGGAATCTAGTTCGTAATTCTGCAATTATCACTCGCTACTGTTTTATTCGGTTGACAGAAATGAACTATATCGAGTTAAAAATGTGCTTAGCTTTTTGGCAATGTTGTAGAGTTTACAGCCTGCATCTTGGACAATTATAGATTTTACAAATTATTTATTTACAATAAATGATATACTAAAAGAATTAGCCAAGAGATTAAAAATTTACATTGAAGAAACAAAAATTCAACAAAAGAACAACATATTCAAAACCAATGACCTGACCCTATGTTGAATATAAATTTAAGTGGCAACACTGTATCAGGATGGCCAGAGGTCGACCGCGGTCTACCGGTCGACCGCGAAGACGATTTAGGTAGCCCGCGAGAGTAAAAATAAACTGAACAGAAAATATTTAAAAATAATATCATTTATTTTAAAATGTTCCTTTCGCGCCTAGAACATGTCTATACAAGTAGGTACTCACACGCTTCGTTCTGTCGTAACTCGTAACGTGGTATATTGTTGCGTGCGTGTGTGTGAGTCAGTCGGCCAAATAATAACAAAGCCAGTACTAGTTTCGACTTGAGTGCGAACGTAGGTATTTACAACTAATTTGTTGCGTCGCGATTATTAAAAGTTAACGTAGGGGCCTTGAGACTTAGTGTTTTTAACTATTTTATCAGAATGAGTGGGCCATCTAGTTCGAGTGCTAAAAAAATAAGACTTACCATTATCACAGTGAGTGGGAAGAGAATTTTTTTCGTTATGGTCAAGGATAAATGTGTGTGCCTAATCTGTAACTCAAGTGTCGCATTACCGAAAAGAGCTAATGTTGAAAGGCATTTAAAACTACACATTCCAAATACGCCACTGATTTTCCATTTGGCAGTGAAAACCAGATTCGAAATCAAAAGCTGCAACACTGGCGTCATTTGCTGTTACAGAAATATTAATAAAACGAAAGAAACCTTTCGAAGATGGAGAAATGATCAAGGAAGCCATGCAGAGAGCTGGAGAAGCACTTTTTAATGACTTTAAAACAAAAAGAAATTATTACAGCAATAAATGATATTTCACTTTCACGGAACACAGTAATGCGACGCAGTGAAGCCTTAAGTGAAAATTTGGAACAATTACTTAATGAAGACTTGCAGAAATGTTGTTTCTTGTCACTACAGTTTGATGAATCCACCGATGTAACCGACATTGCTGAATTGTGCGTTTTCGTGCGCCTAGTTTTGAAGACATGACAACAAAAGAAGAATTATTGACAATGATTCCATTGAAGGGGCAAACCAGAGGTGAAGATATTTACAGATCTTTTAAGAGTTTTGTAGAAAATACTGCATTTCCGATACACAAACTAGTTGCTATCACGACAGATGGGGCACCCGGTATGCTGGGACAAAGAATTGGTTTTATTTCATTGTGCAAAAGATGACAATTCCAAGTTTCACCAACTATCACTGCATCATACACCAGCAAGTTTTGTGCTCTAAAATTCTGGAATCAGATGTTATTATGAAAATTGCTTTTAAAATAGTTAATTCTATTCGAGCCAGAAGTTTGCAAAGGCGTCAATTTCGAGCTCTTCTTGAAGAGACAGAAGCCGAACACTCAGACCTTTGCTACATACAGATGTTAGGTGGCTTAGCCGTGGTGCTCTTTTGAAGAGATTTCGCCAATTACTGCCAGAAATCAAGACATTCGTTCAATCAAAAGAGAAAATATACCTGAGCTTGAAGATGAAAAATGGCTTATGAAGCTGGCCTTTCTTTGTGACATAACAGAAAAACTCAATGAGTTGAACCTAAATCTTCAAAGGAAAGACAAAACCGTCATTGACATGACATCTTTGATTAAAACTTTTAAAAGTCAAATTCAAATGCATGCATCACAATTAAAACGAGGTGAACTAAAAATTATAAAACATGGAAGAAGAATGTACGCACAATTCAAATCGAGACTACAAAATTTTCGCTGAACAGCTGGAGAATTTGCATCTGGAGTTCGAAAGAAGGTTTTCAGATTTTGCCGCTCTCGAAGAAGTGCTAAGTTTCATGGTATTCCCTTTCAATGAAAACATTGACATTGACAGCTTGACCGTTAAAATCGGCAACTTAACCGATACTGAATCTCTTGTGGTCGAAGAAGAAATAATAAAAATGAGAAGCGATATATTTCTGAAAGCTAGAGCATCTGGTAGTACAGAATTTTGGAAAGTGATTTGCAAAGAAAAGTTTCCATGCCTAAGAAAGGTGGCTTTATATTTGACTTCATTTTTTGGTTCTACCTATCTTTGCGAATCAACGTTTTCAACTATGAATGCAATAAAAACCAAAAATCGTTCCGCTTAACAGACGCTCACTTAACTTCCTGTTTGCGCATCGCAGTTACTTCGACACTCCCAATATGATAAACTTGTGGAGAATATGCAGTGTCAAACATCCACTCAAAGCGTAAAACGCAATGAAAATTCGAATTAAGTATGTAATATTCAATAAATAAATACATACAAACTTATTACAAAAAATGTTTTATTTCTCTTTTTAAATTCTACCTTGCAGTCGACCGCAGGGAAGTATTTTCGAGCACAAGTAGACCTCACAGGTCAAAAGTTTGTGCCACCCCTGATGTGTATAATAAAATGGAAAGTAGGTACGTTTGACACGCAATATATGTCTGTAGATAAGAATATGTTCTGTAATCGTATGTAACAACGCTCCTTAAAATAAATGAAAACCAAAGAATAATAGTGCCTTTTAAACAAAATAACAGCATCCTAGATACTAAAATGTAAAATACTGCAGTAATACGTGCTCTCTCTACCATTTCTTATACATTCTTGCAGAATCTAAAAATTAGCAAAAGTTGCTATATTGTGGAATACAGATACCATGGAAAGATAACGTGTCAAATATAGAAATACTATGCAGAATGAAAAAAAAAAGATTAAGTTGTAAGTCTAGTTAAAATGCGTACCGAGAACGTACACCTTTAGAAGAAAGTACACGAAAAGAGAGGTCAAGGTAGAAAAAAAATCTTTTGGTTCAGGAACTTCAGAACTGAAGAATGTTGATCTGCCAACAATCTCTTCTATGTAAAAATAAGTGCACGAAATAAGAGATTGTTAAATAAACTTTATTTTGGATGAATGAATACTTTTTTAGTATGATAAATATTTTGACTGTAACAGTACATAAGATTACGTTGTCATAAATAAACAAAAAATAATAAACATCATGTGAACGTTAGCGTAACCCACAAACTAGAAGTTAATTTCAAAGCTAACACTCCTCCTCGTTCACAACAAATTACACTTATTAATGAAATAATGTGTTTCATTAATGATAATGGTTTAGTTAATAAATCTGCCACCATCTCTTCGCTTGGGGAATAAACACATTCAATTATTTTCTTCTTAACAGTATCTCTTATCATTTTATATTCGGTATCAATGTGTTTTATTTTGTATGAAAATTTGCCATTACGTAATAATTTGATACATCCCTGACGTTCTTCTTACAGGATTGTTCCCGAATTAAATGTAATGTGCATTTCTTCGAGTAATTGTTGCAACCATTCTGCTTCATTTACTACTTCTGCCATCTAAATAAATTCCGATTCACACGATGATTGTGCAACAATACTTTGTTTGTGACAAGTCCAACTTCATTGTGCTACCATTGAGATAGAAAATTCGACCACTATTTGACTCCCCGATCGTTTCTATCATCTGTCCACGTTGCATCGTTGTAACTTCATTGCTTCGTTAATTTGTATCACATTAATTTTTTCTATCAATTTCTTTGGTGGAGCACCTTGTTTTGGACATTTTAAGATACGAATTTCTGGTTGACGTTCACCGTTACTTTTCTCTTCCCTGGACATTACTCATCACTTTTTTCAAATGAATGGAACGGTACGCTTTTGATTGCTTGTCCTGATCAAAAATAAATACTTAAAGTTATTATATTATCTAATTTTTTTTTACGTTTTTCTTGCTGCTAAACATAGACTTTTGAACCAAATATGTGAAAATCATTAATGCTTAGTTTTGTACCATTCCAACGTTTTCCAATGTCTGTTGATTCAGTTATCACCTTTTATTGATGTAATTAGCCGTTGCAACAGCTTTTGCCCAAAACTGTACGGAAAAATTCGCAGTCGATAAGCATGCAACGAGCCATCTCAACCAATGTTCGGTTCTTTCTTTCTGCCACCTCTCGTTTGATGTGTACTGTATGCCGCTGTGAATTGATACTGTAATAATCCGTAAGTGATTTTCCTATGTATTCACCACCACGTTATCTTGTTTTACAAAAATTCAACATACTGTTTTAACTTCCCGATTTGTGTGGAAGTAATTTAATTATGGTAAAGTGAAAATGATCGTTGACAAAAGTTACAATGCATTGATTTCCGCTCGATGTTGTTGTATCTACTATTAATTGCACCAAACACGTCCGTATGAACCTTTAAATCTAACGTTGTTGTCCATTCACTCATAGATTTCTTTGGAAACGGTAGTCTATGCCATTTTTTTCTTTCATACACATACCACAAACTTTTCTTTAATTCTGTATTTCTACAATCAAATCAGGTGCATTCAAACTTCACTAGCCATGACTCTGCCGTGTATTTCCGCATTCATCCGAAAATAAATAGCCTGAACCAATACCACTACAACTGACTTTTCACCCGTAGCTACCTTAATTGTACTTTTGTGTGACTGTTGAAAAACTTTTATTATTTACTGCATGTCGTGTTGCTCCGAAATGATAATCCAATCGACATTTTCACCGCAACTTACTCCAAATAAAAAATCTTTGTAGCTTCAGATAAATTTGAAATATCTTCTCCTTGTCGAAGGCTGTTGACTTTGTCACTTTGTTGATATTACTGCTGTTGTTAATGTTATGCTTTCTTTCGTCAGCCAATTTTTGTATTTTATACAGTTTTTCTTTATATGTGTTGTTTTCTTTACAAAAGAAACAAGCCGATGCAACTGTTTTCAAAATTGAATCACCACTTAAAGTTTCTTGAATGACGCTCATATTCTGCTATAACTTGTTGTTTGACTAACGAAAATGTAATTTCATCTTCTTTTCTTGTTTCTAATGTTGTAATTAATTTGGACCCGCAATATTACTTAACTTTAATAATAAATCTGTCAGCTTGTTGATGTGTGCTTTGCGTCACCGCTTTCAACCAACTTCAATGAACAAATTCTGACGCATCAAAATACTTTGTTAATGTATTTTTCTCTATGATATTCTTTTAACGCATCCCACGATTCTTTTGATGTCCTTTTGTACGGATCACAGCAATCTGATCATCTTCAACTGACAAACCAATAATACCTCTAGCTTCATCATCCTTTTTAATCCATATATTAATTTCTGCTTGATTTGTTATTGTTGTTGTTCCTGTAACTACAACTGCCACTGGTTTTTCGGTTTCTATTACCTTGTCCAAAGATTTGTACTTCTCAACAACATTTCTACCTTAAATTTCCAATTGGCATAGTTTGTATAACGTTTAATCCTTGTCATCATTAAAAGTGTTCCTTATATCCGCTATGTTAAAGAAAAATTATTTTACTTTACTTCAATGTTTTCACCAATTCAATAAACAAATTTCATTTCTTTTTTGGGCCTATAACCTGAAGAATGTTGATCTGCCAAACAATCTGTTTATAGAAAAATATACTGCACGAAATAAAGATTGTCAAATAAACTTTATTTTGAATTGAATGAATACTTTTTAGTATGACAAATATTTTGACTGTAAAAGTAAATAATAATACTTTGTCATAGATAAACATAAAATAATAAACATCATGTGAACATTAATTCAAATTTAACAAGAACTTCAACAATCAATCACGCGTCACTAATTGCTACTACTATAATCAACATACCTGGAAAGTTCTTTCTTGCACAATTGATCGATTAATAAGGCGGACGGGTAATAATTTTACATGAACAAAAAATCATCTATCGGAACAGAAAGGGATTAATAACCTGGAAAGCATTTTACACATTCAAGGATTTTTAAAATTAAACTTCAATAGACACAAGTAGGTACTTTTTCTCAATTTGTAATCAAAATGCAACCCTGTGTATTTTGTTTTTGTTTTTATTGGTTTTGTGGTGTTGATGATTCTGGCTGTAGACATGCGATACGTCGATTGGTAAAGATTAATTGTGTAGATTTATCGGAAGTTAATAGCGATTTTTGTTTAGGAAAACTAGTTCTATAAAGAATGAAGTAATTCTAAAGGTGTTCTACATTAGCAAAAAGAACTCTCAACAAGAAATTCCATGCGTTTAATTTCGTTTAGTCAATCGAAGAGTTATTGCTATTTAAAAATATATAAAAATGATTTTTTCCCCCTACATTTAATTTCATGAGGCATTGCAAAATACCTCAAACAAAAAATGCAAATTTTTAATAATCAGAATGGTTTTATTTGAAATATTTTTAGAAAATTCCGTTTTCTGGAATGCTGGTGGTCGCCATTTATTGATTTTGCAACAATTTTAAATAACTTTCTGGCGTATTTGGAAATAAAATTTTTCTTTATTGTTGTACGACCAATGGTTACTGATGGGCCGGTGTCCATCTTTGGGAGTTAGCCAATGCTGTAAAACTAAGATGAAGATCTATAGTTTGATAGTGGATATTGTGATATTTCAGAGACCATACGGCACAAGAAGAATATTTTTGTACGTTTTACTTGGTAAAATCTATCTGCTAGTTATGCTTTCAGAATTAGGACAGCTGGCTTGAAAATGTATTTTGTAGCGCAATTCTTGGTTAAGCTTCTAAGAAATAGAAATACTTTTGTATAGGTTTTTCTTTGTTTTAGACATTTCAATGTGCTTCAGATTTTGGGCTTAGTTTTATTAATGGTTAATCAAAATTCTCTAAATTCCAATTGCTATTTTAATATTAATTGATTCAGGCCAACAATGCTTATCGGTCTCAAGCATTGTGGTTCTGATGGTTGTCTACTATGATTTGTAATCATTATTATTTGGTGTAATATTGTAAAACAGTGATACATTAAAATGTTCTGGGAGCGTTGTTATAAGTAGTGGCGTCTGACTTTTCGAGAAAGATTGATGGGAAACTTGAATACAATTCTAAGGTTTTACGTAAGCAAGTTAATATAAGCTACTTGATAACTTTCACTAGGGAAAAGTGTCAAATAGTAATAATAACTGAACCAGAGCATTTCTGGAATACGATGTGGTCGGTGCCTAATTTCATTTACTGTGCTAGGCCTCATTTGACCTGGTTCAGGTAATGGCTTCGTTTTCTTTCTTTTTAAGAAGTTATAAACCAATCGTTTGACTTTTTGATTGTATATGAAATTGTACTTGCGGTCTTAACTTCTGCCAATTTCTCTGTAAGGTTGATGAGTGAGTGCAGAATGGTCAACACGTTCGTTCTTTGTTTTAATCAAATTCATCTTGCTTTGCGTACCTGGGAGTTATGAAGTTTCGGATATGACAAGGGATCTTATATTAGCTTACTCAGAACATACTTTTTTGAACAATATTTGTATAATGTATCATACGAATAAATAAATAAATACATACCTTGGCTCTTTGGAGTAATTTGTAAACCCAGCGATTCTTTATAGTTTTGCTAGGTGACTGGTCCGTAGAGGGTACATAAGCTGGAGGATTTGTTTCGTATGAATATTTATTATACGACTGTATAAAATATGTCAATTGGTCCTTGTCGGTAAAGTGCTAGTATATGAACCTTTTTTCAGTTTCTTAGACAAAACACCTAAAATATGTAAATGTGTAATAAATAAACAAACAGATATACGCTAAAGGTTTTTTAAAATATTTTTAAGAATTCGATTATCTTGTTAATATTTTAATTAATTTTAGTAGTGTTTATATTCTTTCAATCGATTCATGTACTAAAATCTACCGTGGGAGTTTTAGAATTTTGGTCATTTCTTATATAAAGAATAGTTTTGTATATAAAACAAAGCACAAATGGAATAAATTGTTGTGTTTAATAGTAACAATCAATGCTCATATACAATTTACGTCTAAACAACGTTTACAAATTTAAAATAAGAAATCATATAATATTAGGGTTTAATATTACGAATCTATTAATTTCAAGCTGTGCAAGACGTTTGTTTCATATGCTTGATGAATAAATGACAATTCCGGACTATTATTGTTATGTCTGGGACTACTGTCTTTTGTCATAAATGATACATTTGATTTAAGCTTTATGTTGGTTGAGTTTACAATGATGCCCTTTGAAAAATAAATGCAATGGAAATTGCAGAATAAGGCTAAAAACTGTCTTTAATAGTACCATTAATCAATGATAGTACCCTGTACAGTCCATTATAGTGGGAACCATAAACATGTCAATATTCATAAAGAGACTGTGAGGGTAAAGGCAATAGCGTACCTAACCGCAATTGCATTTGTACCATACTGCAAAAGTTATTCTTACAAATCTGTAAACCCTCGACAATTAAAAATTTATCCTATAAACTTTTAATTAATTAACAAAAAGCATTACAATAGTATTTATATTTGAAAATACGTGTCACACCCAGACAGTCCGAGTGCAGCAGAAAGTAATTGTGACACATGTTTTTATACTATTTTGCTCTGGTCTTTACTCTAAATTTGTTTAATAAATATAGAATAAAATAATTCTGAAGTGGCAGTTGTAATATTTAGGTTATGCGCTCAGCCACTTTAATTATTTGTGTAATTAGAAACGTCCTAATGTACACTCATGAAATTTAAAACTTGGACACCACAATTTCTGTAAACAAAAGTTTGCACATTGTGAAGCGGGCTTAAGGGTATCATTTACAATTCTAACAGCAGGTAGTCTCAGCAGGGGTTATCTTATAGAAGGACTGTAGAATGAATCATTACACTAAGCACGTTTTAGAAAATAGGTAATTTACGTTGCTTACTTAATTTTTTCTTTAAAGAATATATTTGAAGGTATCGCTAATTAAACACCATAGCTCGATTAATTATCGAATCAAAATTTTGTTTAGGAAATGTTTACAAAATAAAATTAGAAATAATTTTGATTTAAAAACGTCTACAAGCAATAACTTTTAAATTAAATCAAAAACTAAACATGGTTATTTGGGTTGACTGATTATTACTTATTTTTAAATAAATCTAACCTACTAATTATTGTAAGTTATTAAAAAATCATTAAACTCTATTCATAATATTTAGTCCTTACAAAATGTATATTTTATGACGTTTCATTTTTTTCTGTAGTTAATATAAAAGTGAAAATAAAAACTAAGGCAATTCTTATTGTCAACGTATATATTTAGTTTTTGACAAGAATTTATTACATAATTATAATTAAGATACCAAGTTATAGTTTAAAATTAAATGAAAACTTTTTTTTTAAATAAAGGTATTACTATATAAATAAATATAAGAAATCAATAATGGGTGTGACCTCCATTATTATTGATACATTCTGGAGGCGTCTGCTCATTGACGCTATCAAGGTATCAATATAATTAATATTAATCGTTTCCCATGCGGTATCAATGGCTGCAATTAGTGCATTACGGTTTACTGGTATAAAATTTGGCCCTTGTTGTCTTCGGATAACAGCAAGTATTCGAGCCCAAACATTTTCGATAATGTTAAAATCTGGGCTTTTGCTGGCCAGGGTAACAGCTCCAAGTTATTTGCTTGTATCCAGTTGCGCACAACCTGCGAAGTATAGGGTCATCATATCCCGATAGTTAATTATCGAATGTTCCAAGAAAATATGTGTAAATAGTAAATGGAATCTACTAACGTAACGTTAAGTCGTTAATTATAGTTACATAACTCTCCTTTCATAAGATATAGTTCATATTAATATGCTTATTGTAAAGCTTCGTACACACCTGAACAACAAACCGAGGAACAAACAGAACAACGAACCGAACGGCAATCGGAACATTAATTTGACGGTGCTACGTACGAATTTTAGAACAGATTCGCAAGTCCTGATTGTTCCACGAACGGTTTGCGGCGTTCCCGCAACTTGTCGGTTTTTTCTCCGACATCAAAGAAAATGCGCGCGAATGCGTTTGCAGGTTTGGACGAATCTAAACAAAACGGCGAACAAACTTATGCGGGAGAATTAAATTATTTATTTTTGTCCTCCCTTTTGTGGGTTTGTTGTGTTTTAGGTAATATTATGGAGTTGACAGAAGAAAAATGTTTTAAATTAATCAGTGTTTAAGAATGCAAGAAAAAATGATGTCCCTATTAGCATCATTTGGGCGGGAAATTTCCAAAATAAAAAAAGCGAAGTAAATTATAATTTTTTACTCTTCTTTGTGCGTAAAAATTTGGTTGGCACTATCTTCTTGTTTTCCGCAATTTTCTTCTCAATAATAAATATATATGAACTGAAAACTACTGAAAATAATTATGGAACAGCACAAACGTTCCGTTTGTTGTTCGGATTGTGGAAATCATAAAAGATCGTTTGTCGTTCTGTTTGACTTTCGGTTCGTTGTTATGTTTGTTGCTCGGTTTGTTGTTCAGGTGTGTACGAAGCTTTACAACTTAAGCAACAATTTTTGGCGAATAAAGATTAGTTTGTGATGTAATATTAGAAACACAAATTTATATCATATCAAATTTATGACAACTTAAAACCAAGAACGTGTATGTTATTGCTAAGAAATTATTAAGGAAAAAGCGCAATTGCAGTGTAAATATTTATAATTAGATATTTTCGAAAGTTTATAAGTCCTCTATTGTAATCTTAATACTTAAAAGAAAATCCTGTCCATTAGCATTATAAGGAAATGGCTTTTACTTTATGAATAAGTTTCAATAACAATAGAATATCCTTGCTTGTTTAATTTACTTCCTTTGAGTCATATTGCTCTAAGGGTTGTTACATTGGTCATTAGAAGTATGTAATAAATAAACAATTACCTACTGTTTGAGAAGGGGTAGTGTGAACCAATAAATAAAGTAAGAAATGTAAATTCCATTTTAGTTTAAAATTTCAAGTGTTGTGAAAATGCCACCTCATCTCGGTGCTGATTTGAAAGCGCGGATTGTTTCGGAATTAGCGGCGGGCCGTAGCGTGCGTGAAATTTCACGTATGTTAGATATACCAAAAGCACCGTAGGGCATTACCGAGTAAAATGGAATCTTGAACACACTTTGGAAAGAGCCATCGGAAGTGGTAGACCTAAAGTATCTACACGTGCTCAAGATCTCGAGTTGTTTCATTACGTAACAGAACAACCATTTGCTACATACCCAGGGCTATAGCAGATACACATTTTCCCGGATGCCGTATAACTGCACAAAAAGATTAAAGGAGATGGGAATAAAGAAGTATAATGCTGCTGCGAAAGAAGTTCTCAGTGACGAAAATATGAGACGTCGTCTGAATTTGCAAGGCGATATGTGAACGAACCTTTGGAATTTTGGAATCGAGTGATTTTTAGCGACGAAAAACGTTCAATAGCCGCAACGATGGACCACTAAAAGTTTTTAGAATGGAAGGAACTCGTTACGAAAATAATCACATATGTCCTAAAAACGAAGTGGTTATTTTTCTGTGAATGTGGGGTTGGGTTAGCGCGCGGGGTCCAGGAGTTTGTTGGGCTATCGATGGACGTCTTGATTCTGCTGCGTATTTAGATATTTTGAAACTATTATGAAACCTTCAGTCGAAGTGTTTTATCCAGACGAAGATTATATTTTCCAACAAGTAAGTATTCTTATTTCACTATACTTTCTCCAAAAAATAGTTCGGGATCTGTTGAATTAACATTTTCATAATGTATTTTTGTTGTTAAAGGACAACGCCCCTATTCATACTTCGCGGGTTGTGCGCAATTGGATACGAGAAAATAACTTGAGCTGTTACCCTGGCCAGCAAAAGCCCAGATTTTAACATTATCGAAAATGTTTGGGCTCGAATACTTGCTGTTATCCGAAGACAACAAGGGCCAAATTTTATACCAGTAAACCGTAATGCACTAATTGCAGCCATTGATACCGCATGGGAAACGATTAATATTAATTATATTGATACCTTGATAGCGTCAATGAGCAGACGCCTCCAAGAATGTATCAATAATAATGGAGGTCACACCCATTATTGATTTCTTATATTTATTTATATAGTAATACCTTTATTTAAAAAAAAGTTTTCATTTAATTTTAAACTATAACTTGGTATCTTAATTATAATTATGTAATAAATTCTTGTCAAAAACTAAATATATACGTTGACAATAAGAATTGCCTTAGTTTTTATTTTCACTTTTTATATTAACTACAGAAAAATGAAACGTCATAAAATATACATTTTGTAAGGACTAAATATTATGAATAGAGAGTTTAATGATTTTTTTTAATAACTTACAATAATTAGTAGGTTAGATTTATTTAAAAATAAGTAATAATCAGTCAACCCAAATAACCATGTTTAGTTTTTGATTTAATTTAAAAGTTATTGCTTGTAGACGTTTTTTAAATCAAAATTATTTCTAATTTTATTTTGTAAACATTTCCTAAACAAAATTTTGATTCGATAATTAATCGAGCTATGGTGTTTAATTAGCGATACCTTCAAATATATTCTTTAAAGAAAAAATTAAGTAAGCAACGTAAATTACCTATTTTCTAAAACGTGCTTAGTGTAATGATTCATTCTACAGTCCTTCTATAAGATAACCCCTGCTGAGACTACCTGCTGTTAGAATTGTAAATGATACCCTTAAGCCCGCTTCACAATGTGCAAACTTTTGTTTACAGAAATTGTGGTGTCCAAGTTTTAAATTTCATGAGTGTACCAAACCTTTTTTATTCTCACCCCCCTAATTTTGGGATGTTTAATTTATTGTTTTTTGTTTATCTTTAGTAAATTTTTTTTTTTTTTTTATCCTATTTTTTTTTTACTTTAATGATTAAGGTTTTTTTTTTTTGGGTGTTTTTATTGGGGCGCCCTGTAAAATTTTCTTCATCTCCCACCCCTTTTTTGTTTTTTTTTCGTTCCACCCTAATAATAATTAATTTTTTTGATACACCACTGCGGCTACAGTGCTAATATAGCCAAAAATGAAACAAAGAAAAAAACCCTTACGCGTCCATACATAAAAACGTACAAAGGGCTTAACGCGTTCCATGTTCACTTCGCCAACGGACACTACGTAAACATAACCAACATTGCCAACAAGTGCAGCAGCGACACTTAGCCAATTTTTTCTCTGGAAAAATTTCTCTTTTTTTTCTACATCGCGACAGTTTGGTCACTTTTACTCCTTAAAAAAAATTTCTTGATTTTTTTTGTTCTATGCAAAACGTTTTCTTTGTATTTTGGGGGTTTTTGCATTTTTGTGATTTGATGGCACAGTGTTTAGTACAATTAAAATTAACCTTAAGCACCTTTAATAACAGGGTGATTGAAGCTTGAATTCCTGGAGTGGCTAAGGCGACCTCTGTCTTCGAATTAAAAAAAACATCGAATTTTTTATGTTTGCACAGGTTAGCACAATTAAAAAAATAACGCTTGCTTTATTAAAAGATTTGTTTCCAGATTCATCTTGTTTTAATTCAGCTGCTTTTATAATATTTTAATAATCTTTAATTCTTGTTTTTTAACAATTTTTATTTTTTCCAAGGAAAGATCGCAGTGATTTCCACACATTTTCTTGCATTACAACTATATACAAAAATTTAATTCAAAAGTTATTATTTTCAAAATATTAATACCTACACCTCTACTTCATTCAATGCGTTGCTGAAAATTTGAAAAAATGTTATTTCAAGTGAATATAAACCAATGATAAACACTAACAAAATCAACATGGGCTATAACAGCGCAGCGTTGGCCATTTTCAGACGCAACGAAGAGTATCTTAAAATGGGATTTCTCCAAACTTAAGACGTAGTGTTCTTAGATTTTTTTTAAATTTTGGTATTATTTTGTCTAAAATTTGATTCCACATAAGTGCTGCAAAATTTTAATAAGAAAAAGTTCATAGCATACTAATCTTTCTAATATAGAGATTTGTTATATAAATGACTTTGAAGTCTGGCTTAACCACAAGGGCATTAAAATAGAAAAAAATGTATTAAATTTCCAATAGTAGCATTATACTCTCGTAGTTTTTTTCAATATGTAAATTAAAATTCTTAGTTATTAGTATACAGTAGTGTTCCATTTTCATTTTATTAAGTTATTCATCATTTTCAATTACAGAGTTTGGCATTTTTTCCCATATCCTGTATAATCAATGTCATGGAGAGTTAAAGTTGTTACCGCCCTAAGGGTGAATGAAATTTGAGTTTGATATTTCAAATAATAACTGAAAAAAACCGATATTTATTATTTGTTTTAAACGTCGATTATATAAATCTTTCTGTCCTCCTTAAGCATCGTCACTCATTACAAACGTAATTTAATATTTTGTTTCTGTATTTTATAAGAAACGTGTTAATTTCTTGAATATTCTTGAGTATTTAATAAAGTTTGTTCGAATCCAAGGTATTTGTAAAAATCATCTTTACCTAATGGCTCTGTGAACTAACCATTATTGATCATCATTTTAATTTACTTTAGTCTAAATTTTCATATTGTCGAAGAATCTCTATATAATGATACTTCTATATTAGTTTGTTAACAACTCAAGTTAAAATTAGTATTATTTACTAATAAATTGATAAACGTACGTATGGGAAGAATTCAGAACAGTAATTTCTGACGAAAGTGTCACTTGTCTATCGGTGATAATGGATCTATCATAGTAGAGAATCTCGGCTGATTATTCGACTTTTGAAAACAGTGGCCAAAAGTTTTGTTGTTATGTAGGTTGTCTGGAAAACAGTTTCGTTGTGCTAAAACTAAATATCGCCACCTTCTTTAAATTTGGAAACAAAAATTAGTTGAGCATGCTACCTTGTCAAACGGTCAAACGGTCTCAAATCCGACAATTTTACTTATTGACATAGCTTCCGATGTAAAAATGAGATTTATCTGAAAAAATGATTTTGCGGTATTAATGCTTATTTTTGGTTAAAACATCTTCAATCTTTCACACCTAGGTTTTTATGCAAAATTCTTATCAGACAGGTGTGCAAAATATTCAGTTTCTAAGAACAGCGACAACTTGATATTGAAGGATGTTTACGCACTCTTTGGGTCACAGCAGCAATCTTTTTGTGACGAGAAATGTGTTGAAGACACTTTATTTTGGAAGTAAGTTTTTAATATTTTCCAAGTTTGGTCAAGCGTAAAGCGTCTCATTGTGCAAATTTCAACTTGAAGCTAAATTACTGGTATCAAAATAACAAAAATAACCGGTACTTCATATTGAACGTAATTATTCTTCTATCTAAAGTTGTAATTCTAGAGTACCTTCTGCGGAAAATATTTGTAGATGTTGAATTGATTTGCCGTTGCGGGCAAACTTCATAACACATTGTAGTTGGCTGTTATACAGTGGGTAGTTTCAGAGGCTTGGTTACAAGTCTGTCTCAACGTTAAGATCTTGACCAGAAAATTTCTTTTGGTTATTTATATTTATTACCTAATGTTGAGTAGTCATCATTTGATCTCTGTAAATAAAGTGTTACTAAAAAGCTTTTTGAAGTTTTTTTAACAATGTGTGGTGGTGGACGACATTGCTATGTCAGTCCCGATGTTTCATGTAGATCCGTTGGTCATCGTCTTCGTTGTCTGACACTATCTTGAAGCTTACTTCTAGGGACGTAAGATTGAGCGGCGCGTGCAGTACGCGGATGCCATCTTTTATTTTATTTTCTAGGCAATTGGTTCTAATACTCAAACAATTTGGGTGGTGGTTAAGATTACTTATCATCAGAACTTGCTGAGTCTTTATACAGAATCTAACTTTGTATTAGTATGAAGTAAGTATTTATTGTTTTCTGCATCTAACATCCAATAGTAAAGACAGTTTTTTTCACTTTTACAAGCTTACAAGAAAACAAAAAAATACTGTTGGCATTACTTAGTTTATACTATGTATACGTGTCCTCTACTACACAAGATGTCGTTTGACACACATTTTACTTAATAAAAATACTGTTACGCCATTAGAGTTTCCAGAATAAATTAAAATAATCACTGTGTTCGAGAACATTAAATTATCTTCTAGATTATACTCTTTTATGTACAATGTATCCCAAAAAGTTTTATACAAATGGAAAAAAAGTTTATCTGAAAATAGGGCCCACTTTTACAATTTTCAAAAACAGATGTCGTTGTTTGGTAAGAATTCACTGATTTCTTGCACAATATGGCAACGTAATTGAAAAACAGGTTCCTATGGAAGCAGCTAGGCAACTTTATTTACATTTTAGATACAAGAAATGGCAGCGTTGCCACATGCAAAATTCTAATCTGCGGCACCTGTGACGCCATCCATTGGGTCTAATAGAAAAAGTGGCCTCCATTTCCAGAAACGCACTGTACATTTCACAAAAAATATTCTTGATAAAAAGCTTTGCAAGGCTTGTAGATCCATAATTTAGTACAAAATTTTTAAAATACTGGTTGGAATACAAGGAATATCAAAATCATAATTTGGAGTGAGAGCAAAATTACGTTCAAACTGTAGTGCAGACCAAAATGTTCATCAAAATTTTTTATTAAGTAGCAAAAATTATGCCCACTTGTAGATAAAAATTAAAAGATATTTCAATAAACACATCAGCAATTGTTTGATTAATGCGTAGTACGAAATATCGTAAGATCCCGTTCATAATAAGCGCCTGATTTTGTGTTACTTATCATTTTTACACACGTTCTTGATAGAGTGCTTTCCTTAGAATATCTAATAATTGTCAACAAATGTCAAATGTTACATCAGTGTGTGTTTGCAATAATTAGAAATGCCATTAAATTGAGTATTGAAGATAAAATTGAAATTGTTCTCATTGTTGGAGAAAATTATAAAACATGTAGGGAAGCAACAGAAATCGATAATAATCGACACCCCAATAAAACAATACATTTCAAAACTGTCAGATATGTAATAAATAAATTCAAGAGTTCTGTAAGTGTTGAAAATAAATTTAGAAGGAAACATCGGACATGGGTTTGAAATAAAGATATTGAAACTGATGTGATGCTATCGGTTGTGGAAAATCCAAAATATTTACTTCAAAGAAGATCTAATTTATTGAATGTAAGTAAACTACACTTGCACAAATTTTAAAGTTAAATAAATTGAAACCATACAAACCACAATTTACTCAAACTTTAAAAGAAGGAGATGTTGAATGAAGGTTCGAATTTTGTATTCGTATCCAAGGAGAGATTGGAACGTAACAGATTTATGACAGGACAAGTATTTTTTAAATAGTCAGTTGTCTGACTTTCTTGATGAACTACCACTAAATGAATGAGGAAAAATATGTTACCAACATGATGGAGCACCATGTCACTGTACAACAAATATTCGGGATTTTTTCTCCACACTATTAACGGTAAAGTGATAGGGAGGTACATGGAATTTTGTTGGTCTCCAAGGTAGCCGGACGTTATCCCTCTATACTTTTTTGTGGGGTTACTCATAAGAAAAGGTATATTTCAGAGACCATTTCAATATTTGATCATCTTGAAAGAATCATTAGAGAAACATGTGAAGCTATAACTCCAGATGTGATTAGAAATGTCATATGAGAATTTAATCGACAAACAATCACGTGTTTAGAAAGGGACGGTGGATACGTTGAAGTTCCGTAGTAGTATTCAAGCCGATGTTTAAAATTTTGTACTTAATTATGGATCTACAAGCCATGTAGAGCTTTTTTATCAAAATATTTTTTTGTGAAATGTAAGATAAACTTTTCTCCGTTTGTATAAAACTTTTTGGGACATATTGTATACAAGCGTCATCATAAATTTAGGAATCAGTTCGAATTTATTAGTAGTCATGTTAAGTTGATATAAATTTACACGTGTGTAATAGTTGATGTGTTTTTATACAAGTTAAAGAACTATTCGAGTAAAATGTTTAATAATAAGTGTAACTTGATTCAGTGTGTTTATTAATCTTTTGCTTCTAACTGCGATAACGAAAACAAACAACGATTAAGTTCGTAATTGATAAATCTAAAATTTCACTTTGCATAAAGGCATTTTTAGTGTTTTAACATATTTTCAAAAATAATTAATAATATTTTTTAAAGTAAATGCTTTATTTTATATTCATTTTACCTGTTTCATTTACACAATTGTTAATTTGCAAAGCAACAATATTTTTAATTAGATCAATTAAACAAAAAAGTTAGGAAGCCAAAGCAATATTGTAAATTATATTTTCTTAATTATACTTATACTTAAATTATAAAATGGTTTAGATGTTTTCTTTTGCGTGATTTATAGCAAATACTCATTGTATCCAAATTGCATAATACGAGATCAACAATTGCTTTCATTTACTAATTTATTTAAACTTATTCCTAAACTGTTTAGAAGAACTTTAGTCTTGTTTGTACGAAAGAGGAAGTTGAATGAAGTTCAATGGCATTGGCTGCACTGGTTAATCTCCGCTTTTACCTCCAGGACGGTTGTTATTAGTTATTATAAATAGGGTAGTATCTAATAAACGTTAAACAGTGACTTTACCGACAAAAATATAAATAGAACAAATAATGTTGTTCGTCATTTTACAAGTTAATGTAGTTTTAATTAATTAATCATTTTTCTGCGATATATGTATAAGAAACTATGAAATGAAAACTTAAAAACCCTTTTCTTATTGTTAATTAGTTCGCATAAAAGTGGTAGTTTATAAAATCGACAAACAAATTTATTTTTAGACAATTCCACTCTTATGGAAAATAAAAATGACATTTATTCATATAAAAATTATAGTTTACTTTCAGATAAAAGGAAGGAACAGAATTGCAAGTGGATAAAAAAATCGGATAAATTATGTTACCATGGTAACCACTACAGATTTGACAATTAAAATACAACACAATAATTTAGATACAATTGTAAAACCATAATATTAAGTAAAACTAAAAAATTTTGTTCTGGAAAAGAAGGTGTAATTTTTCTCCTCCTTATTTATAATCTTATTACGGTATTAAATATAATGGCGAGTACAACTACAAAAATAATTAATTAATTCCTATTCTAATATGAAGTTAAATATAACATAAATAAAAAGCATTATACAGGGTGTTTCAGAATAAGATGCTGATCCTTAAGGGTGTCAATCCTAACGCGATTTTAAGAAGAAAATAATATCAAATAAACATATGTCCTAAACCTCTTAACTTTTGATCTACAAGGTGTTCAAGTTTTAAGAAAAAAAACGTTTTTTTATCATAACTTTAATATCTTTATAGATATTTTAATAAAATTTGGCATATGCCTTCTAAGCTACAACAGCTATTTTTTGATTTAGAAATTTTAAATTTTTTATTTAGTGGCGTCCGTACAGGATGAGGACTAGATATTTTTAGAGAAATATTATGTACGCCACTGCTTTTTTTAAAATAAAAATTATTTTTAAAATCTCCATTCATTTTAAGGTAAATTTGATTTCTTGTTTTTTTTTTTCGTCCGACGAACGGTTTCCGATCAAAAAATAAAGATCATTAAATGGACACAATTATCGCTATGTACCTATCATCATTTTGAAAAAAGTAGGCTATGGACTTTGTTGTCAAAGGAAACAATTAGATAATGCCAAACAGTTTTGACATATAGTTATTTAAGTACACGAATATTAAAGTTATGATAAAAAAACGTTTTTTTCTTAAAACTTGAACACCTTGTAGATCAAAAGTTAAGAGGTTTAGGACATATGTTTATTTAAACTTTTTCTTCTTAAAATCGCGTAAGGATTGACACCCTTAAGGATCAGCATCTTATTCTGAAACACCCTGTACATCTAAACAGAATAACTCAAATTCAATAATAATATAAGTGAAAGAAAAGGTAAAAGAATCAACACAACTAAATTTAATTAATTAAATGACACGTAAAAAATTAGATAATTAAATTGATGCAGAAAGCCAATTATCATATCTATTTTTAAATGTTTTTATGGAGGGTGCACAGACAACAGAAGCAGGGAGATTATTCCAAGGTAAAAAAAATTCTGTTAGTTAAAAAAATTTGGTGGACATTAGTTTTAAAGTTTTCTTTTTTAAGTTTACGTTCATGACCTCTAAGCCGATGATCAGTATTAAGCACAAACAGGAATGATAAGTCACAACCGAAAAGAGATTGAAAACAACGGTAATAGTTGTGAGGTTACACATACAAAGTCTTTCTTCATAAGAAGGTCTGAGTTGACCAAACGGCAAACGTGTTGCTCGACGTTGCACCGATTTAAGTAAGATTTTGTCCCGCACCAGATCTGCGTTCCACACCGGACCCACATACTCTAAAATCGGTCACACATAGCACTTAAAAAGGTACATAAACGTTTGGAACGACACTTTCTGAAACGATTTATTTAGGAGGTAAATAGCACTGTTTGCTTTTTGCAAATTGTAGATATGTGGTCGGACCATGACAGATTTGCTGACACAATTACTCCAAGATCACAGTGAGAGCTGACAGGTGCTAGAGGGAGTCCGTTGATAGAGTAAGGCATGGGTTATTCTTACTAAGATGCAGTACAATACACTTGTCGACATTTAACGGTAATAACCAGTCATCACTCCATTTGCCAATAGCATCTAGGTCCTGCTGTATTACTCGGTAGTTGGTTGAGGGATTACCATTAATTTTTATGTCGTCCGCAAAGGCTGAGCAGGAAGATGACACAACCGTGGAGAGAAGGAATAAGCGAAGAGACTCGCTTATTATGATTTCCATTAGCTTAGTAGCGATTGGAAGAAGACTGATTGGTCTGTAATTGCTAGGGTCTAATTTATCACCTTTTTAAAGTTTGGCGTGACGGAGGCAGTTAACCATTCTTCAGGGATTTGATGATATTGAAGGATGATCTTAACAGTAAAGATAACGGTTGCAGCAAACTAGTACCACACTTAACAAATACATTAGCCGGTAGGCCGTCAAGACCAGGGAAACAATCGGTTTTAATTTTTTATATAATTTATAATTAATTGTTGACTGAAGTCGATGTCATACATAGAAATGTTCTGTCGAGAGATAGATATTCTGGGATATGTCAGACTAACAGGCTTAAAACTGAAACTATTTTCAAATGAAGTTGCTAGCAAATCTGCAGTTTCTTTGTTTGTTAAACAAAATGTCAAGTCATTTTTTTTCAGCAAAGGAATCTTTACGGCTGAGTGACGGGTAGTGCGCATGTATTTAAATAATTTCTTTTTATTGTTGTTCTTTGCAATGAACTCCTGATAATTAATACGAGATTTGTTAATAGCCCGTAATAAAAAAATTTTCTATGTGTTCTATAATCCGCGAGATCACTATTACGTCGAAATCTGCGCCATAACTTTTCTTATGTTTAATCATGGTAAGAATCTCGTGATTAATCCAAGGTTTTAGATTATCTTGCTGGACAGATTTTTCCCGAGTATGTTGCAAAAGTAAGGTTGATAGTATTTGATGAAATGTTCTCCAATCGCCATCAGGATCGACATTAGAAAAGTGTTAGGCCAGTCGATGCAATCGAGGTCTGCAGAGATATTATCAAAGTCGGTTACCTTGAACTTCTAATGTTACGTTTACGTGGCAGAGATAAAAAGAACTGGATTGTAAAGGTTATGGTAACGTGATCCGATATTCCAACTGGCGGTCCTATTTCATAACTCGTTACGAGTTCAGTATTGTTAGTGAGCAGAAGATCCAACATTGATGATTGCTGGCCAGTTCTAAGTCGAGTGAAGTCCGAAATTAGTTGAGACAATCCACATCTGTTGATTGTATTCAAAAAATATGTAGGAGCATTATGGGGAGCAGGAGTACCATCAATACTACCAATGAGTTCAGATAAATTGAAATCTCCAAGTATAACACAGTTTTCCGAAATTGAGGTAAGATTTTCAATTTTTTCGAAATGTGTCAGATTTTCCTGCAGATTTGTATAGTTTGTCTAAACGCAAGCTACAATTAAAAATAACTGTCCTCCACTTAAGAGTAAAGCTAGAGTGTCAATATTCGGACAAGAAAAGTCAATTTTTGAATTTTAAAAGCAGCAGCAATTTGGTCACTAATGTAAATAGAGACGCCACCAGAAGCAGCATTGAGACGGACAGATCTAAAAATTTGGAAGCCAGGTAAGGAGATAAATAAATTAAGAATTTGTGGTTTTAACCAAGTTTCTGCAGGGGTAATAATGGCGGGGTTTCGGAGTTGGATCACAGACACCAATTCCGAGGATTTAGCAGAGATAGACGCAGGATTGGTGTACAAAACTTTCCATTGGTTTAAATTATTGACTAGTTTTTTTGGACTAAGCCAACTATTTGAGTGACGCCTTTAATGTATTTTATTGTCAAATTTACCTCGCTAGCGTCAATCGTCTCTGAAGTTGCGCTTGTAACTCGTTTAAATAGCTCAGTTGGCCTGGTGTTTTATCGTCCATTATACTTATTTTATGATAGTTCTGCGAGTTTAAAAGCTTGCTTTTATTTCTTAAAATATACTTGGCCGTGAACGGGAATAACTTTTAGAGCTCTCGGTTTGTCAGTAGGGCGCCCTAATCGAAAGCAGCTAATAGGTACGGAAGAGGAACCGATATAAGTTAAGATTTCTGAAATTTTCAACAAATCATTCGTTTTACGTTCATCGGACGAAGCATCGATCTCAGGTATATTTCGTATAATAATATTTTTAGAAACGAGTTATACGTTCTATAGCCTCATTTCTATAACTTCGCTATTGGTAGTGAAAATATTTCGACGAAGAAAGCTGACGTTCAAATTCTGATATTTTATGTTCAATGCATCTAATTTTACTGTTAATTCATTTTGAAATGTTTTCAATCGAGTTCAAATTTTGAGCCGGTTACTTTTATGTTTTCGTAGGTACTTACTTGTAAGTAATTTGACTCGATCTGTTTAACAAAATTACTAGAGCTTGTGTGATCTTTCAATTACCAATTTATTTTAGTTCAAGTTTAAATTAACTTACCTACGACAATAAAGCAATAAAAATTTACAGAACCTTATAATGTTCATCATTAAAAATTCTAAATTGTTCGATTTTAACAGCTGTTTTGAGGAGAAATAATTTATGAAGAATTGCCGGAGAAGACTGTTAAACACTTGATTAGAACCTTATACTTTAAAACGTATCATTTTAAAAACAGAAAAAATCACCAAAAGTGTACAAAAATTATATTCCTAACTTCCTAACAAATAAGCTACCACCACTACATTACTGGGATAGATGCTTTCTTTATTAAGTATTATTTCAAGGTTTTATGCAAGCAATATAGCAGTGGGTAAATAGTTTGCACTAACAAATAATGTTGAACTGTGAAAAACAATCTTGTTGGAGAAATGATATTGCTAGATAAGCTCTACAAAAATTGTCAGATCGCAAAAAACTGAGATTAGTCTCTGCTGAAGCGGTAATCTTAGTTGCCAACGTTTTGCCTACAATCGTGAAGGGTTTCATCAGGACGAAACCGCTAAAAATAACATAATTCATAGATAATTCTAGGATCAATAAAGTTTTTAGAAGTTTGGAAGTTTTCCGAATTCTTTGAGTCAAGAAGTTTTCACTTCTTTGAATCTAGAATATAATTTGGTGTATTAGTTGATCACCTGACTTTTAGTGATCTACCTTGAACAGTTTGTTTGTTTATTTCAAGTATACTTTAGGTAATGGCTTTTAACCATTACTATTTTGACGTAAACTAATTTTAAAGTGTGTGGAAGGTTTAATTATTACCTAGAAGATTATTCATACTACATTATACACTATGTCTAAGATAAGAATGAACAGCATAGAGATTTTGAAAACGGTAGAAGATACAAGGTTGCTCAAATTGCAAAAAGTTGGAGAATTTAGAGTAATTTTAACATGGTGTTTGAAAAAGTTTAATAATACTTTTGTTTTCGAGATTTTACAAAAATATTTAAAAAATATTAAAAATCTAAAAGCACATTTTCATTGCTTTTAAAAAATGGTGCTTTCAAATTTTTAATCAACATTCAATTTGGAAGAAACCATCAACAACTTTATTTTTTATATGGTCGTTTACAAAATCATCTTGTATTGGTAGTGTTTTTATCATAAATTCAACAATGTATCACACATAATTGTTTAGAACCTAATTTTGTAAGAAATATTTTAAAAGTGCCCAACTTCTTTGCAATTTGAGCGACCTTGTATCTATTACCGTTTTCACGATCCCCATGCAGTTCATTCTTATCTTGGACACAGTGTATAGTTTTCCTGTGGCAATTAACTTATAAGCACTACTCACACAACACACACACACACCAATTGAAATACGAAATGACACGTTTGTTGATTACACATGTAATCAAGAAATATTTGTTATAAATATAAATGCTTAGTTTTTAACATTCTAAATAAAATGTTCTCAGAGACACACGAGACCGTATACTTTAGTTTAGAATCTTAATTTTTATCATTAGTCAGTACAACACGAGAAACACATTGCTATAAACTCTTTTTATCGATTTCTTCAATGGCCACGTTATTTATTTATTTGTTATGTATAGTGCCCAAGAAGATCAGTATAAACTTGTATAGTGTAAAAAAAACAATCACTACAATATTCTACAAATTAATGTTAAGGGGGTTAATTAAGGACAAATCAAATTTTTTGTTTAATTTTTGTTTCAGAAATAGGATCGATATTTTCCTTTTACACGAAACACACTGTGGAGATCAGACAAGTATACTGCATAAAGGTAAAGTAAAAGGTTTTTGTTTTCAATTACTAGATTTTTTTGAGACCTCAATTCATGGAATAGCTACATACGTCAAAGAAAATATTTATTACGAAAATACACAAAAAAGTACGCGGATTGCTACTTACATTTTGAGATATGGCAACACTGATGAATATGTCAAACCTGACGTTGTCATCGTAAAGTTTGACATTTTAAATAGTGAACGTACTCAGAACGTGTTGTCATACGAGTGCTATTTGTGTTGTTTACAAATACTTGAAACATTCATCTTGGTCAAAAAATGGAATTAAATCGCGAACATTTTCTTGTTATGATTTTCCATGACTTTCGACTTGGATTAAACCAACAGCAGTGTGCCAATCAACTCGCTTTGACTTTTGGTGATGAAGCAACATCTCTAGCCACCGTGTTTCGCTGGTTTCCGAACTTAACAGTTTGCACTTCACTACAGGATGAATTTCGTGAAGGTCGTTCAAAATCAACTGTTGTGTCAGAAAACATCGATGCTGTGCCTAAACTGATATTGCAAAATCATAATGTGACATACCGTGAAATTAGGGCATACTTGGGCATTAGTTCCACTTGCATACGTTCAATATTGCATGAACATTTGGGTGTCAAAAAGATTTGTTCGCGTTGGATACCGCATAATTTAACAATCGCTCAAAAAAAAGCTCGTGTCGATTGGTGCAAAGAAATGTTGAAAAAATTCAATCGCTGTGCTTAAAAGACGTCTATAAGATCGTGACAGGCGACGAATCGTGGATCTATGCATATGACTCCAAAACTAAACAACAATCGATTGTATGGGTCTTTCAAGACGAGCCAAATCAAACAAAGTTGTTTTGCGCACAAAGCACTTCGAAGCAATTGTTTGCCTGTTTTTCGGAATAACTGGACATTTTGCCACCGTTCCATTAGAACAACGTAGAACGGTCAATTCTTAATGGTACCCCAGCATTTGTTTGCCAGAAGTGTTTGGAAAAATCAAGGAAACCAATCGCAGAAGACGAATCACTCTCCATCACGACAATGCAAGCTCTCAGACATCGGCTCAAACAAAAACGTTTTTGAGTAGTCAAAACATCAAATTGATGGGTCATCCGCCGTACAGTCCTTGTTTGGCACCCAATGATTTCTTCTTATTACCGCAGATCAAAAATAAATTGCAAAGGTCAAGGTTTTTCGACGCCTAAAGAAGCGGTTAAAATATTTGTTTTTATTTGTGTATCTCAAAACTTAAGTAGCAACCCTCGTATAATGACCATGTAATCACTTGCAAACTTGAGATATCTGTTCTCTATAAAACTGAAAGCGTTATTCCTGGGACTTTTCCGGTGGAGGATTTTTGCATTTTAGTGTTTTGGTATTTTTGGATATGTTACTGATTTTGATGAAGATGGAAAAATGACGATTTATACGTTCATTTATAATTGCTGTGCGCAGTGGCACGCTAACATAGATTTTAACACACTACTACTAATATAATCAATGCTACTACGCAACATGAATAACGAATAAATGCTGAATTAATATTACTATGCTCATTTTCTACTGCATAATTTATATTACGTATCCGTTGACAAAACTGCTTATGTGAGAAGAGCTCATTAGTTTAGTCTTTAGGCAAGGTTCTTGTACCACCCATTATTGTTATTGCATAATTAGCAAAGTAAATAAACTCGAGTCATTTGCTTTTGTTTAATGTATGATGAAATTTCTGGTGTCACCACAGATACTCTTGGACCAGTGATGACGTGGCCATCACGGTGTAGGACTTTGTGATGTGTATAGATTTATCCGAATCCAGAGCGGGCGATTGTGTAATGTCTTGTTCCTACTTTTGATGTTTTTGTTGTAGTAGTTCCTGTACCGGAATGTTTCCAATGTTGGCTGTGTTGTATAATATAACCGTTGGAACATGTGGACAATCATGTTGATCGGTGCTGCAGGTGAGTGTGGTTGCTGCGTTTTTGTATGTGGCTACTGCAGATGACGATCACGTGTTAAAATGTTGGCGTTACTTCAGGAATAAATATATCCGTATTGTTTCAACCGATAACTTTCCAATAGACGAATTTCATAATAATCCTCAATTTACTTGAACCTCAAATAAAACACGGGCACATAATTTGCTTAATTGACGGACTATGATTGTCCGTAACTTTACAAAATAAACATACGCAAAACGTACAATTATTCATCTAGATGACGTTGCTTTAAAAGTATTTACAGATCGGCTCAAATTTCTGGTATTTACAAACTCAACCTACACTACGTCATTACATATCACGCTTGTGATATTTTTTTAAAGTGTAACTTTTAGCGTTAAAATTTGGTACGGCAGTAACATTTTGCTTATGCTTTGTTGAATGGATCGTTGGCATAAAGGTGCTGCAATAAAAACAAAATTATCCACGGAGGTTCAAATCATGCTGATATGACGGCGTCGTCGGTGGCCAGCTGTAATTCAAGTTCAAGTAGTAAAGCATCAAATGCTCATGACGCAACAAAAAAAAAAGAAAGTATGTTGAATCATACATTAACTTTGCATTTGTTGCTTCCAACGGCTCCCCCTTTTGTACGTTGTGCAGCAAACTCTTTCCCAATAGTTCGATGGTGCCTGCTAAGATGCGCCGACATTTAAACACTGTACATACCGACTTCAAAGATAAGGGTAAAGAATTTTTTTTTCGAAAGAAGAACAATTATTACAATGCCAACAATCCATGAAGTACGCTACTCAGACTGTGAATGAAAAAGCTACGGAGGCATCGTATTTGGTTAGTTACCGAATTGCTCAAGCAGGAAAAGCGCACACTATTGCTGAAACGTTAAAAAACCATGTGTGATAGACATAACACGATGTATGCTTGACGAAAATCTGCAACGCATCTTTCTACAGTGCCGGTTTCAAATGATACAGTTTCGCGCCGGATTGAAGATCTCGCAGGATACATTAAACGAAAGCTTATTGCACGGCTTCAAAAGTACCAAATTCGTCTTGCAAATGGATGAGTCCACTGATTTTGCAGGACTGGCCATCTTGCTAGTAATTGTTCGTTATCCATATAAACATTCTTCTGAAGAAGACTTGCTTATGTGCTCATCGCTGCCTACTAACACTACCGGGGAAGAAACCTTTAACAAGATTAATACGTTTTTTGAAGAAACCAACTGGATTGGAATTATTGTATCGATATTTGTACTGATGGCGCCAAGGCAATGACAGGTAGAACAGCAGGAGCAGTATCACGAATTAAACTGAAAGCGCCAAAATGTAGTTCTAGTCACTGTATCCTGCATAAACAATCACTCGTGGTTATGAAAATTCCACTAAATCTAAAGTTAGTTCTTGATGAGGCGGTATAAATAATTAATTTTGTCAAGTTACGTCCACTGCAATCACGATTGTTCTCAATATTATGTGAAGAATATTGTAGTACCCAAAAACATTACTCCTTCATACAGAAGTGAGATGGTTGTCACGGGGTAAAGTTTTAACAAGGCTATATGAATTAAGGTCCAAACTAGACGTATTTCTGACAGATAGTCCGTTTAATTTGAAAGATCGGTTTTTTGATATAAGCTGGACGTTTAGATTAGCATTCTTAGCTGACCTATTTGGAAAACTAAACAAACTAGGTTTTTGGATAACTTGTGTTCGTAGAAGAAAATGGGCAGCTTTTTATTGCTAAGTGAGTTCCTTAGTAATCTTAGCCGCAGTGATGCAGAAGAGTTGGTTGAAATGTTTGATGAGTTGGTGCAATATATGAATGATCTTCAAGGGATTTTTGAGAGCTACTTTCCAGAAGAAAATATCAGAAAACTGAAAATAAACTCATGGATTGAAAGTCCGTTATCATCCGAATTGCAGAAGCCTGAAAATATGGCAAATCATACCTACGAATCATTTTTAGAAATGACGTCGGACACAAGTACGGAATCATTGTTTAAAACGACTTTCCTGCATGTTTTTTGGTGCAGAGTTCGCGATGAATATCCACAACTTGCCACAGAAGCTTTAAATATTCTTCTATCGTTCCCTACAACGTATTTGTGTGAAGCAGGATTTTCAGCATATGCAGCTACAAAAACAAAGTTTCGCAATAGACTGGATGCCGAACCAGACTTGAGAATTCAACTTTCTTCTATCAAGCCAGATATTAACCAGATAATGAAAACCAAAAAACAATTTCATGCCTCTTATTAAATGCACTCTAAATAGTTTTTGACTTAACTCTGTATCGACCTTTTTTGTTTGTTTATAACCCAATAAATAATACAAAATTTAACTGGTCGCTTTTACTTTAGGTTAGGTTTGGTTAAGCTTTAGAATTTGGGGGTTCTGTCAAAAATTTTAATTTTTTAAAAGGGTTTCTGTCACCAAAAAGTTTGAGAACTGCGGGTGTATGGTAACGAAACCGTGTGCAATTGTGGATTGGTTCGTATTGGCAAAGCATTTGCTTCATGATTTACGAAAACTATTATAACCTAATCATGTCGACTAAATATAAATATAAATACTAAGAATAAAGTTCTTAATAAAAAAGAAATGATGCCAACTGTACTTAATCACACTATAAACAGGGTTCGTATAAATGTCAGCATAAAATGTATAGTAATGTACTCATTTCTATTTAAAAGCTGCATGTTTTAAAAAATTTTTCCGTTTATGCAGAAAAATAGAAGCAAAACGCACTAGAATAAACCCCCTGATTAAAAATAATGATTGTTTTGAAAAACAGAAATATCTAGATAACTTGTAGGTGTTAGGAGAAAGAAGTAGTAGTGCAAATAGAAAGATATCCAGGGTACTATTTAAAAAAATAAGTTTTAGCAAGTTGAAAAATTTTTAAATTAGCGTTCTCATATGTACAAAATAAATATGGCGAATTAGTAAAATTCTTGAGACTATTTAAATACTTCTGATTTACAAACACAAATTCCAAAATTTCAAAAAAAAAACATTAGGTTATTAATCATTTCTTTCTGATGCAGAATTTTAATATAAAAAATTGCTGTAAAATGGCAACGCCGCAATCAAATTAAAATTATTTTATCATTTTATTTGTTTAGTTGATCGCCTCTTTATTTATTAAAGCCAACATAAGACGATATCATGTTATGTCAAATGTACATTTCAATGGCGGACCACCTAATTTTGTGAAATCGTTTCTCACGCAATAAGCTTCCAAGGTTGAAATTTTACATATAATTTTTTATATAAACCACTGACGATATAATGTCCTTCCAAATTATGCTCACCTTCTAAACAGTTTTAGGTAATTATTAAATTGGCACAAAGAATCTATACTTAAAACTTAAAACAAAAAATTATGTTATTAAACAAAAAAAAAAGTTGTTCAGTAAGCATTGCGGTATTACAACCACAACAGGTCCAAATTCGTGTTTTGAAACTACACACTACTGTATAACATTTTATGAACTGTACCATTAAGTCACATATTACTGTTTTAGTGCAAAACATTGAAATAATAGAGCTATAAATTTTTGATTAACTGATCCTGAAATACATCGTATGCAATTATCGATACCGTTAAATTAATTTGCAATACACTTTATTACAGTTGGATGATTGCACAATATAAATACCGACTACCATATATCTCTACATTTTACGGTCAAACTTAAGAAATGCTTTAATCAATTTTTAATGAAATATTTGATCTTTATTGTGTCTAAAATTATTTAACTGTTTCAGTCATTTACTTCTTGTTGTAACTGTATTAGTTTTAATTAATACGTAACATTAAAATATAACAGGTATGTGTTGGTAACCACATGTTAGAATATCTCAAATAAGCATTTAATGTACAGTTAAGAAATGTTTAGATAAGCTTAATAGCTTTGTTTTGTTCTAAACACATTGATTTGTATTAGATAATTAGAAGAAGAATTTTTGTCGATTACTTTAACGTTTTAATAATGAATAACAGTATCTGTACGATAGATACTTAGATTTTGTAATTTTCTCTTGATTTTTGTACTATGAGTTCTTAAATGATTGAAAGATATTTGAATTTAGCGCTCATTAGATAATTTTTAAATTGGTACTAAGTATTAACACACTAGGGGCGTCCCATAAAAATTACATTTTTAGCATCTGTGCATTTTCTGAAAAATTGAATAGGCACTCAAGATAAAAATATATTTTGTTACATAATCTACAAGACAACACAATCTTAAATACTTATAAAAATTACGTTGAGTAAATGTTGAAGTATGGTGTAATTAACAACTGCAAAAAATATACAAGCAGTTATACCATTTGATCAAAATAATGTCCATCTAAATATAAACACAACTTCACTCTTCGTTTAATATTATTAAAAACACTACGTAACAGTAATTCCTCCTGTGTAACTACGTAACACTTTAGGTGTAATGTGAACAACTTCTGCAATTGCATTCTGTAATTCTTCTAAAGTGTGTAGACGTTTGGAGTACACTTTATTTTTCAAAAAACAAACATAAATAAAGTGTAAGCCATTTATTTTCACTTATTAATCTATCACCCTAGAATGTTATTCCTGCTGTGTGGGCTGTGGCCCCATTTTGTTGAAAATAACCCTCCTATAAGTTATCACCATGTTTATAAAAGAGTCCAAAATCAATTCTCTGCATTTAATATTTTGTTTAAAAATAGGGCCAATGATCTTACGTCTTGACATTGTCAGCCACACTCTAATTTTCTGAGGATGAAGTAGCGTTTTATACAAAAATGTGTGGGTTTTATGTTGATCATACACGACTATTCTGAGAGCTAACATATTCACTAAGATGAAACCATACTTCACCACTAAAAAATATTAAGTCTAACATATCATCATTGTTTAAGACTTCGTTAAACCATTGACAATATTGTATTCGACGTGACAATCAGGAATCAGTAATTCTTGTGTTATAGTCACCCTGTAAGACTGTAAATGCAAGATTTTTGCAGTTTTCTGACATGTATAAATTTATTTGATTTGATATTTCTTAGGACACACTTCTATACTCTGCCAAATATCTTCAACAACTTCTTCAGTAAAATCAGTAGGGCGGCCTGTAAATTTTCCTTTTAAAACACTACCGTGTACTAGAAAACTATATGACGAACATGTGCAAAAGAATCGTATCGAAACACTTCCTCGGTATACTGTTCTTGAAAGTGTTCGTAGTAATTTTGATATGAATCTCTTATTAATATGTTATGACTTGTGCGAGCGCACACCTACTCGATTCCTTTTACGAATTCCATGTACTCTGCATTCGTATTGATTAGTCAACTGATGAATGTTAATGTAAGTGCTGAGGGTAATTATTGTTCATGATTGTCTGCTCTTTAGGAGCTAATTCATTTTTGTGACTTAACGTATACGTAGCATGCTGGATTTGTCTACTAATATCATGTTCCTTGTTCATTGCGGATTCCTGAACGAAAGTACGTGTTGATATTTTCAATAATCTAAAAATTATAGTCTAGAATCCAAGGCCCATTTTTACAATTGATTACTGTCAAGTTAATTTTCGTGAGTAGCTTCATTTTGATGAGACGCTCAACTTTTCTCTTACAAAAATTTTCGAATATGGTAGCTAACAGGTGTAGGAGGGATAAAATATGTCGATTTGACGATTTTCAACAACTAACTGGTTTTTTGTTAAATCTCTAGATAATTACCTAAATTAGTGCAAAAAATATTTGCCCTACAAAATGTATGGTTTGATCAAAGAGCCTCCTCCTTTCAACATGTATCGATAATGAGATCCTTAAAATAATTACCAACCAGCTGATTTTTTTGTTGCTTAGTTAATATTTATATAATTTAACAGCCATATTGTCCTACAAATTGCATGGTACGTTATCCAGATCCTACGCTCAGAAATCGTTAATACCACCACAGAATTTTTGTATTACTAACTGTAGGACAAAAATATTATGTAATAGATTAGTGTGTTTTACATACAGGGTCCGGTACATCAAGCGTGCATTAAAAGTATATGAAGAAACTAATTCGATTAATTTCTGAAAATAGTGTTGCGCCAGTTTTTGACATCACTAAACTCAGACAAAATATTTTCGTTCAAACACACATCCGGTTGTACCGGAAGTAGCTGTCAACATTCTTATTTCAAATAGAACAAGCTATTTTTATTTTATTTTCAGATTCTAAGTAAAATTTAAGGTGTAGTTTAATTAACATACCATATCCAAAAATGACTGATTTTTTAGTTTTGAAAAAAAATTAAATCATGTTAAATTGTTATTCTTTAAATCTCAAGATGATATCAATGTTTTAGTTCATAATTTGTTGTGACAATTGTCGATATGTTACAGTAACTCACATATGAATTGAAACTCGAATTACATGTATAGGGTGATGAAAATTCTCGTGCCAATATGAACAACATTCGACCTCAAAAATTTGCTTAATTCAAATGAGACACTTGTGTTTTTAGTCAGAGATTGCTAATATCATTATCGATCACATTTCTAGAATTTTTAACTAATTAATTACTAATAATTGAACTAGAAAGTATGTACTGTATTTGGAATGATACTTTAATAGATTTTTCTATTTTGGGTCGCTTACAGAGCTATAAAGCCACCTTTAGCTATTACACTTCAAAATTTCCTAAATTTAAAAACTCGCGAAATTTTATTTTATAATCAATCTGAAAAATAGTATAAAGAATTAGTTTCAGAAGGCATTTTAGCGACTCGTACTTTCGAAAACTCCCCGCGAGAACTGTACTCGTCTTATAAAAGCGTTTTCTGAAACTAGTTCTTTAATATACTATTAATGTGTTCTTAATGATATAATTAGGGGAGAAATATGGTATGTAATTATAACGATAGCTTAACTAATGATTATTGTCATATCATATCGGTATATCATAAGGTGTACTTACGCTGCAGTATTGAGTTTCATTGGAATCGCATCGAGTCCTGAATTTATTCCAAGGAAACGCCTGAAGAGGTCTGCGCTTTCTGCCAACGAAAAAACGATTGTGCTCAATGTGTACAATTATTTGAAATGCGATAATCCGTTGAAAACAGTTCAAGAGACAGTTGATATGTGTTCACATATGACTGGCATTGGAAAAACAACAATATTCAGACTTTTGCGTGAAGACAAAGTTTGGAACGTAAAGACAAGTTTTTGTGTGTGTGCCTAGTTTATCTCATGGTAGAGAAAAACTGAAGCACCTGAATATGTGAAAAGTACAATTAGAAGAATAATGCATTCGTTTTATTTAAAAAAAAATACTCACATTAAATAAAATTATGTCAGTTGTGAAAGAGGAAGAGGGTATACCCAATTTAAGTAGAACAATGTTGTGGCAAGTTTTGCACGAGTTGCATTTTTCATGGGAAAAAATTAATAAGAAATCAGCTCTAATTGATAAGGAAGAAATTACCTACGAAATATCTCTAAATTACGTTCTGAAGGCAAGAAAATTTATTATTTAGACGAAACGTGGGTAAATGAAAGTTATACTGTGGGGAAAATGTGGCAAGACAAAATGTAACCAGTGGACGATAGGCTTTTTTAGAAGGATTATCTACAGGTTTAAGACCTCCTTCAGGAAAAGGACGACGCTTAATTATTACGCATATAGGAAGTGACGAAGGCTTTGTAGAGGGAGGTTTACTGCTATTTGAATCAAAAATACCGGTGGCTTTCCTCAAAAATATAAATAATAATAAAAGGAAACTACTAAGTCTAGTACAAGGTGTTAGGATAAAGTTTAAAAGATATGCAGTTGACGAAATGGCAGCAAAACGTGATATTTTTGTACTACGCTTACCGTCATACCATTGTGAATTAAACCCTATAGAATTAATATGGGCGCAGGTGAAGGGTGCAGTAGCGAGAAATAATACCACGTTTAAATTAAGTGACGTTTGACAACTTTTAATGACTTCTTTAAGTGATGTGACTGCGGAAAATGGAAAAAGTGTATAGAATACGTAATGAAAGAGGAACAAAAATGTGGGAACTTGACAATTTGATAGAAGTTACTATAGAGCTTATTGTAATTTCAATAGGGTCAAATGATACTTCTTCCGAAGAAACAGATGAATTTTCAGAATAACTGTATTTTAAAATTATATATTTATTATTTTTCTTATAAATTTAGTTTGTTCTTGCTATATTTTATTATACTTTAAATTTTCTAACAAGCGATGTGTTTTATAATTACAATGATAGGTTAAAAATTACTTTCAATAAAACACAATAAAACGCAATTGTAATTTTTTTTTCAGCAAAACCCATGTACACGCCTATGATCTTTAGTTTAGACCTCAAGAACAGGTACGTCCCATTGTTAACGGATTAAGAGCTATTCATAAATAACTTACATTGTAACACTATAGTATAGAAGCGGTATATCCTAAAACTAGTTTTAAAATCTTTTCTGTATTTCATACATACAAAATACATTTTAGGCATTGTTTTCATTTTAATAGTGTAACATTTAACATAAATCCATCTTTAATGTATACAAATAAAAAATTGTTATAATTTAGCCTAATCAAAGCTAGTTTTTTACATTTCAATTTTGCATAAAGTAATTGGCCAATAGAATTCAAGTTTTATCATTTTGATACTCTAATAAATAACAATAGTATTAATAGGGTACCTTGTAAGTCAAAAGATAATTCTTCAAAAGACGGACTTTGTAGACCATCAAACTAATAATATTCATATTTGCCATCAATTACTGCCCATCCATAATTTTCTAGTAATGTTTCCGTGTGCATTACACCATACATTGGAGATGAATACTGTTCTTTTAATTTGTTGCAACAATTCTTGTTTTGTTGGTATTACACTGCAAAGATCATATCCTATTATCTTTTTTTTTTTAATTTCTTCACTTTCATTTTTTGATTTATACCCTTTTTCAAATTATTTATACCGTTCTTTATTAATATTATTTTTGGTTTTTAATAAGTACGCTACATACATAGGTAATCTTTAATAATTCGAACTACCTTGTTCGTTGTTAATGTTGTATTTTCACTTCGTAGGAGTTGAATAAAAAGCCTCTTGAACATTTTATTTCTCTTTAAAATACTAAAGGGTTTTTTTGCTTTAAAAGGAAAAACGCTGGATTGTAACAATTTCCTCTAAAAATATGACATATGGCAAGTGAACAAGATAATTGATCTCCAAGCTTAGCAATAATAGTGAAATGCAGAAAATAATTTAACTTTTAGTTCCACGAATTTCAAATATGTTGAACGCAATTGAGTATCACTCAATTTAACGGACAATGTGACTGTTAAATTATATAAATATTAACTAAGCGACAAAAAAAATTAGGTGGTTAGTAATCATTTTAGATGATCTCGTTATCGATACATGTTGGATAGAGGGGACTCTTTGATCAAACCATACATTTTAAGAGAAATGGTTGAAACGCACGAAATTATAAAGTGGGGACGTTCAGAGTTTAGCAGCCAGGGGCGGATCATCTAATTTTCGATTACTTTTCAGGATTGCTATGATTCATTTTAGGACGTTTAAAGCGGAAAAAGATAATTGCTTTGCATACTATTCTACATACAAAGAAGTAGCATTTGGCTGGTTAGTTAAGATTTATTAATTGTGACTACTAAGTAACAATGTGGATAATTCATTTGGTTTCCGTTTCCATTTAAGAAAGATTTTGTATAAAAAATTTGTTTTGAAGTTTAAAAAAAACAAAGTCGTTATTCGTTTCGCTATTGTAATTAAAATATTATTTAAATATGTGCCCAATAAAGATACTCTACGTCTACTAAAAGTATAAAGTAAAAATAAAATCCCACTCTTGTACTATCAGAAAAAGTTGGAATTTAATTAATTTAATTCATTAAATCAGATCTTAATAAAGTATAAGATACTAATAACTGATTAAAACAGTTCAAGTAGTCTTTGAGATCTCTTGTTTACAATAGATTATTTTTACTTAAAGCTTTGATTGTCGATGTTACTTATACATAAATAATTCTCAAAAGATCGATTGTGTAAAATGAAATAACCAACAACTTTTATTAAAAAAAAACATATAAGAAATAACTTTGAAACTGAAGTGCTGTTGTAACAAGCCGATTATGGCCCAAAAGCTAATCAAAACGTGTGATTGTATAAAATATTATAATTACTAAGTATTATGTAATATTTTTTTGGTTTATATTTAAGAGTCCTCTACCCTTTTTTGCTAAAATCGTTATATTGAATCGCTAAGAACCATACTATTTTTTTATAGAAAGAATTTTAAACAAGGTCACGGACAGGGTTTACCGTTCTGTAGTGCTGCTTTACAGGGAAAAATTACATGTTTTCGAAGGGACAAAATAACACCCTTATATACAGTGTCATCCCCAAAGTGGGCACCAAATGGGAAACATCTTTATTATGGGTTTTTCGATAAAAAATATTTTTTTATAAAAGTTTGTGCATCATCTAAAGCTAAAAGTGCACCAACATAATGTGGCGAAACACGCGTAATATACGAGGTGCATTCGAAAATTTGATTTTGAGTCAAGAGTAAAGTGCCCTTATTTCAGTAAATATCAAAAATTGTATTTGAAAGTTGTTCTTCATTAAAAAAACATCATGATTTAAAGTCATGGCCATCTAGGACAAATTTTAATTTTTTTCTAATTTTCAATAAGAAGAATCGAACTGTGCCTGTTGGGGATGGACATCATACTGAGATGTAATTTAATTTTGAATGTTTAGTGCCTCAATATTATAGAAAATGATATTTTTCTTAAGATACTGACTTGTTTTGAGCAATTTTTGGTGTCAAACAAAATCAAAAGAACTTTGCATCAAAAATGTTGAAGTTTTTCTAATGAATAAAAAATTGACCATAATTAGCACAATAATTGGGCAATTTGTAAATTACTAGCATTTTAAAATAAACTGTTGTATACAGGATGTCGTTTAATTACCATTTAAAGCAAATCTTTTTGTTATAGCCACCATTTTAAAAATTGAAAAATTCAAGTTCCTTCTAGATGACCATGACTTCAAATCTTGATGTAGTTTTTAATGGTGAACAACTTTTTCAAATAAAATTTTTGATATTTACAGAAATAAGAGCACTTTACTTAGGACTCAAAATCAAATTTTCGAATGCACTCGTATATTACGCGTTTTTCGCCACATTTGTTTAGTGCATTTTTAGTTTTAGGAGATGCACAAACTTTTATAAAGAATAACTTTTTATCGAAAACCCATAATAAATAAGTTTCCTATTTGGTGCGGACTTTGGTATGACCCTATACAATTGAAATATTCTAAACTATTATTTTGCAACATTCTACAATGCTCTTTTAAACTCAATACGGACGTTTTTTTTTTTTTATTCTTATTTTCAAAACATAATTATAACAAATCAAAATATTTTAGAGAAAAAGGCTCCAACATAAGTTACCGTAACAAATCCATATTTATGATAGTGAAATCCAAAATTATTTTTATCAAAAAACTGTAGCCTTGAGAGTGTCGCCCGTGACATAGAAATTTTACATGGGAATTGAAAGGTAGAGAGGACTCTTAAATCGTACAACCTTAACTATGGAAGCTCATACGTTCTTGCATGTTGAGCTAATTTTCATAAACGTATACTTATGGTTACGTCATTTTAATGGCGTCATTCCGAATATAAACATAAAACATGAAACTTGGTATATGGTATATTATTAAATACCAAGCATTAGGTCTGGAGTTAATGTTTCCAGTAAACATCTTATTGATGATCCAACAATAGAAATCCCTGGCTTTTGATAAAAAAAAATTTGGTTAAAAGTGCAAATCTCATAATGAACCGACCATTCAAAACTCTGTGGGGTTGGGATTTATAACTCAAATTGTAACCCTGAAAACGAAGCAGACACCGTTGCACATATTGTGGAGTATTGTCCATTAACAAAGTTTAAAGGAAGGAATTTAACCTTCTTTTTTTTGTTTGTTATTTATCTTACTATTTTTTTCGTCAGTGTCGTAACTGGCGCTTGGACCGCTCTGTATATGCGATTTGGGAACGCGGTTGTTTACCTACTTAGTTAATTATTAGTGGACTGTATTGTTTGTTTATGATTGCAGCTCGAAAAAGGACAATTATAAGTCCAGACATTTGCGGTACAAAAAATAAGAAAAAAAATATCTGCGGATAGAGCATGCACTCAACTGGTCGTCTTCAGCACTAAAAACAATGCACAACACAGTTATTAGTATTTTTGCGGTTAACAAAAATGCGGCGGGTTTTAGTCAATGCATACGAATACGCGTTTTAGCGATAAGTGCTTGTGCACACTCTCGGAACTATGAAATTGGACATAGAACTTTGAACTGCAAGCTTAAATTTTACAACCAAATAAAAAAATATGGGTCTTACATAAGATTTTTTTTTAGAAAAATACGATTAATAGTTGAAGGTAGGTTTGCTATGGAAATAACTGATTTTTTGTCATTTTTATCTAGAAGCCTTTAAAAAACAATGCGTAATAGTTATTGGTCCAACAAGTGAGGAAAGCGATTCTTTTTCCCACTCGACCTCGAGTTATAGTTAGAGTGAGAGTGGAAAAAGGCTTTCCTCATGTGTTAGACACAACATTTTTTTCACGACATTCCCCAAAAAACAACGTAATGTAAGAAGTAATATTTATTGTAAACGCAATTTATTGTTTCAGAATTTCGTCACATTTTCGTACGTAAAAGCAAAAGTTGATAATAGGTGGGTTTCGCTACAGTATTCTATAGTATCGGTGTGGTCTCAATCTATCATAGCACAGCCGCGTTATTCTAACTAATAAATGTAGGGTAGCAATTTTAAAAGTCGAAATTTAAGATATTCAATTAAACAAACCTGATTGAATACTAAATTAAATTGTTTTTTAAAGGAGCATTTTTATAAAACGACATTACTTTCCTCGCTAGTGAGGAAAAACCAATTTTCCCCATTATTTGTAGAGAAGGAACGTCCGTTTTCTAAGTATGTCGTAGAAAAATTAGTTGTCAAACTGATTTCCTAATATTTTAGTGTTCCATTTATCATAATAAATATGAATTTTACCAATTCCGAAAAGTGCGACATGATGCTAATATGATTATTATTATTATTGTTTTTGTGATTATGCTATAATAGAAAATTGTATTTACTTATCTTATAAAGAATTTTATCTTATCTACGAAAATTTAAAAAAAAAGAGATCACTCCCCCAGGCTTGTATTTCCGTTATTTTTTATTTTTTTTTTATTTTTGTAAATGAGATTAAATTCTCTTCTGGGGCACCATACATAACGCTTACATCACAATACAATAATGGAATAATGTACCCTACGAATAAGAAATATATTATTGAAGGTTAAGTGGTCTTTCAAATGTTGATAAAGTATTTGTAGTTACTTATACAACAATAATTCTTAAAACAAAATTTAAAATTATGAAAGAAACAAGTTTTATTAAAAAATATAAATCGAAATATTCTATTAATATTTTAAAAATCTGAAATGGTTTTTCTGAAGTTTTCGTTTCAGTTACTGATTATGCACAAAATCTAATTAATAGTATTTTACACTATAACATAGAAGCAAAAGTAGCTTTCAACAATGCAATTCAAAAATTTAAAGTGGGATAATATGTATCATGCAAGAAACGCCAACGATAAGTTATATCTTTTTGGAACCAATTCTTTATACCTTTAATAAATATTTCTCGTTAACAAAATTTAAAAAAAACAAAACAAAAGTATGGGTAACCAATGAGAAAGCTCACATAGACTAAAAACTACATTGGATCAATAAAACCTCAAGTGACGCTCAGTCAAAACAACCTATACGCTAGCGAAAAATAGCAGAAAGCCTTAATTAAATTACATAAAAGAAATTATTTTGACCAAAAAGTTTACAATGCAAAAATCCACCAAAAGAAGTATGGAACATAATTAATGGTCAAATTAAGCAGAATCGCTCAAACAAAGGAAATCACACTAAACATAAACAGTGCAGACATTTCTAACGAACATGATGTATGTAATACGTTTAGTGAATATTTTGGTAACTCTAATTCTGTACAACTAAATAACTCAATAGAGAATGTGTAATAATAGGTTTTTCCTGGCTCCCACCACAAAACTCTACCATTACCAAATATACCGACGACACCTCAATTATAATATTTGAGAAGAACCTAAATGACACTGTAAATCAAGCATGTTGTGCAATATCATTAATGAACCAATAGTGTGAAAAGAACCGCCTATTACTCAACCTTAACAAAACTAGCATTCTGCAATTTGAAAAGTCTCTAATAACCAACACGAAAATTATCCAAGCCTACAACTTGATGGAAACACTGTCGAAATCAACACGGAGCAAATGTTTCTAGGCCTTAACATAAATAACACTCTTAAATGGCAATCACATTCAGATATGGTCGCCCGTAGACTGCGATCTGCTAGTTACGCTGTTCTGTCAATAAGATATTCGGTATCAGTTAAGGTACCCTTTTGATATTCTATCACGCTAATATCCATTCTCACATCATGTATGGACTAATGTTTTGGGGTAACTCTATAGATAGTTCACGGGTTTTCAGCCTACAAAACAAATTTCAATCATTATTTTCGCAACTGCGGATAATGACTTTATACTCAGCTTTCATCTATCAATCATGTCTTTATGTATTTAAGCAGTTTTATCACAAACTTAAAAGTAAGCTCAAGTTTGCCTACAAGACACTGCCATAAACTGAGCGTTCCTCTGCACAAAACAGTCCTATATGAGCGCGGACTTACTACAGCTGTATAAATATGTGCAACAAACTGCCGGAGCCGATAATAACTATAAGATGTGCAAAACAGTTTAAATCGCGATTAAAGACTTTCTTTACTACGCAACCTTTTTATTCAATTGCGAAATATTTGTCACGTTTGTGAAAAACATTGTAACTGTAATTGTTCTCTTTTGCTTGTTTGTCTTTTTAGCGAATTATGACTTTTAACATATTTATTATTTTCATTTGTTTTTCAAATAAACATTTGACAATTTTGTACATTCTTTTGAATGTCACAACAATAAAACATTCAACATTCAATATATTATTTCTTAATTAATTAATTAAATTTAATTTAAATGTAATTTTATCTATTTTAACCTCAGAATGTGTTCACATTTAAATCACACAAATAGACGATTGAAAGCGTAGTGAATTTTAGCTACATAGATGTATACACGGCGACAAAAATAAAGCTCAGTTTTGAGGTATGTTTTGTTAACACTACATAAGGTACCTGCGGCATTTAAGGCCCAGTTAATTTGATCCTACTTTTTTTGCAAAATGTGACAGAGGCAAACATCAAAATACCAAAATTGTTTTAATTTGTACTTTGATGAATGATATTTTATGTGTGATGTAAGTCCTACAAGTGTGTGGAGTTTTTAATCTGCTTTTCAAAAAGTTGCAGTTGGGCCTTATTTTCCGAAAGTTCGGTTAATAAGGCCCAGTGAAGAAATTGAGGTTGTATAATAAGGCCCACCTGGAAACAGGCAAAAAGATAAGTAGATCTTTTTTTCCCAAAAACAAAGAGTTCGCATCTCAATAAAGTATAGAATGAGTTTTCAGACTAAATGAAGTAACAGCATTAGGAAGAACATAATTTTATTTCTTTGAAACTTAAATTAACTGAACTTAACTTTGGTTTTCCAGACTAGAGAAGAAAATAAAATAATATTCACGTTTTTATAAAAATACCATACTGAGACAATAGTTAAGAATTTTAAGCTTTAAACTAAATACAAAGCACGCACTTGAATATTTCCTGGTCTTTTTGTGAGGCCAACACACATTTCGTGACACCAAGAGCCGCAAATCACACATCGCCTCATGTCAAGTTGCTTTGTTTTGTCACACACAAAGCAATACCAAGACTCTTTTCCTGGAGGATATTATTCTCTGCGTGCTTACCCACATTCGCTGATGTTGATGGAGTTGGATCCTCTCTTTTTTTTGGAAGCAGCAGGTTTGGGCTTAGGATTCTTAGTTATTGAAGTAGAAAGAGAATCTTTGGTTACGATCTGAGCCTTGTAATTGAGAGACTTTCTCTTTTGAGTTTTCCCTTTAAATTTGTGCAATTCTGGGGTGGGAAGCAGCTCTTTAAACGAAGTATTGAGATCTTCATCTTTTGTCTGTGTTTGCCCATGAACAGGTGCTTCAGAACGATTTCCAATCTTATCAGAAACTTTTTCATAGGCAGCATTCTTCAGAATATTACTCAGTGCACTCAATGGTACATCATCTGCTGAGTCGTTTGAATCGCAATCATGGAGATCAATAGGATGGTCGTTTCCATTATTGCGCCTAATGCCGTCATTCTCTTCGGTCTCCAATGGTTCCATTGCGAAAGGACGTTCGGTTGCTAGCGAAGGTGCGAAAGCTGATTCTGGGATAACAGTACGATCAAGTGGATATATGCCTGTTGCTTGGAAGCCGCTCAAAATATTTTCTGGTGTCATACATTTCGGCCAAACTCTAGAGAAAATTTTGCCAAAGCGATGTTTGTTCAGTTTACGATCAGGGTGTGCATCCCAATACCTGAGAAGTTCTTGGTCCCAGTGATGTTCGAAAGACCTGTAGACAGCTTTGTCCAACGGTTGAAGTTCATGTGTTGTATTAGAGGGTAAGCAGTATAGCCTTATATTTAGATCTTCTGCAACCGTGACGATGGAAATATCCAAATGGCAAGCAGCACCATCAAAAATAAGCAGGATTTTATTTGGACCCTTGTAGCGATGTAGATGCGTTAGAAATTCAATGAAGAGTTAATTTGTCATGCTTCCTTTGTCAGCCATTCTGACCAAGGTACCTGCTGGTAGGTTATCTGTCCATTCGGGTTTCAAGCGCTTTCCTTTGAATAGGACCATAGGTGGGATACTATTTCCAAGAGCATTGCAGCAGCCAGCGATTGTCACATTTTCAGCATGTTCAGGTGCAACTAAGTGGATACGTCTGGCACCTTTTGTCCAATGACCAGCTGTTGATGGTGAATAGTAAGTCGGCACCCCTTTTCGTCCATATTGAAAATATTTTGTGGGTTCTTATGTAAATCCATTTCCTCAAAGATTTGGGCCAGCTTATCAAAGTGATCTCCGACTATGAATTTATTCAATTTTTGAGCACGAGCTGGATTCATTAGCTGAGCCTTGCGACGCGCCAAGACGGGATTTCGTTTCAAGAACCCATATAGCCAATCCTTTCCAGCGATTTCCTTTGCAGCATTGAATGGATTTTGGATGTTGTTTTCACGACAGAATTCCTATCTCACACAGACGAATTATTCTTGCAGAAAACTCTTCTTCTTGGTATTTGGTTAATACACTGGATCGCCCAATTTTTTATCCATAATTCCAGAAGCCAGGTGATTCCTTAGAGTTCTTCTGGGTACATTAAATCGTTGAGCAGCTTCTCTTTGAGACATTTCTCCGGCGTTTATTGCGTTAATTGCAGCTTTCAACTGCTCAGGAGTCCATGATGCTCGCTTTAATTTTGGTGGCATCGTTGTCGAGAAACTACTCAAAAGATATAATAATACAAAAAGTCCTTTAGAATGACCTTCGCATGAAAAGATTCTTCCACAAGGCAACCTGTTTTTTTGTGTCAACTGACTGCGGCTATAATTTTCCGTAAACGCAATAACGATAATGTGATAATTGAAAGGCCCGGGCCTTAATACACGACGATGGTGGGCCTTATTAGCCGAAAGGAGTTTTGAAAATGAAATCATAGAAATCATGAGTGTCTCTTACCTTATCGTTATTGCGTTTACGGAAAATTATAGCCAGTCAGTTGACAAAAACAGGGTGCCTTGTGGAAGAATCTTGGAATCAAGATAAAGGAAGGTATTTTCCTTGTTTCGAATTCAATTTTATACCACGCACATGTACACCTAGCGTCGTTCAGGTTCCAACTGACTACACCAACCACGTGCTTATTCTTCGGAATTTCTGCGTTGCCTGATCATGAATCGGCTGCCACCTATCACGCAATGTTGTCAGATTGTACGTGAAATCGCCATATTTTGAGTTATGACTAGTGAGCCTTCTTAGCCGCTGGACCTTAAATGCCGCAGGTAACTTTACACTACAAATTGAAAAGTCCTTGTCATTCAAAATCCGATTTTTAAAAGACATATGTTTTAAACAAAATTTAAAAATAAATTAACGAAAACTCTTTCATACAAGTCAAAGATGAAATAGTATGACCCACTAACAGTTCATCAAACCTTGTCTTTACATGGTTTAATTTCCTTACAATAGTGATAGTGGTAGGTACTGGCTTTTAAGTTTCTCATAAAATCGTTCACGTATCTGATTTTAGCAAATCAATTAATCTTGTCTTTTTAGTTTCTTTCAGAGATTGTTAATATCGAATTTAACAAACTACTCTTTTTTGGTTTATTTAATACTCAGAGCAAATTAACTTACTTAAGTTAAAATCAACTTCAAGAAAGATTTATCATCTCCAGAAGCTCTCTCACGTAAACTTGAAATAACAGCTCTTCCCTTTCAAATTGTTCCTTTAAGGTTTTTACTGCTGCTGGGTAATGTAGGGCGGTTTGCCGAAATGGTACTATCACTTCAAGGGCTTCGGATCTAGTCTCCATATTGAAAGTTCATCGCGTTATCCAAATCTTCATTTTGATAAATTTGCTGAAACTGGGATCAAAACGTGAGCTATTCTTTTAGGTTGCCTCCAAGCTTGTGCTTAGGTAGGACTTTCGCATTGAGGAGTTGATAATTATTCGATTCTGTCTTGCATGCTGTAGAATTGGTTATTGTAGTCTCTCATTTCACTTAGTTCCTTCTTTGTCACCTGTTCTAGTTCCTGAAGTTAGCTCGTACTGCTGTTGAATTTAATTGGTCCACGAAAGGCAAGTTCTCGTCGAACTTTAATCTTGCCAGCTTATGTGCCCTCTTTAGCTTGTTCATTGGGTTGACTGTTACTAGTGCGCTTTCAACGCATTCATTGACAGCCGTTGTATTTAGTCTAGGCATCTTAACAGAGTTTTAACTGTTTCTACTTTACAAACAATCACTAACTGAAATTAGCTTATATCGGTGGAAAAAGTTGTAGAAAGCGACAGTAAACTATCAGCTACCTGCTAACTACCAATTACAAACTCCAATTAAAAATTGAACTCAGATTAAAAGCACGGTTGTGTCCAACTAACTGTGTAACGGTTTTTTTATTAACAGTTAATAGACATTTAATTATTTTAACTGAAAATTAATTTTTAGTTTAAGGTTAACTAGACCACAGTATACACTAGACTACTGTGGATTCTACAGCTCATTGCTGACAGTATTCGACAATTTCGACAATATTCGACAAGCTACAAATAAAAACGAAATCTTATCTAAAGTTTTGATTGAAATTAAGTCAGTAAATTTAAGAGAATATGAATTTATTTTAAAAGATGGTATATTATTTAAAGGTCAAGGTGATGTTATTCCCAAAAACTTTGGAAGTTAGTGCTTGTTCAGCAAGCAGTGCTTGCTGAACTACATAGTACCTACCTAGGTATGACAAAAATAAAGCAATTAGCCAGAATATATTGTAATTGGAAGCATATCGACGAAGATATCGAGAATCTTGTGAGATCTTGAAAAGCATGTGGTAATATTCGACACTCACCAGCGAAAACACTGTTACATCATTGGGACCAACCTCAAGAAAATTGTAATCGTGTTCAAATTGATTTTCAAGGTTTTAAGTTCCTGTTAGTAATTGATGCAAGATCCAGATGGGCTGAAATTAAGAGCATTCAAGAAGCTCCCACTTCAATGAAAACAATTGAACGACTTATAGATTTTTTTTAACCCATGGTTATCCGTTGGTCTTGGTCTCAGATAACGCAACGAAATTCTTCAAGTTGTTTTGTCATACACATGGTATTTTTCAAAATGTATAGTTCCAAGTCATCCAGCAACCAATGGGTTAACGGAACAAAATGTTCAGGTGCTGAAAATGAGACTCAAAGCTATGGCAGACCAATTGAGAAAGAATGAAAAACAAACTTCAAGAGATTCTATTAACGTATCAAGCTACACCATTTGCTTGTGGTAAATCTTCAGCAAATCTATATTTAAATAGAAGTCTACGCAATTCGACCCATACAACATCAGAAGACTAAGAAGAAGCCAGGAGTGCGAAATTTGTGCGTGGGGCACAATATGGCAGTCTACATTATCAAGTGCAGTTAGATGATGGATATTTAATAAAACCACACATCAATCAAATGTTGTCAACAGCTATCAAAAAAGGTCACTTTTGCAGAAGAAGTTTCTCCACATGAAACAGATGAAGAACTCTATTTAGAACATCTCGCAAGCTTAACAAAAGACACTCCAGGGCAACTACTTGAAAATAATGATGAAACCATCAAAAACACAAGAGATGAAGAAGTTCCATTACTACGCCAATCGACAAGGCAACGTCGCCCACTAAGTTATCTTTAAGATTATTGTTAAATTTCTAGTTTTTTTCCTATTGTATTCATTTATGCGTGGAGAATGTTAGATCTAAAATACTTATGTAGAAAAATAGTTACGTCAATATCATTATTATTATTATTATAAAATTTAAGCTTAAATGACATTATACGATTTTTGTCTATAAAATTTGACAAGTTTGGACACTAGACGCACTTGCACAAACTTGGATAATGTAATTCAGATAAGGTTTTCACTTTAGAGACTACTTTTAAACTAAGTTCGATCTATTTTCTTTCCAAGTTTCACTACTTCACTTGCGCATTGACATCGGAAGTGGACATCGGAAATAGTAACAAAAACTCTTATGAAATTATACAAGGTGGGCTTAAATTAATTTATGTAACATAGTTTTTAAACATTAAATTAAGAGCAAATTCTGAGAGAAATTAAGGAAGACTTACTGATAATTGGAGGAGATTTAACGCAAGAATAAGGGAAGAGGAAGGAAGGCTAGAAAACGGTAAAATAAAAAAGAAAGTCAAAAGATAAAACTATAAACGAGAAAGGAAGAAAATTATTAAAGTGGTGTGATGAAGAAGGGTGGGAGATTCTCAATGGTAATAAAGAAGAAGAAGGGAAATACTCATATACTAGGCAAAAGGGGAGTCAGTAATTGATTACGTAATAACGAACACAGAAGCATGGGAAGAAGTAGAAGAATTTAAAATTGGGGAAAGGATAGAATCAGATCATCAGCCAGTAGAAGTAAGAATTGGGGAGGCAGAGACAATTAACAGAAATAAGTAAAATGTTTTATAAAAAATCAATTAATCATGTCTTTTAGTTTCTTTCAGAGATTGTTAATATCGAATTTAACAAACTACTCTTTTTTGGTTTATTTAATACTCAGAGCAAATTAACTTACTTAAGTTAAAATTAACTTAATTAATTTATCAAATATACGATGCGGTGGAATAAGTGCTACCCTTCTTATTAACTCTTCTATTTTTATATTGTAAGAAAAAAGCTGAAACAGGTCAATTTGTATATAAAACATAATATGTTATGACATATAGTTTTGAACCTGACATGATGTGTGACTCCTCGATTTTTTAAACGAGAAAGTATATCGTGCGGCACCTTATTCGAAAGCTGTAGAAACACTGATATCAAAAAATGTATAACACTAGATCTAAATTAACGGAGTCTGAGTTATTCGAGAGTTTTAATCTTACCTTGTAACAATTCAATTAATTCTGTTGGTTTGATGGTGTTTTGTTTTTAAATAAATAAAACAATATTTATAGGCCTCAAACGATGGTTTGTATTTTTGTCGGCGAGTATCGTTAAAAACGATTGGTTCGATTTTATGAAACTTGGTATATCGACTTTTGTTATAATAATGGCAGTTTTATTACATTTGAAGGTAATCGAACAAGCCAAAAGAACATTTTAAAGAAAATCATTTTTAGTTTTCTTTTGCATTTTCAAAATATATCTGGTACACATGTTTTCCAAGAAAAAGTGATAAATAGTTTCCTTAGACCCAAAAAAATAGTAAACTGATATGCCGTAATCACGTGTTTCTCATTCACAATTTTTGACATCGATAACCAAAATATAGTATATCCAAATTGTATCCTTACCTTTTTAAGATATTTGTTTACTTTTTTTAGATCTTTCGTTTCAGAGTACCTATACCCGGAAGGGAACACAAACAAACTATCAGAAACCACATACGGTGCACGAAAACTCCCTTATGAAGCAATATGATGATTTTTGGTGTCCTTTCTAAAGAAAAACAATTATACTTCATATTTAAAGCAATTAGAGGAGAAAATATTCGCCTCTCAGAAAAGTGTAGAAGGCAAACGGAATTCTGAGAAAGAAAGTCTTTCGGCCCTTTTTTACATTTATTATGTATTGTCTAAAAAGTCAACTTTTCTCTCTCAAATTCAGGTTTGGCATGAGTTGTAAAACAGATGATTTTTTTCATAATCTTATAAATTAGCTTGGTTAGACTTATGGACTGATATGAAACCAGATATGTTGGTAATTTATTCTTCTTATTGTCTCATTTTATAATACAAAGAATAATTTTATACATATTTTAAAATTTATTCCATCGAAACCACCAGATTTGTATGTTTTGTCTTTCGCAATGCATGTTCGGGCTAGTTTTTTACTGCAGTAATAATTTTTGTTTTCTTTTTTTCAATTTTACTTCTTCTTCATATTTCATCGATTTCTTTTTGTTTGTTTTGCTTTTTTCAATTTAATGTCTTCTTATACCAACTATGCGCTTTTGTACCCAATCCCAATGCTTCAACATTTCTCCTGCATCTTCTCTATTTTTTCTAATTTTTCTCTGTTTCAGAAACAATTGCAATAAACAATTCTCTTTTATGTGGTGTTTGTTCTTATAATTTAGATAGTTCTATTTATTTACAATTTCTTATCACCATTGCTCTTTTTTTCGTCTTTCTATTCTTGAGACACTATCAAGTTATTTGTCTATGCCACTATCAGCACATTGTGTTTCTACTTTAAATCCTGTATGTGCATTGGAATTTGCTTGACATCTCCCCTTTATTTTTCTTTTCTTGTTTTAATTACTCCCACAACTTTCTTTCATTTACGTTATTGACGGCCGCATTTACGTCTAAGAAAAGATGGTGTATTTTCCAGGTATTTCTTTGGAGCTTTTTACTTTCTATTTCAATGTGGCAGGTATTAACTTTTTTCTTTACTTTTGGTCTAATCTTCTTCTTCTTCTTCTAACATCCGCAAATACTGTCTTTTGAGTTTGTTATGCTTACTCTTCTGTAATTTTGTTCTGTTGCTTCTGTCTTTCCCAATTTTACTTTCTTTACATCTATTATCATCTGTATTATTTGTATATCCTTTTTTCCCTGTTTCTTCATATTTCTGTTTAATATTGTCTAACCCCTTTTTGAACATACTTATTAATGTTCTACCTTAACCGTCTGATTCTATTAAGATTCTTCTTTTATTATCAATCTCTATCTCAGTCTCTATTCTCGAATTAAAATCTTTCCCCATTATAATAATTTCTTCCACATTCTTCTTTATCATTTTTTTACATATTTTCCTGATGTTGTCATCGCTTTCCCGCGAATATTATATACTTTATCATTTCTTTTGCTTTATACAAAGTAAAGCACCACCAACGGGATGAAGATTTATAGCAAAACAGTCAAAGTTTTAAAAGTTGCTATTAAATTTGTTATTTTAAATAGAACCCTTGCATTTTATGGCATTTATAGAATCGCTAAAGCCTAGGCAAGGTATACTACATATAACGAGTAATATTAAATGATGTTGTAACTGCTTAAACTGTGTTATAGAAAACAATTTAAAAAATTTTAATTTCATGCAAATGATCATGTCTGCATGAAATTAATATAAATTTTAAATTATTATACAGGATGTTCGTAAAACACTTACTATCCCAACCTATTTAAAATCAGTATATCTTATTCTTATATTGTTTTGTTTTTGAATTTGTTCTTACGAATTGGGAGATATTCTTACGGTCTATTTTGATTGAATTTTTCCCAGACAAGCTACTATTCTTGGTTTACCTTTGTAATGTAGCCATCGCATGCAACTCTTTGTTAGATGTTTTTTTTGAGCCCCTGAAAAAGCAGCATTCTCGTGAGTACGTTTTCTATATGAACTCTCATCCAGGTGCAGCTATAACAATTTATGAAATTGTTGAACTGCTGTGCAAGATATTCCAGAAGGTAACTACTGTTGAAAAAGGTATTAAGCACATTTTATGCCGTTCAAATCATCATATTCGAAACCGGTAATATAAAAAATGCAAATTGTACTCTTTCTCAGAAGTAGTTGGACTGAAAAAAATTGTAATCCTTTTCCTAAAATCGTAAGGAATAAGATGATGATTGTTCCTTGCCTTACAAGCATTTTTGTCAAGACTCTCAAAATAAAAAAAAAGAAAATGGACACCAAAAAGTAAGGAATCTTCAAATATTCAAATTCTAACAAGCACACCCGTAAATACCTAAAGAACATTAAAGAACAAAAAATCAAAAATTAATATGAGAATTGGGGATGAAGTAAATTAGCAATGAGAAACTGATTCAAAATCAGGTGAATTCTTGTACGGTAGTGAAGTTTATGGGGAAATAAAGAAAGCGAAGAAGAAGAAACCCGGTATGAACAAAATGGCATCCATTTTGTTGGCAACATGCTGCGTATTAATCAGCAGTCTCGTTCACCACATCTAACCCCTGAGATTTTTTATTTGAAACTGTATAAAATGACTTGTTAATGCTGATCTTTCTACTACAAAAGAAAATATGATTTAAAGAGTACTACAAGAGTGTTTTTTAAGCACCTGTATAATTGGTATATTGGACAATAAGTGGTGCGATATCTAGTGCCACAACCTCGTCACACCACAGCACGTCCGAATAGTAATCAATCAAAAATAAGCAGACAGACGTGTCATCAGTTAATAAAACTTGATTCTGTAACCATTGATGCCAACTAAGCCTTAGCTTAAAAAACTCTCATATCTGAAGATTACGAAAACGACGAAACGGCTGTCGAGTGATTCTAGATGTTTGTTTGCAATTGTACAATCTTTTGCGAATTTAAAGCAAGCAAATTGGGATCGTTATTTACGTTACAAGAATCAACTTTTTGCAAAACGGTCGGCATATTTGTGATTGATTAATATTTTATAATAAAATTTATTTTAAGGATTTTGACATTTAGTTAATTAGTGGAATTTTACTTACTTAGAGTAAAATGTCATTAAAAATTATGAACAATTTAAAAATAAAAATATGGTGAGTGTTTCACTATAAAAAACTCGTACTAATATCTTAAAACTAGGGTAAGTAATTGGTAAAAATCAGAGGGTGAAAAAATGCAATCTTAAGGATAAATAAAACAAGTGTCATTCTATTTGCAAAAAAAAAATTATAACCTTTGAATTTTTAAGAAATTTGCAATTTTTTTGCGAACACAAAATCTAAATTTCTATATGAAAATGTCCGCTCTAACGTCGCTGCTAAAATTTGTTATTAAATTTACAAAACAAAATCGCCTGTTTATGAGAAAGGTTGCAATATTAAGAGGGAGTCAAAAATAATTGAGGGCATGTTTTTTGCTATCGCATAATGGGACACCCTGTACCGTTAATAAAAATAATTTTACTATTGAGAATATGTAGCTGAATTTAAAATAAGCAAATCCCTAAATAAAGTCTATACTCAACTGAAAAGTAGTCAGAACACAACAACAATGTTTTAGGATAAAAAACTATCAACAAACATGTTTATATAGATTATTGCAATTTATCAATTAATTTTGATTATCTGTGAATTAATTGAATATTTTATAATTGCTTCAATTCAATTAATGTTTTCTTTATGCGTGTAATTTAATAGTAAAATTAAAAGTACATTATATATACATTAAAATACGATAAATCTTACAACTATGAACACTGCATCCCTTATAAATGTACAGTTGTGACTGAGTATTAGTCGTTGATTAATCTAAACTAATGATTAATTAATACCTAGCAATATAAATTATAATGTTGCACGAATTGATTACATTTCACTTGGGACAGAATATTCCGAAATTAATTATTCTACAAATTCGTTGCAGATTTGGTTCCATAGATTTTTTTCTTTTTTGGCGCTTCGGATTATTTTGCTAAATCTAATTGGCATTACGAATATTTTTTAGATGATATTGCATCTAGTATAGTTTGGAATGTTTGCGAATTCATTCCAAACCAGCTGCTGCTGGTATCTGATCTTCCACTATCTGACCTTCCAAAAAAGTCATAGTAATAATCGTAGTCTGTTGCAACCACGTTGAATTTTGCGTAGTATACTGCTGCGAGTGCCGAGTAAATTAATAGCACGGCAGTTACCAACTGAAATTAAGAAAATAAATTATTTTAAATACTTCCCGTAATTATCTAGAAACACGTCAACAAAATTTAAGGTCAGAAGAGGTCGTACAAAAACAAACATTAAATTGCAGGTTTATACTATCAAATAGTTTTGCTGGTGGTTAAACAACTTTAAGACATTCGCATTAACTGTAAAACACTCATTTGCAAACAATGATTATAAAGATTTTCTTCATCGAGATCAACATGATTATGTTTAAAGTAAGTAGATTTTTACGAATTACATATGCACTAAAAAATATAATTACCTGAAAAACAGCCCAAAATTTGAATGATCCTTCATTAATTATAAAATCGTAATATCCAGCCCATGCGTCATTAGCAATAGCTTTCTGTTCCATCATTTCCTTTGGTGAATCTTTCATTTCATGATCGTGATCGTAATGATCATGGTCGTAATCGTCTGACATCATACCTCTTTTTGTCGATATTGCAATTCATCATAATCTTCTAATCCTTGTTCGTACCTGATATAATTGTATTTCACGTGAATTATTTAACAAAAAAATATTACCTGGATAATGGTTCTTCTGATACAGGTGTTTGGGTACTTGCAACAGTGTACAACTCAGTGGTAACACTTTTAGACAACACTAAATTTATTAAATAAAACGATCCACAAACTTGAATCTTCATTTTAAGAAATTTCTAATCACTACACCATTCAAAAACAAAACTTTCACTTTTGGTTGCTGCAAACAGTTAAATTGACCCCTGACTCAATTATAATTTTCGAAGGGTAATTAAACTAAAGTAAAAGTGTTTCACTTTTTTAAATCCAATTGTTTTCAGTATAATTACAATCTTATGTATTACAGTGCGTGGTTTGAATAGTTAATACAATACTTTTCAACTACAAACTCATTAATTGCTACATTTAGCAAGATAGTACCAAACGAGAAGTAACGGATTGAAACAGTAATTTGATTTGTAAACACCAAACAAAATCAATTAGTTACATAAAACATTGGGCTGCTGTCTACTGCTAAGTCACTTTCAAGTTTTATGTGTTATCTTTCTATATTACCTCTATTAATTTTCTAACGGAAAATTAGTTTAAAAATCATTGCTGTCATTTATTTGTTTAAATACTCAAAAACAAAAACTATATGTACAATAATAAGTACCTAGAAAATGTATGCGTATGAATGTAAATTTGGTAATGTAATTTAAAACATAAAAATTCGAATTAGTGCTTAGTAATAGTGATTAAAAACTCTAACATTTTTTTACATACTTCTAATTGTTTAAACAGTCTTACTCTTTCTACAATCATCATATCAAATTGTGTACAGATTTTCAGTCCACACCTTGTGATAGTATGCGACGGTTTCAGAACCGGAAACTTTAACACCCCTTTAGAGTTAGTAAATTATGATTAAGCACAATTGTTTGTCTGAAGTTGTAAATACTACTATTTTTTCTACAATATTTTTTTATATTTTGTGTTTTAATTCTAACAAATAATTTTATACACGAGTTTCATACATACAAACAAGAATGGTGGCTATGAATTATTTTCTATTTAGTTATTCACACCTTAGGTGTACTTACCGAATCTTAAAATGAATTAGTACATTTGAACCCTCGATTGCGTAAATTCACGCGTGCGTGCGTGCGTGCGTGCGTGCGTGTGTGTGTGTGTTACTTACAATAAATTTTAATAAAAGCCATCAAAACAATTAGTACTTTTAAAATAAAATTACATATGAATTTTACATTTGGCACACTTCCTTCAATTTCAGTTGCTTGCAACGTTCTCTTTGGGCTAGTGTGAAAATTGGTCATTTTAGATATATTCGCTGGGTCGGCTTTCTGAATTTTCATCTTGTTTTTTATTTATTTATTTATTTATTTAAATACAGCCGCACCACAGCAAAAGCCAATTATGGGCGGGAACAGCAAAATACAAAATTAAAACGAATCGGATAATATAAACGTAAAAGTAATTAGACGTAGGTAATACAGATATAATCCAAAACAAATAAAAGTAGTAACGTTAACGTTAAACAAGGTAAATAATGTAAAATATCAAATTTACGTAGAGCACTGCTGCTGCATACAGAGAAAATAGGAGATGACTCCAACACACGACGGAGTGGGTAGGTAGAAAGTGGTAGGAAAACGAGACCCAGGTCGAGGAACGGAAAAAGATAATTTTGCCAACAATTCAGGACAATCGACAAGGTAATGAATAAGTTTGTATAGAAAGAGAAGAGAAAAGGTGGCGCGACGACTACTTAAATCGGAAAGGTTGAATCTAGCCAAAAGATCAGATTGCGGAAACCTCTAGGAGGGTAAATTCCATCAACGTGAAAAGCTAGAAATTTTAAGAATTTGCGTTGAATGTTCTCCAGAGCGTGGATATGAGCCTGATACGTAGGGTTCCAGACTACCGAGGCATACTCCAGTCGAGTTCGAATGAGGGTTCTGTACAGCAAGAGAGGTAAGTCAGCGCTTAAAAATCTCTAGAGTTTCTGATAATAAAACCAAGAGTTTTAAGTGAAGATGAAACAATAGATCGAATGTGCGAACTAAAGGACAGAGACGATTCAAAAGTGACACCCAGATCTTTAAAAGCGCTAGAGCGAGTAATGGAGACGTCGGAAAAGAATAGTTAAAAGAATTGGGGACTTTGCTCTGGTATAAGAAACGATGTGACATTTAGAAACGTTCAGATCTAAGTGGTTAGACCGACACCATTTATCAAAAGATCAAGCCTTTTCTGAAGCACAAGAGCATCAGACATATTACGTATAACCTGAAATATCTTCATGTCATCCGCATACAATAGGCAATGATAATCGAGAGTAAGTGCGACATCATTGATAAAGATATTGAATAATAGGGGCCAAGAACAGAGCCTTGGGGTACGCCCGAAGGGACACTTGAGACACGCGACCGGAAGCCAAGCAGCTCAACAAATTGGGTTCTATCAGATAGATAACTCTTGAGTAATTGTACTAAGTTGTTACTCAAACCAAAAGCGTGTAGCTTCGAAATGAGAATCTCATGGTTCAACCGATCGAAAGCCTTACTAAAATCGGTATACACAACGTCGACCTGGAAACCAGAATCCAAGGATTCAGCAAGAAACTGGTGCATAACAGTTAAATTGGTAATTGTGGAACGCCCTCTAATAAAGCCGTGTTGACAGCTGTGAAGCTTTTGGGAGATCCTAGAAGCGATGTGGTTATATAAGCAAAATTCGAAAAGTTTTGAGAAGTTACAGAGAAGCGCGATGGGGCGATAGTTAAGAACATTGGATCGGTCGCCTTTTTATGAACGGGAACAATTCGAGCAGATTTCCAATCAACAGGAAAGCGTCTGTGTTGAAGGATCAGATTGAATATGTGAAGTAACGGCGTCGACAGCACAGAAATGCAGTCTCGCAAGAAGAAGGCAGGGATGAGATCAGTGCCTGCGGTAAGTGTGGGTTTAACCTTTTTATAGCGAAAAGCAGATTAGACTCGACGAAATGTTTAGGCAGAGAGATCACGTCAACAACCTGATGTTGAGGTACAAAAAGTGGTGGGCATGTACGTCGCTAAAGCAGCTACTAAAATAAGAAGCAAAAAAGTTGACAACATCATTTTGGCCGTCACTGTGAGTACCAAGGTAAGTCATATTGATTTATAATTTTGCCAGAGAGAGTACTTCAGCTTGATATCAGAGATTATAGCATTAGAAAACCATGGCGGATATTTTGTTCTGGATTTCGGAGAGGACTTAGGAATAAACGCATTGAATGAGTTATAGATAACAGAATATAGTTTCTGTAAAGAAGAATCAACGGATGAGTCAAGATAGGGGTCCATGATAGGGAAGAAAGATGTTCATATAAGGAGGTGTAGTTACCTTTTCTAAAGTTGTAGGACACATGAAGATTATTTCCAACAAGTTTGTGGAAATTGCCAGGTAAGCTGCGGGAAAATCTTATGAGAAGGGTAGGATGATGGAGGTCCTCGTCAACTATTGGATTGCAGTTCCTGTCAACCAGACATGGTTTGGATGACAATAAAAGATCAAGTAACTTATTGTTGGAATTGCGGACAAAGTTGAACTGCTCAAGAGACAGTAAGTTGCAAAAATTATTTAATTTTTGAACACGTTCGGAGGTACAACCTGAAAGGGGGAGGCATATTCGGCAAAGTTAAAATCACCCAACACAATGAGATCAGGTCCATGGGTAATGTGAAGTAGCTCAAGTGCCTCAAACAGTGTGATCACGTGATCATAAGACACAATTTGGGATATGTAGACTGCGACAAGACAGAATCTAGCACCAGAGGTACTTATGAATACAGCAGAAATATCGATATCGAGAATAGACTGAAATAAAGGAGAGATTGAATACAAATCGATATGCTGCACATGAAAGTTGAATTTTACCGCAATGAGAACTCCGCCACCTCTAGATCTGGATGTGGCTTCGAGTGACCGGTCACATGTAAAGATGTTGAAAAGAGGGGGGAAAAGTTTTTTGATGAACCACTCTACGATTGCAGAATTAGATTGTCACATTATTTGTAAAAGTGAGTGGAAAAACAATTTTTTCTTTGAGACCGAGTTTTGATCCTTTTATCGAGAAGCCAGGCATTCACAAAGATTTGATAAAACGTTTCACTTTTAGTAGTGGAAAAGTGCCACAATGGTTACACAAAGAGAAGCAATTTTATTGTCAAACCACTGAACGACGTGTACCCCAATGTTGTATGTTCTACATGACCTTCCTTTTTGATACTTTTTCATTTTCCTTACAGTTACAGTTGAGTGATCAGGTAAACGGAAAATTAATCCTTTGTGGACCTATTGAGACAAACAAAATTACTTGCAGCTCAAAAATTTGGCTTATTATTTACCACTATCTTTCCGGCAAACAACTTAAAATTGTAAGACAAACCAGCCCTATTTATTCAATTTTTTAGAACCATAGTATTAAGCGTTCTTTGAATGAATTAATTTTTTCATCACATATTGTCTCAAACCAAATGTATGCAACTCGAGTTGAGGTAACCAGTATCTCCTTGTTGCGGGTTGCCGTATAAGGGATGTCCACAATAAAATACCCATAAAGCTTTCTTCTACTTTACTCCTAAGAATTTCATATTCCTCCTCATCATATTATACTTAAGTTTTTGTGACTCATCAGTTTCAGCTTCGGAGAGCTTAGAATTCTTACTTTTGGAGGGTATATCTTTAACCAGTTACGTCCATAGAATTTTGCACAATCTATTTTTTACACAAATTATTTGAAAAAAATGCTTTACCTGAATATAATTTTATTACGAAGTATGTCCTGTTATATACGGTTAGTTTATAATTTTATGTATGAATATAGGATCCATTAATTAAAATATTGGTTATTTATATATACCGGGTGGGTTTTTGAAAACGAAACAGATACGTTTTTTGGGCCCTTAGCTATTTTTTTTTTCAAAAACCTCGGACAAGTCAATTTTATTTTTGAGGGGGACAATTGATTAGACTAGTTTGACATTTGTCAATTCAACCCCTAGGCGGGGAGCGTCATGCGCCTTAAAAATTTTAAATAACACCAGGGTCAAGTGACATATCATTTTAAAGCCCATTGAATTATCTTTCTAACGGCATATTATTTTTTAAATTTGAACGATTAGTATTCAAATTATGACGTTTCAAGGTTTTGTTTCAATGAATTTGTTGTGCCTATTTCAATTCCTGATAAAGATCGTACTACCTGTTAATAATTAATATTTTTTGCTACTAGTGTCATCGATTAGACATTTCTTATTGTAATATGTAACAAAAATTCTGACATAATTTGCGTTAGTGTTTGTAGTTAAACGAACATAAAAACCTTTATTTTGACTACGTTATCAGCTTATTGTTGCTTGTGCAATTGAACAACATTATGGCTTACTCCATTGCCGAGAGGGTGACAATGATTTCACTTTTCTATGGAAATAATCAGTGTGCTAATAGAACAGCAGAGCAATTTAATCAACAGCACTTGGATAAACATGTTAATCGGAAGTACGTCTTGGAGTTAGTGGCAAAGTATCAAGAGACTGGATCTGTTTGTAATATGAAGCGACAGTCCGATAGAAATGGCAGTAGATGTGGCGGTTCTTGGATATGTTGCTTTGAATTCTCGAACGAGTACGAGGAAATTGGCAGCTGAATCTGGTTTTGGGCGAAGCATCATTCGAAATGTTTTGAAACAGCATAAATTCCACCCTTACAAAGTTCATCTCTTACAAGAACTGAATGAAGATGACTTTGACCGCCGCCTACAATTTTGCGAAATGACGAGTGAACGAGTTATTAACAATCCTGATTTATTTTCAAATCTGCTTTCCGGACGAGTGCACCTTTTCCATTAATGATACTGTCAATCGCCATAAGTGTCGTTATTGGTGTGATTCTAATCCCAGTTAATGACAGTCATACGCAACATCAAGAAAAATTAAATGTGTGGGCCGGAATTTTTGGTGACCAGTATTGTTGGTCCTTTTTTCTTACCAGGTAACCTGACTGGGGAGATGTAACTTGGATTTGTTGGAAAATAGCATTGATCCTATGTTGACTGACATTATTGAAAATAATGAGCATTTTATCGTAGACCAATTGGTTTTCCAACAGGATGGAGCTCCTCCACATTATGCCCTGCCTGTTCGACAGTATCTTGATAATAGATTTACGAATCAGTGGATTGGAAGAAGGGGCCCCATAGGGTCGCCAGATTTGTCGCTCCTTGATTTCTTTTGTGGGTCCATTTAAAGTCTAAAATTTATGATACTAAACCGACTTCCTTACAAGACCTACGCGAACGGATTGTCAACGAATGCCACCAAATTACACCGGAAATATGTGCGTGAACGCTTTCAACAAAACTTGTACTACTGTATGGATGCTGGTGGTCATCAATTTGAACATTTAATTAAGACATGTAATTAATCATTAAAAGAATTTCACTTACAGGTAGCTGATCTTTATAAGAAATTGAAATAGGCACAACAAATGCATTGAAACAAAACCTTAGAAACGTCATAATTTGAATACTAATCTTCAAATTTAAAATATAATATGCCGTTAGAAAGATAATTCGATGGGCTTTAAAATGATATGTCACTTGACTCCTGGTACTATTTAAAATTTTTAGGGCGCATGACATCCCTGACTAGGGGTTGAATTTGACAAATGTCAAACTAGTCTAGTCAATTGTCCCCCTCGAAAATAAAATTGACTTGTCCGAGGGTTTTATGAAAAAATAATAACTAAAGGCCCAAAAACGTATCTGTTTTGTTTTCAAAAACCCACCCGGTATAAACTATTTAAGATTTTAGGCAATCCAATATTATTTATTTATTATTTATTAACTAGTTTCAACTCAAAAATATATTCTGAGTCATCTTCAGAATGTCTTCAGAATTGTCATATTTAACGTTTGTAAATTAATTTTTGACAACTTCTGAAGATGACTCACGATATATTTTTACGTTAAACTAGATTCTATAAATAATAAATAAATAAATAATATTGAATTGCTTAAAGATGAGTTTATTTATAGTTTATAATTTACTAACTTTATTTGTCGAGAATGAGGCGTTGATTAAAAATGAACTGAGAAACAATTTCATTTTGACACTCCCAAATTGCTGTATCTTATGAGGTGAACCAATTTGAGGTCTCTGTACATGATAGAGAAAATTCGGAAACAATAAAATATTAAATGTGTACAATGATAATTCAAGGGAAAAATTGAGCTGAAACACAGAGACAAGTACAAACAATATGGTAATTAATAGAACACGTTTTTCACAACTAAGAATTCATAAATGTCATGGATATCTCAAGACGGGCAAAAAAAGAAATCAGACACACTGTATAGTCATTGATGCATGACATATTTTTGATATAGTGACTGCAGTCAGTTATGGGGAAGAAAAATAGTTGAATTAAAAAAGGCTGAGGAAGGATGAACAAATTGCAGAAAAAAGTAATTACTAAAAAATAATCAAAAAGTGGTAAAAGGTAACAACGACAAAAATTAAGGGTTAAAACGAGACAATTGTGGTATGCAATTTAGAATAACTATAGAAAGAAGAAATAAATCTAGACTTGCACTACTAACGGAAACGAATTGTGAGAAAAATAAGAAAGTATACAGGAGAAAGAAGCAAGAATTAGTGGAAGTGGTGGAACAAAAATGACATGAATGACATTTACCAAATAGTAAAAAAGGAATCTTGTCGAAAGCACCAAAATAATAAAATGCAGAAATAGAATAAATATTTTGAACTGTTGTTAAATTATGAAAGTACAGGTAATTCAACAAACACACAAGAACTATTCACAACTCAGCATGCAGTTGAAAAGATTGAAGCACAAATCGAAAAATGTAAAAGAAGCTGATAATTTAAACAATAACTTCAGAGCATTGCAAGTGCGAGAAATTCTGAAGTATGAGTGAAATGAAAAGTAAAACGTATGATGTCTAATTTAAAAATTTAAAATAACTAGAGGAATCAAATACATGAGATGTTTAAATGAGATTACGCATTTTCACAAAAATTAATCTATTTGATTTGTGATCTCCTATAAAAGTTTTTTGATTTAAAAAAGTGATAAATTATATTGCCTATTGTAATATAATGCGTTTATTCAACCCAAGCTTTTATTTATTATTCTTATTTAGTCAAAATGTCGAAATATTAAAAGCTTAATCTGCATTAATTCTTAAAAACCAATGCATTCACCTACAATAGATTCAATACAATAAGATCCTGCAATTATGTGCTAACTCTTTGGTTAAACTATTTATTGAATTATATAACTCTGTATTCGATCGAAAAATTTTCAAACCTATATTAACCAACGGGTAAGTAGTTATTTTTGAGATGCAAATAAACAGTTGAAACCTTACATATATTTATTTCTACTTTCTACGATTGCTGCATTACAGTGTGATTAAGAACGTCAACATTTAATTGCCTAGCTGATCTACCCTTTTATCAAAATAATGTGAAAATTCGTATTTGTGCCTAGCAATGGATTTTAGAATAAGAACTGTAACATACACAATAAAGTAAACACTAAAATAAAGAGGTATGTACCACAATTTTCTACCAAGATAATAGTAACTGTAATGTCCAGCACGTGGTGCTTCTGTACTTGTGGTAGTGGCGGCCGTCGTTGTATGGACTTCATGATATACATCGTGATCGTGCTGATAATGGTAAAAACCGTGATCGTGCGGATTGTGATCTAAATACTGAGGAAGCTTCCGTAAGACATATCTTCAGGTGGTGGAGATAAATCGTCTTCAAGCCATCATTCCCATAAGTGAAACATGATTTTTGGAGGATGTTCTGAGTGTGACGGTTTAGGTTTACTGGTCTCATTGTTGCTTGCATCATTGGAGGGTCATATCCGAAATAGATTCGAGTAAAGATTCCCATCCGAATTAACAATCATGTAAGGTTTTTGCGTTGATGTTATAAGAGGACGAAATAGTGTATGTGGTTTGTTTATTCCTTCAGAACTAGGTGGTAAATATTGGTTATAGCTGGATATAGTATCAGTTTCCGGTGCTGGTTTAGGTATTTCCAAATCCGGTACTCCATATGAAGTAGAAGGCGGTTTCTTCTCAGGTCTTTTACTAGCACTAGGCATTGTTCCTTGCAGGGGATTATTATTAGGTGGAAAATTGAATTTGTTTGATTCGGGAGACATAGAATCATCACTATTTGAATTTGGAGGGTTGTATGAACTAAATGGGGATGAATATGCATCAATTGGAGGTTCAGGTAAAGGAAAATCTGCTGGCGGTTGGGCTGAATTTGCCTTACACAATCGGTGGTTTAGATAAAGGAAAATCAGCCGGTGCACTATAAACGATAGTTGGTTGTTTTGCCGGTCTCTTCTGGTTTGGTTGAGAGCTTGGTTTATTTGATTTAGGAGGATCGTCAAACACAAAATCGAAATATGGCCTAGGATTAAATCGTTCTTCCACTTCACCTTTTGCCGGAACGTTGTCAATGTTATCGTTATCAAGCTTTGAGGTTTTCATGGTATGGTAATAAACAGGTTGTCTAAGAGGTACGGAATATTTTGCGGTGTCTACTCTAAAATGTAATATTATTTTATAATGTAATTACGTGTTATCAAACTTACCTCTGTGATTAAGCATTTTGTCCATTACTTCGTGCTTCGCTTTTGCAGAATTGGAGTAACATTGGAGCCCCATCGAGAAACTTTTGAGTATGTTGTCATTAATTCTTTCGCGTTAGTATTTTCTATAACAATAAGCACATAAACTGACAGAAGAACCACACACGAAACACTTCAACCATAGTAATATTTATGCTTGCACTCGTAATCGTTGTGAACGAATACAAATTTATAAAAAATAAAATGTTTTCTGTAAACCTAAATTCTGCTGTGTTTGCTCAAGAAGTGATAATTAGAAGAGACCTGTTGTTACAAGTTCATTTTATTTTTTTACTAATTTCCTACCTAGATACCGTTTAATGCTGTTATGTACATAATGTCGCCATGTGTGCACATCCTATCAAAAGCATTAATAGTCTCAAATTTTTCTATTTAATGCCAATATAGATTATGCTTAACATTTGAAATATGATAAATGATAAACATAAACACTGGCAAAAGTAAGATGTTTTTATTACGTTATTATTATCAGATTTATCAGTAATATGAAAAAGACACAGAATTTGACGCATAAAATGGAAAGAAGTACAGATTAAAGGAATTGAATATGATATGGTAGAGGTAAAGTTTTATCGTCAAATAATTTTTATATTATTATTTACCAACATACTTTATTAAAACTTTATGAAGATAACTAAATTCTAATGCATATACATACCTATAGTTAACTTAAATGTTACCAATAAGATAACCAAATATTGTGGTTCGGTGTTAACCTAGATCTATTTTATGAATTTATGGAACTAATTTTGCACGTGTCTGTCTACACATTATGTAAAATGATTAGTTAGTTTAAAAAATTATGTATTTTGTTTACTAATCGTGTTACAGTTTAAGAGATAAATTTATTTGACACTACAAATACTTTTGTCGTTACTCATACTCTCCTTCTCTTTCTTTTTTTCCAGAAACTTTTATTTTATTGAGTACATAATATTTGTTGACTAATTCTTTAGTGTTTATAATTTCTTTAATATATCCTATTTCAATTACGTATATAATTTTAATCCAAATTAAATTTATCATTTGATTCTAAAGTTCAAATTGTTCAAATCAAACGTCAAATTCTTGCTTCAGTCAAATTTATTGATTTTTTTGATCAAATAAGTTTGACAATGGCGGTGTTTCACATTTGTCAAATTTATTTTATGAGTGTTGGTTCTCAAAGGTTTTTTTATTTCGTCATTGCTTTTCAATGATCAAATGTTTGTCAAAAAAAATGATGATGTTTCACACTATCAAATTTATTTGACGGAAACAGTCAAACCAAAATTTGAAGAATGTTTGATAGATGTGAAACGGCGTTAAAGATTTTAGAAAAGCTTATAGTATGTCGTTATCGTTTATCCTACATTTCATTAAAAAAAATTATTCTTGATAAAATGCCTTAGCAGGACTAGTAAATACAGAGAAAATAATAAAATGTCGTTTTGGAGATATGTTCAAACTGTAGTGAGGATTTATAATAAACACATCAGCAAGTGTGAGATAATTTATTTGTATAAAACATTGATAACCTTTCTTATTAATTTATCAAAAAAATATTCCACTATTAAACTTTAGCGAGAACATGTAAATTAGTACAGAATTTTAATGTCCACTCTATCAAACAAGTACTTGTTGACTGACAAGATAAGAGTACACAAACCAAAAAAATAAATCAAGAGATCTCGCTGGCCTAAGCGACGTATTTAATTGATTTCAGAAAACTGATTCAATTTCTTAGTAGCTACCATCTAGAACTAGATAGACGACTGTAAATTGGCAGTTTTTCAAAAATCTTCAAAATTACCAAAATCGTACGGCTTTAATATTTTATAGGTAAGAATGTCGATGCTAAACTTGTGCTAATTTTCCTTTTTTACCTTATTATTGAGTGTCTAGCAAAGAGATTGTTTTTTGTATTTAATTAATAATTTTGCTATGGAAATAATTATAGCAACTAGATATTAAATGTTGTGTTGTGGCAATGTAAGATTATTCCTACAGTACTCTTCCACCAGTGAACGTAGTAAATGATTAGGTTAAAACCTATTTGGAGGTTTAGACGATCTTCCCGATTTGGTTTGATAAGGGTTTCATTGAAATGTAATTTTATGGGTTTTTTACTGTTATTAATGTTATCTTGTTGTGTATGTGGATTGGTAGGTAAATTCTCAGGTAAATTTTCATAATAATATGGTTTAACACGATTAATCGAAACAACTTTAGGATTTCCTTTAAAATTAAATTAGAAAAGTCTGATCGTTCAATAACTTCATATGGACCTTCATAAGGTAGTTGAAGTGATGTATGAACAAAGTCTTTTCTAAGTAACACATGTGAACATAAATTAAGATCTTTAAAAATAAAAAAATCTTTAGGGTGATTTCTTGCTGGAGTAGGTTTAATATTTTCAAAGTATTTATGGAGTTGACTGACAAAATCTGGTTGAGTTGGAATGTTTTTATTTGTAATGACAAAATCGCTAGGTATATAAATATTTTGTCCATAAACTAATTCTGCCGATGTTGAATTAAAATCTTCGCGAAAAGAAGTGCGTATACCTAATAATACAGTTGGCAAAATTCTGGTCCAATCTTATGACACATAAGAGTTGCTTTAAGCGTTCTGTGCCATCTTTCAATAAAACCATTTGCCTGAGGATTATAAGCAGTAGTACGTATTTGCTTAAATCAATAATCCGCGATAGTTCTTTAAACAAAGCTGATTCAAATTGACGTCCTCCATCCTCCAAAAATTGCAACAGCTACTGTTTCTGCGTGAATGTCGGGAATTGGAATAGCTTCCGTCCAACGCGTGTAGCGATCTATCATAGTGACATAGTATTTGTTATTTTCTGAAGTTGGTAAAGGACCTATTAAATCTAAATGAATTTCATCAAACCTGCAATGCACATTGTTAAATCGACCAATTGGTGATTTAGTAAATGTTTATGGAACGTAAGGTTCCTGTCGAATTATCGCAGTAAATAGTTTTGTTAGTACCAAAAATGGGATACAATAATAAATTTAAAGAAGAATGTGAGTCGTTCAAAATTTTTTGTAGTTGGTCGTCTGTAATTTGAGTATCCGCCAAAGCTTCATAGTCAATTATTTTAGGAATTGAAATTTCGTTAATTCGTGAAAGAGTATCAGCAATAACATTGTCTTTTCCTGAAATGTGACGTATATCAGTTGTAAACTGAAAAATAAAGTCTAGATGACGTAATTGTCGTGGAGATGCTTTATCTTGTTTTTGTTTATAAGCAAACGTTAATGGTTAGTGATCAGTTTAAACTGTAAAATTTCGACCTTCAAGAATTGAACAAAAATGTTTAATACTAGAATATATAGCTAAGAGTTCTCTATCATATGCGCTGTATTTTGGTTGAGCTGGAATTAATTTAGTTGAGAAGAAACTTAATGATCGTTAACGTATTGTTGTACTACAGCTCCAATTGCTGAATCAGAAGCATCTACCATAACAGCTAATGGTGCATCTGATTATGGGTGAACAAGAACCGTTGCATCAATTAGTTGTTGACGAACAGTATCAAATGCTCGTTCAGTTTCAGCAGACCAAACAATTTTACGTTTATCATTTTTATTGATCCTTTTTAAAAATTCATTAAGAGGAATTTGTTCGTGTGCGGCATGAGGAATAAATCTCCTATAAAAATTAAGCATTCCAAGGAATCGTTTTAAATCTCGAAAGGTGTCGGGTTTTGAAATTTATAATTGCTTCGGTACGGTCGGAAGATGGACGAATTATGGCCTAAAAATTAACTTCAGATTTTGCAAAAACGCATTTATTCAAATTAATTATTAGACCGTATTCTTTGTAATTTTTGAAAACCAATTTAAGGTGCAACAAATGTTCATCTCTATTGCAAGATGCTACAAGAATATCATCAATGTATGAGAAGCAAAAGTCAAACCCACGTAATACAGAGTGTATAAACCTTTGAAATGTTTGAGCCGCGTTACGTAGTCCAAAGGGCATACGTGTGAACTCGAATAATCCAAAAGGAGTAGAAATAGCTGTTTTGGAATATCGCTTGATTCAACTGGAATTTGGTGGTAGCTCTTACTAAATCGATTGTGGAAAAATTGTACATCCAGCAAGTTGATGTGTGAAATCCTGAAGAATTGGTATTGGGTACCGATCAGGTTGAGTGATTGAATTTAATCCACGATAATCACCACAAGGTCGCCATTGTCCATTTTAACTAATTGTAATGGGCTTGCCCATTGACTGTCCGAAGGTCTACATAAACCTTGTTCTAACATTAACTCAAATTCCTTTTTGGCAATTGTGAGTTTGTCAGGTGCTAAACGGCGAGTTTTACAAGCAATTGGTTGACCTTTCGTTTCAATAACATGAGTTACTGAGTGTTTAACATTAGTCGATGTAAATGTTTTATCAATAGTTAAACATTTGAATTTGTTAAGTAACTCAAATACTTGAGTGTCGTTAATAGAATTCGAAATTGTTGTTATTGATGAGGGAGTCAGACCTTTATAAATACTTGCTGAAACATGTAAGGATGTAAGAGGGTCAATAATTCTTCGAAGCTTTATATCTACTAATAGACCAGAATGGTTAAGAAATTCAGCTCCTATTATTGGTTTGCTTATATCAGCAATAATGAATTTCCAAATGAAATTTTGCCTAACTGTAGTGAAAGAGTGCGTGTACCAAAAGTTCGTATTTTAGTTTGATTAGCTGCATAGATATCTAATTCGTTGCAAGAGTTTAATTTGTCATTAAGAGATGCAGAAATTGCTGAAATATCAGCGCCAGTATCAATTAAATAACGATTTTTAGTAGTTGGATCTAAAATGAAAAGGCAATTGTTAATTAGTCCATTACAGTCCGCCACCTGTAATTTTTAAAAGTGCAAGGTTTTTTACACTTTTTGGCTTTTTCCGCAAAACGACTATGATAATAACAGAAACCATTTTTTTGACGATTGAAAGATTGACTACGACTGCGTTTATTGAAATTGTTTATTTTATTAATTTCACGTCGCAGTTCTAACCGTAAGTCATTAAATTTTTGTTCCCAATTTTGAGTTTGATTCTGTGATGGTGTTGTTTGCGAAACTTCGGTGATATTAAAACTAGATGTGTATGTTTCCAATATTTTGTCTGCCATTACTGCTAAATTGTCTAAAGGTTCTGAACTAATTGTCAAAATGACTTGCACTTGTTGTGGTAGACGTTTTAGCCAAAGTTTTTTAAAAATGTCAACTGAAATTGAGTTGCCTGATAACATTTTCATTTCACGCAATAACTGAGTTGATTTTTGATCACCTAATTCTAAATCTCGTAATAATTTTTTAATTTTGAATCCTCAGGTTCTGTTAATCTAGAAATTAAAGTCTCATATTTATTGTAATCTGGGGGATTGATTAAAATATCGATAACAATTTTTAACGTTTTTGTTCTAATGGCGCTACAACAGTAAAATATTTAGTTGTATCGACAGTAATTTTGACAATTGAAATTGAGCCTCGCAATTACCTTAAACCAAATAGCAGGGTCATCGTCTCAAAATGATGGTGGTTTAACTAATATACGATTAATTGAACTATTATTATCTTTTTGATTATTAGAATTAACGTTAAGTTCTACATTAAGGGGATTATGTGACGTTTCGTCGTTACCGTTCCTTGAAATTTGGAAAAAGAAATTTTGATTTCAAGTTTGATTGCAGTAAAATTGTCTTCAAATATAGCAAGGTAATGCTTTTACAAATATAGCGGTTTACAAATAAAGATAATTGAACGTATATATAAAAAAATTTATATACCCAAATTATGCTTCATAACCTTTATATCAACTTCTGTCTTGTGATCTTCAAATTTTTGCTAAAATTTCTTTGAATGATCTTCTTTCTTGATAAAATGTGTTTGATTTTTTTAATGAAATTGCAGGTATCTTAATTGCTGTGATTATTTGATTATTATTTCTATAGTAAAATTATTAAAAGTTGTGTTGTGGCAATGTAAGATTATTCCGCCACAAGTGTATGAATAATAGTCAAATACACACAATACAATAGTACATATGTTGATTAGTAAATAATATTACAAATTATAATTGTCGCACTAAGGGTCAATATCAAAACTGATATTGCTTAAGTTTCGCAGCTTCAAAGGTAAATAATAAATAACTTTACAGGAAGAATGTAAGAACTGTTACTGCATAACGCTAATGTCACCAACTTTGAAAAAACCATTATGAGTCTTAACATACACTTTAAGATGTAAATACAAGATAAATCTAAAATTTTGAGTTCGGAAAAAGGTACAAAATTTTTAAATATTATTCACTTTGAATTATTCGTTTTTGTGCTAAAAACATGTCATTGAGGTATCGGGAACATCTCAGCACAATATGTGTTAGTGTAGGCAAATTAGACATTTTACCAGAAAAAATGTATAAAGTTTCGAAATTTTGATTGTGAATTCCCAGTAAGAATCCAAATACAGATCCGAAGAGTTCCCCCCTGGGGAGGCTTCATCCCTTTGTTTCCAAAAACCACCCCCAAACGTAATTTTACAATGGTCGTTTGTTATAGGACTTTTTAGATTCAACATGAAATTCTCCACAAAAATTGTCTTATAATTTTTTCACTATCTTTTACCCAACGCTCATAAATGTCCTTAGAAAATAAGCATAGTTTTCAGCGCGAAGGCAAAAATGAGCATTGCGTCGATTATCTCGAAAAGCATTAGCGTGAGCAAAAAACATATAGAGGCAAAATTCTACAGCAATTCCATGTTGAATAAAATATTTTTAGGAAAGTATTAGTGGTCATAAGATAATTTTTGTACTTGTGCATTTTCTATTGTTAAACCCCATGTATACATACTTGAGAAATATGGGGCAGGATATCGATTTGCTTACACTCCTTATCGCTCTTTGCCCGTCAGAAAGACATTTGCTTTTTGAAAGACACCCAAGAAATATTAAGGAAAGGATGTACAGTTACCAAGACTTACAAGACTCGACAGTTTGAAAAGATTGCAAAGATAATATTTTATTTGCTCATGCGTTTAATAGCTGCCTTTTTTTGGGAAAGGAAAATCACAAAATAAATATAAGAAAGGGTTTACAAGAAGTAGTGGCCGTATTCAATAATCCTTCATCAGCAAAAGATGAGATTGCAAGAGCTGGGGAAAAATTTACGCTTGCTCTATATAAGGCACCCCGAAAAGAAACATCTATAAACCATTATCAATTCATTTTATTTAATAAGCTATTTGGTCAGACGAATAACGCAGTCATTTTGTCCAGACTACCAACTACATCTGCTGCAGTAACACAACATTCATATCGAGTTTTTTTATAAAATTCATTTGTGGAAAGGAAGAAATTTGGAATGAGGTTGGAGAAAAACTAACAACATTCTATTGCCACGACTCAAGCGCTAGCGCCAGCCTCAGTTCTGCATCTCATATCTTGCGGCTGTAAAAATAACTGTGAAAGCGATGCAGCTATGTAAAGGTTGGCCTGCGCTGCTATATAATGTGTTCCAATTGTAATGCGCAGAGTTGTGTAAATTCCATCGAGGAGGACCATTTTGCAGAGGCAATTGATTAAATATTTTATTAGTGGAATAGGCCTCCAGGAAAACCACTTTAAAAAACGCACTGAGAGCTTTACCTCAAGTGTGGAAACGCATAAGTACTGAATGCACAGGTATGAAAATTATCGTATTATCACTAATACATTCTCAAAAATATTGTATCTAATATGATCTTGTAGAGAAAAAACTGCTCTACAATTTTCCTTCTATACATTTTTTGCTTACGCTAATACTTTTCAAGATAATCGACGCAAAATGCGGCGCAAGACACATTTTCGCATTCGCGCTTTAAACTATGCTTATTTTCAAATGTCATTTATGAGCTTTGGTTGGGAGATACGCAATAAAACATATAACAATTTCTGTGAAATATGTAATAAAAAATCTAAAATTCTATAACTTTTTCTCGTCAGAGATATGGTTTATGTGCAATACGCAAAAATTGTCGTGAGGTCACGTTTGGTTGTTTTTGAGCAACAGGGGATGAAGCTTCCCGAGAGGATGGAACTTTTCGGATATGTATTCGGGTTTCCACTAAAAGTTTATAACTAAAATTTCAAAACCTTATAAATTTTTCTTCTATTCGGCTTTACTTCATTTAAATTGCCTACACTATATTCCTAGAAACTGGACAACAGAACTGTTAGGCCTGCTTTCTATTTTATTATTATTTAATTTAAGGCCATTGTCGGCACAATAGTTTTGCATTAAGAGCATCACCAGTTATAATACTATGCTCAGCCAATTTACTTAATGACATACTATGAGAAACCGAGTCGAATGCCTAAGTAAAATAATAAAAATACTTTCTACTATTTTGAATCAATTTTATTTATAATCTCGTTTGTAACCGCTATAGTTCAGTAGAGAAGCCAGTACGTAAACCAAATTGCTGTGGCAATACAGTTTTGTTGGTGTTAATATGCTAAACAAATCGTATAAATTTTTGAAAAAACTAATACAATAGAGATGACTCTGCAGTTTCCAATTTTAGTTTTATCATTTTTCTCGTATAGGGGGTACAACAAGAGCGGTTTTAGATTACTAAGAAAATTATCAAATTCGGTTAGTATATGCGCAATATAAATTTCTCTTACGTATGTTCGCACAAACTTCGGGTAGTGTAATTAGATTCAAACTTATTTCATCATAAGCAACTTTAGAGTACTTGTCATCAAACTGCTTACTATTTTCAGTGACATCAAATGATTTTTCAAAAAAATATGATTAAATTGGTTGGCTGCCAAATAGAATTTTCTGAATTATTACAGAAAGTAGTATTAGTACTCACATCTTGACCAATAATTTTCCATGCCATCTTTGATTTATTTGTAGCATTGAAGTATTTTATGTCATTATATTGTTTTGTTTTTGAGAAATTTATCTCTTACACTTGGCTATCATATAGATTTATAAATATGAAGAAAATTTCTATCACTTGATCCACTGATATTAATTTCAAATTAACACGAAGTTTAAAAGTAAATTAAGTATAATGGCACATTTATCAGAAAGAACAACGATTCCAAATCTTAATGTTTGTTGGATATGGTGATCTCAAACGTACCCATGACGAAGCAACTCATCTTTTTGACGATTTCAATCCTGAAGGCTTTCCTATAAGTAGATCTATTGTGATGAGATTAATAAACAAATTTAATTAATTTAATATTTTTGTTAAATTTCTGTCACAATTTCCAAGTGAAGTGATACATTACTATTATTTTTGGACAGCAAAACGAATAAGCTTTTTTGTGATACTCGACCTAGGTTGCCATTTAAAAAATTCATGATGGTGGCTGTACGCTAAACGCTGACGTCAAAATCATTTAACATCTGCTCTAAAATATGCAGAATAAAGAGGTCCATCAAGTTATCGGCCTGATCAGAAGCACAAACAAAATTTTTGGTATGATTCGTTAGTGCTTTGTTTGTAAGCCTGTTTGTGTTTCAATAAAATCGATTGCCACCCCAACGTAACGACTCTTTCCAGATGCACGCTAACTTTACGCATCATTGCAAGCACAAACGAAATTTTTGGTATGATTCGTTAGTGCTTTATTTGTGTCAGTTTGTGCTTTAATAAAATCAATTGCGACCCTACACGTTTTAGTGTGGGTCGCGAATTAAAAGTTTACAAGTTTTGATTTCTGAACAGTACGAAACTGATCTTCACGTACATTGTGATTTGCACAGTTTGAATCTAGCTCTTTCTAATTCTTTCGAAGTTCAAGCAATAAAAAACTGTAGGAATCATTGAAAAAGTATATGTTTTTTATCACTCCTAAAAGACAATCAATACCGCAAAATCATGTCAAAACTCGTAGCAAGATTGCACAGTTATCGATTAAAACAATTATGTCCAACGAGATGAGTACAAAGAGATAATACAGTAACGGTACTCGTCCAAATCATGAAACCTATTATTTTGTTGTTACAGAAAATGTCTTTACAGAAACGGTTAAGTTAAGTAAAGTTAAGTTAAGGGGCATGCATTTCCATTAATACACTACGTCAATCTAATTTCATAATTTCTCTCTTGTGCTTAGAAAAACTTTTAGGATTTACTCTTCCGCTCAACAAAATTCTCCAAAATTGTTGAACATATCATTTATTCTGTAAAAAGGATAAGAGAAGATGCTGATGACGAGTTTGCCGTGAATTCGAAACTGAGTTGCCAATATTAACAACGAAACAATTACATAGAAGCAACATATCCACTAAAACGGTGTTAAATACTACCGACTAGCAATATTTTTGCTATGGGTAGATTCTTTTCGATCTAATCTAAACTATCGTTTTATCAAGCATAAAAATTCTCAGTAATTTCATGGTGCTACTTTCTAATCAAATCAATAATATTTATTTCCAATTAACAGTAACAAAATTGGTTTATCAGTGTGAACTAAATTAATATTATTTATTTATTTAAGAAAATTATTCATTTGCAATGGCCCATTCAGAGCGCGGGTGAATTGTCGATTAATTTATAAATATGGATATATACGTGTAACGTGTATTTCCTAGTTTTACATGTTGCGGTCTACTTGCAAGATAACCTAATTCTGCTCCTCTTACTCCTAATCGTTCAAGTGTTTTAACAAGCAGGACATGAGACACAGTGTCAAAGGCTTTTGCCAAGTCGAGAAAAACACCAATGCGTGAAATTAACGGGCATTTGGAAAGTGCCGTTTTTTCAAAACGTGTTGGGTAACAATCAACTTTATTTGAACCACAAACATGCAGAAACAAAGCACTAACGAATCATACCAAAAATTTCGTTTGTGCTTCCAATAACGCGTGAAGTTAACGGGATCTGGAAAGTTAGCTGTGAAATTAGTTTTTTTATCAAAAATACACGTTTTATCAAAATATTTTTATTGACAACTTGAAATTTTAAAACAGCTCATCAAAATTTACAACAAAATCGCTAGACAGATTATTTTAAATAGCCAAGAGGAATATCAAAACTAACTGTAAATGTCAAATACAAAGAGAATTTCTAGTAAACGTGTCAGCATTCAAAATCTGTTTTTGTCAGATACTGATATGGTGTACGCGATAAGGATGGAATTTTTTTTCGTAATGCCTTACTTACAGGGGGTTCTACGTTATCTGCTATTTGTCGTGCTCTAATGGTTTTTTCATAGTTGGCAACAGTGGCGGCTTGTCCTTATGGTCATTTGGTCAATGACCTCCCAAAATTTTGACAATATATAAAAAATATTCATTATTACGTGTTTTATTAAAATAGGTAATTAAGTCGCAAGTACAATAACTTAAAATTTATCGGCCGTCGTTCGTAATTCATCCTCTTCAACCTTGGGCTGGCGGTGCGAATTGTCCTCATTGAATTAGATCTACCCGGAAAAACTCGAAAAACGTGCAGCGCCCGAATAAACGCGAACGTCGAAACAATAATCAACTTTGGGTCATGAGCCGGATCCCGCAGTTTACGTTGACTTCGTATAGGGTGTACAACTACGCTCGATTTTGATTCGATTTTCGCGTGTTTTAAATCAATTTAAGAATTTATATTGATATGTTTTACTGTTGTTGTGTTGTTTTGTAAAAATACTATTTTTGATTCGCGTGTGCATGCGCTATAATAGAAAATGTCGGTAGTGCAGAAAATTAAACAACTAAAAGTGCTAACAAACTTAATTTTACAAAATTAGTTGAGTTCAAGGCAAATGGTCGTCCTTTGCCAGAACTAAGTTTACGACAGACTAGCAAAGACAAAAATAAAGATGTTCATCGAAACTTTCGCAAGGTAATGTACGATTTAGCTAACTGGATATGTGGTTGTGAAGTATCAAATGTATTTTACTGTTTTGTTTGTTTATTATTTTCTAAAGACTCGTCAGACTCGCTATAGTCCAAATCCGGTGTCAAAGATTTAAAACATTTAAAAGGAAATAAAAAAAACATGTTTCGTCTGCAGAACACATGAAATGCTCGGTAAATTTTGCAACCGTAGGAAATGTTGATATTCGTACACAGCTAGACAATGCTTATAGAAAATCCCTTAGAGATTTTAATGAGAATGTTTCGAAAAATCGCTATATTTTGAACAAAATTGTAGATTGTATAAAATTTTGCGGTGCATTTGAGTTATTTATATTTTTAAGTATGCCTATTTTTTAAATTAATTTTTGACCTCCCAGTATGATTGACCACGAGCCGCCACTGGTTAGCAAATGTAGCCATTCGATTTTCGGATGGAATAAATCATACTAACTATTTCTGCTGTCAAAACTCACTCATTATTACTTGCAATACAAAAGGCAATTGTGATAGAATAAATAATTACTAACACAACCGTGACAATGACAAACTTTGACGTTCGCATTTCATCGCCTACTTCATTTTCACGGTTAACAGTGGATTTTCGGTAGTTAAACATGTATAACAAAAAAAAAAAATTAATAAAAAAATTTTTAAATTTTATTTTTTTTTGTTTTATTATTTTTTTTTTTTTATTTTTTATTATTTTTTTTTTTTTTTTTAAATTTAATTTTTTAAAAAAAAAAAAATAAAATAATAAAAAATTAATTTTAAAAATATTAAAAAAAAAAAAAAATATAAAAACATTTAAAAAAAAAAAAAAATTTAAAAAAAAATATAAAAAAAAATATAAATTAAAATAAAAAAAAAGAAAAAATAAAAAAAAAAAAAAATAAAAAAATTTAAATTTAAAATTAAGAAGGGGAGATTAGGTAAAAAAAAAATATAAAAAAAAAAAAAAATTTTTAAAATTTTATACAAAAAAAAATAAAAAAAAAATTAAAATGACAGTTAAACCTCACATTGGAGGTTTGTGTATGCATTAAAATAAAAGGGCTGTCTTTTCTTTTTTTTTTTTTTTTTTTTTTTTTTTTTTTTAAAATTTGACTTTTTTTTTTTTTTGTGATTTTAAAGTTTTTATTTTTTTATAGTTTTAAAAAATATTTTTAAAAATTTTAAAATTAAAAAAAAAAAAGTTAAAAATTTAAAAAAAAATATAAAACCATTTAAAATTTAAAATTAATATTTAAAAAAAATGCGTTACTGATTTGAATAAAAAAAAAAATAGCCTTAAAAAAGTAAAAGTTGGAAGGGGGTTTTTGGGTTTGGGGCTTTTTGTACAAATGAAAATATTTTTAATTTTTACCAATTAAACAAAAAAAAATTGTAAAAAAAAAATTTTTAAACTTCAAATTTGGGATGGATGTATGCCTTACAATAATCCATTAAAAATAGATAGTCATTTGAAAAACAAAGTTTTTTTCCTCCTCCCACAAATCTTTACCAAAAACACCCCCAAATCACCTAATATTTTCGCTGAAGAATTTGTTACTAAAAAATAGTTACCGGGGATCAAACTACTGTTTATTTAATTCATTTTTATTAGAAAAATAATTGAAAATCTATTAACCTAATTTTATTACAGTAAGACTTAAATAAATGGCCAATATTACGAATAGCAAACTTTAATTTAAATGCTAAATTTTTCAAAAAAAGTCTTTTAATAATCAGTGTTGCCACCTCTAGCTTCAATACAAGCACGAATACGACGAGGCATGCTTGTTATTAAATTGTTAATTTGTTCTTGAGGAACATTTTCCCATTCTTCTAAAGCTGCTTGTATCAGTTCTCCTAAATTACCAGGGTTATTTTGGCGAGATCTAATCTTTCTTTTAATCACATCCCACAAGTGCTCTATGGGATTCAGATCTGAGAACAAGCGGGCCACGGTAAAACAGTCACATTTTCCGTATCTAAAAAGTTTTGAGCCACTCTGCTAGTGTGTGGAGGGGCATTATCTTGCATAAATAGAAATTGATCGCCATAAGCACCTCTCCAGAGCCTTATTACAGGTTGTAATACTAAATCAACATACCTTTGGCTAGTTAGTGTCTGTCTCATAGGAATCAATGGAGTTTTTTCTCCTAGCATTATACCACCCCACAACATTACACTCCCTCCTTTATATTTTGGAACAGATTTTGCATTTTGGAGTCTAGCTTGCCTCCCACGAGCCCTCAAAACTCTAATTCGCCGGTCGTCTGACCGTAAGCCAATTCTGGTTTCATCGGAAAATAAAACATTTCGCCAATCTTCTATTGTCCAATTTTCATGTTCTAAACACCAATTTAAACGATTGATTTTATGTTGCCTTGATAATTCTGGAACCCTTAATTGCCTTCTGCTGAATAATTGCCGATCTCGAAGCCTTTTCCTGATCGTTTCTACCGATACACTAATTCCTGTAGCTTGTAGCAACTGTCTTTGAAGCTCGGGATGAGATACAGTAGGATTTCTTCTGGCAATTTGGGCTACAAATCTATCCTGATATTCCGTGGTTACTTTTCCACGACTTCTTCTCGGCCTATTTTTTAAAGTTTGTAGCTCCAAAAACCTCGTATAGGTTTTCGAAACAGCCCCTTGTGAAACCCCTACAATTCTTGCAATCTCCTCTGTCCTCTCCTTGCTCCACCAGGGCAATTACTCTTCCCCTTTGAACATCAGATAACCCCACATAAGGCATTTTAAATACAAATTTAAAATAAAACAACTTCTTACTGCAACTGATAATTTTACAACTAAACGGCGATATGAACACCACAGTCTGAAAAGGTGGCGACTTTGATCAAATTCCGCTGTTTTTTTAGTAAACACTTTTTACTGTCCGTGGCATACCATTTTTTTGCCAAAAACATTTTTTGGTCGCAAATAATGCGTGATTCCATATAAGTTTGGGTGTGTGTATCTTATTATTTTTTTTATTTTTTTTTTTTAAAATAACAAAAAAAAAAAAAAAAAAAAAATAAAAAAAAAAAATAATTTAAAAAAAAATTAAAAAAAATATTAAAAAAATAAAAAAAATTTTTTTTTTTGTTCAGCAAGACAGCAGTTAAGTTTAAGGTTCTCGGGGTGTGTGTTGTGTTTGTTTGTGTTTTTTTTTTTTTTAATATTTTTTTTTTTTTTTTTTTTTTTTTTATTTTGTTTTTTTTGCAGTTTTTTTTTTTGTTTTTTTTTTTTTTTTTAAGATTTAAAAATAATAAAAAGGATTTAATAAAGTTAAATTTTCGTGTTTATTTGGGGGGGGAGGTTTTTTTTTTTTGTTTTTTGTTTTTTTTTTTTTTTTGTGGGGGGCGGGAGAAGGGTTGTGTTTTGTTTAAAAAAAAAAAAAAAAAACAAGGAAAAAGAAGGATGTAGTTTTTTCGTTTTTTTTTTAAAAAAAAGGAGAGAGGGGGGAAGAGAGAGTTTTTTTTTTTAAAAATTTTTTTTTTGACTAGTTGGTGAGTTAAAGAATATAAATAATATAAATATTTTAAAAAAAAAAAATTAATATAAATATTTTAACTAAAATAAATAATTTAAAAACTCAACCACCGTAAAGAATGTTTGATACATCAAAATAAAAAAATTTTAATTTAAAAAAATTAAAAAGAATTTATTTTTCTTTTTTTTTTGGGAAGTTTTTTTTTTAAATAAAAAATAAAAATTTTTCATTTATTTTTTGTTTTTTTTTTTTAATTAATAAGTAATTAATTTTTTTTTTTTTGGAAAAAAGAAAATATTTTAAATTTTATTTTAAATTAAAATAAAAAAATAAAAACAATAAATTTTTAAATTTTGGGTGGTTGGGTAATTTTTTTTTTTTTTTTTTTTTAAAAATTTTGGATTTTTTTTTTTTTCATTTAAAAAGAAAAAAAAGGAGTATTGTTTTTTTTGTAGCAAAAATGGGGGTTTGATTTTAGTAATTTATTGGCAAAAAAAAAAATTACGTAATACTGAATCAATATGTGAATGATAATATAAAACTGTTGCCTCTACATCAATAATTTGGTGCAACCTTTTAATACAAAAGTATACTTTTTAATAGAAGGGGTAAAATCAATGATGAACTTTGCGATACTGTCAACCATGTATTAACTTTCAATACACTGAAGCTACCATCCAAAATTAGAGCTGTATTTTATCAGTTGCCTGTTAGATTATATGTTCCTTCTCCAATGCGTTGATATCGATGTCTGAAATTAGGCCATACGTCTATGAGATAAGCCGGTTAGGTGTATAAACTGTGATGAAGAGCACTTTACACTTTCGCGTGCCTGCCCGGTATATAAGCAAGAAATGGTTATCCAGGAAATAAAAGTAAGAGAAAATTTACCATATTTTTGAGGCCAAGAAAAAGGTGATTACTCTCCTACCGTCACAAAATATATCGTATGCCAAAGTGGCGTCTACACCAGTAAAGGTTGATACGCAATCCTTAATGAAATAATTAATTTCCTAAGATTATTATCTTCCGGGTTGAGCCGTGTTCGTCCTTCCTTCCTACGTTCTCTGCTTGACGTTTCGCTAACCATGCTGTTAGCTTCTTCAGAAGTTACTCTAAAGACTGATGTTGTTGTCTTCTGCTCCTTGTTATATACCTATGTTCCGTTACGGTTGGTAGAGGTCGATCAGTGACGGGTGGTTGGTTTTCGATGGTTGGTTGATCTTCTGTTTGGTATCGACTAATTTTGTGGCGACATTTGTTTTCTTTGTTTTTGTGAAGAGTTAGTTTCCACGTGTTGCTTAATCGGTAACCATCTTCTCGATTTTTATTTTTCATAATTTCTAAGGATTCTCTGATTATCCTTGGATAGCAGTTGTTAGTCCTTTATAGAACTTTAGCTTCCTCGAAGTTGATGATGTGTTTTCCTTTTTCGTGGATGATGTTCTGCGATTGCTGATTTATCTACCGCTCTGGACTTGGCGTCTCGGTGATGTTCTTTTAATCTACCACTAACAGGCATATCAAGAAGTTTGTAAAATTAAGTACCAAGCACCAGCAAACCAGCTATAAATTGGACGAAAACAAAACAGTTGTAAACTTGTCGGACTACCCACTCACCGAAGACTGCATATCAATTTTGTCAAAAGGGATGAACTACCCATTGCTCCAAGCAAGATACCCACAGAAGAGATAACAGCAGAAGTGGAAAGTGTCATCAGAAAGCTTCCAGTTGAAGAAGCAGAGGCTTGCCGGATTTTACAACGTTCCAAAGCTCCACGTAGGAACATCACTCGCGCAGAAGAAATTTGGTAACCCCTAAGGCCAATTGTCAGCACATGTGGATCTCCAACTTATGAACTGGCCCGTTACGTGGCTAAGTTTCTACAACCGTACGTGGAAGAACTGAATCTTTTTGTGAAGAACTCCGAACACTTCGTCGAATTACTGATGACTCTGGAAGTAACCAATGACGATATACTAGTTAGTTTTGATGTAGAATCGCTATTCACTAACGTACCAGTCGACGATACACATAACATCATAAAACAACTGTGCACAACCCATGGGTTAAGAGAAGACATACCAGAGCTAGCAAGAATATGTCTGAATACAACTTACTTTCTATGGAACGGAGATTTCTACGAACAAAAATCAGGTGCAGCCATGGGATCACCATTATCACCGGTTATTGCGAATATCTTTATGGAAGCATTCGAGCAAGAAGCCATTCAATCCAGCGAACAGAAACCGAAATGCTGGTTCAGATACGTGGACGATACCTTTGTCATATGGCCTCATGGGAAAGAAGCACTTACTGTATTTCTTAACCACCTCAACACTCAGCACGAAAAGATCAAGTTTACCATGGAGACAGAAGAAAATAAGGAGCTTCCCTTCCTGGATGTTCTAGTGAAACGAGGGGATAACAACAAGTTGGCTCATAGTGTATATCGTAAAAGACACACACCGACCGATACCTCCATGCCACATCACACCATCATCCACAGCAGAAGCGGTCTCTAATCAAAACTTTATTGCATAGAGCTAACAAGATTCCTGACGAGGTTCACAAGGCAGAAGAACTTCGACACGTCCAACAAGCCCTAATGAAGAACGGCTATACCAGAAAAGAAATAAGAGCCGCCTGTCGCAGGAAATCCGAAAAGAGAAGGAACAGGTCACCACCTACGCTCGTTTACCATTCATTGCTGGAGTAACTGACAAATTAAGAAAATCATTGGAGAAGAAGAATATCGGTGTCAGGTTTGGAACGGTTAGAAAAATCCAGCAACTACTACCTTCTAATAAAGATAACCTGCCGAAACTCTCAACAAAGGGGTCTACCAAATTGATTGTTCATGTGGAAAGGTCTACATTGGTCAAACCGGACGCAACATAAAATGTAGATTAAAAGAACATCACCGAGACGCCAAGTCCAGAGCGGTAGATAAATCAGCAATCGCAGAACATCTACACGAAAAAGGAAAACACATCATCAACTTTGAGGAAGCTAAAGTTCTATCAAGGACTAACAACTACTATCCAAGGATAATCAGAGAATCCTTAGAAATTATGAAAAATAAAAACAACTTCAATCGAGAAGATGGTTACCGATTAAGCAGCACGTGGAAACTAACTCTTCACAAAAACAAAGAAAACAAATGTCGCCACAAAATTAGTCGATACCAAACAGAAGATCAACCAACCATCGAAAACCAACCACCCGTCACTGATCGACATCAACCAACCGTAACGGAACATAGGTATATAACGAGGAGCAGAAGACAACATCAGTCTTTAGAGTAACTTCTGAAGAAGCTAACAGCATGGTTAGCGAAACGTCAAGCAGAGAACGTAGGAAGGAAGGACGAACACGGCTCAACCCGGAAGATAATAATCTTAGTGACAACAGCCGCGAAAGCTTACATTCATACAATTAATTTCCTCATTAGTTGAAGCTTTTAAGTCATGTTTTGTTGTTAAGGAACCAGCTAGATTATATCAGCCTCTAAATGTAAACGTTACTGACGCCGACACTAGCGTTTCTGATACGGAAGGAGAAGTAGAAGCTTGACAAATAATTAATACAGGTGGCAAACGAAAGGGAGACCTCTTCTTCTCCTAGCATTGCTTCTGTTCTTTCTATTGACGATAAACCACTAGTAAATGCCAAATCACAGGGGATTAAAGGGGAAATCCGAGAGGTTTATGGCATGAATCTACGACAAACTCAAATTAGTGCTGTGATACTTATTTGTGATATTTTCAGACATTTATTTATTTGCTTTGTCTTGTGTTTGTAATTTTACACATATGTATATTTTTATTCATATGTCTATATTTATTTGCCTATTTATTTATTTATTTATTCTACTACTATAATAGCATGTTTTTGCTCACCACACATCTTACAACCAAAACAGCGCCATTTAATAAAATTCAACAATGGAATTGTAGGGGATGTGTTAACAAATATTGTTATCTGAAAATGCTTTGCAAAAACATCAACCCATGTGCATATGCTCACAAGAAACTCATTTGAGTCCGAGACAGCCTTACTCCCTTAAATGAAGAAGTAGTTAGCCGGGATTGTGAACATAATGAACGAGCTAGTGGAGAGTTGCTATCTTCCTAAGAAACAACATTTATTTTGTGAGCTAACAAATACAAACTGCACTTTAAGTAATTGTCGTCGAACTGATTTCGCCAGTTAAGATGACGGTGTATAATATACAGGGTGTCTCAGATAAGGGTGCTAAATATTTCAAGGGTACATAAGAGAAACTCAGATTAGAGATTTGAGATAATAAATCTATGTCCGGAAATGCGTTGCTTTTCCGATATACAGGGCCTTGAAAAATTCAAAAATTAATATGGTAGTCAGGTGTTTTGAAGTTCAGGTGAAGACAACGATACTCAACCTCTTGCCAGTTGCGGTATTAATTTTGTTTTCGTTGTCGCCATGACAATATTCATTGTTCACTACTGGTTTTTATTGTCACCTGAAGTTTTTCGATAATGAGCTCTTTTGAAAAGACATCCAAATGGATTTTATTTTTCTGCGGAAACGACGCGTCGGAGAAGCAAAACAAGAGAGCGTTTCTTTTTCCAAATTGATTGGGAATGTGAAAAAATGATTCAATACGGAAAAACTAGTGGCGTGCTACATTTTCTCTTAAAACTAAGTGAGAAAACCAAAGTCCGGTCCTGGAAATTTTTAGAAGAGTCGGATTGGCACATAATATGACCAATACTTTGCTTGACATATTTGGAATTGTAAGAAAATCGATCAACGCGTTTTCAAAATACAGACAAAACATATTAATTCTTTGAATTTTTCTAAGGCCCTGTAGATCGGAAGCAACGCATTTCCGGACATAGATTATTATCTCAAATTTAATCTGGAGTTTCTATGTACCCTTGAAATATTGCCACCCTTATCTGAGACACCCTGTATATACCTACCGAACGAAATTTGAAAATAAGATATCCAGCAGACTGTTAATCAACTTCGACCCCTTTCATTTTATTTGCGACTTTAATGCCCACAGCACGTCTTTGCATTTCTCAAAACTGACGACAGGGGACTTATCTTGGAAGGCTGGTTAGAAAAATTATATAATGTTGCTCAATAATTGTTCATCGACTCATTTAACGAGAAGTCTAACAATTTCACAGGAATTGATCTCACAGTGACTTTATGTTCGCTAGCACCATCTCTTAAATGGTGGGTTGAAGATGACCTATATAATAGTGATCATTTTCCTATTGTCATAGAGACCGATAAGCCTAGCGTCGTAAGATATGTACACTCAAAGATGGAAAACTGAAGGGCAGACTGGATTAAAATTTCGCGAACAATCTTTTGGAGTTGGAATCAACAAGTAAAGATATGACGCAGGCAATTATAAAAGCTGCTGAAAAAACCATACCTAAAAACAAATAGTGGTTCTCTGAAGTAAGCTGTACCCTGGAGGTACCTACAGGTTGAGCTGGCAATTTTTGACGAAAAAGGGTTTAAACGTTTGAGAAAAAGCCTACCCTTCCAAACTTAATCATTTTAAAAAAGTTAGAGCGGAATTAAGGATAGTTGGTTCACAATGTAAAAGGGATAGCTGGAATTCATATACGTCTGTCAATTACATTAGACGCGAACGTGAGGGATGTATGGAGAAAGGTTAAGGCTGTGATTGGTAAACCAGAAATAAATGCACCTGTCTGCATGGAAGATAGAGAATCAGCGACAGTTGGAAGACGCTCTGAGAGAAATTGCTGGAAGCTCTAGCGAAATGGTCAAACAGAACAGAGAAAGTAATTAGCTCATTAAAACGAATTATGTGATTAAACTTACCTTTCACCACTCAGGAACTTCGATGCGGCATTAAGTGTCTTGAAGTCAACATCTCCTGGTTCAGATACTATCTCCAATAAAATGTTAAAACATCTCTCACCTGAAATGAAAGAAAAGCTATTGGAACTCTACAATAAGCTCTGGGATGAGGATACTTACCTGATTGAATGGAAGGAAACGGTTGTAGTTCCTATAGTCAAAGAATCAAAAAATCCTACCCTTCTAGCAAGCTACCGACCTATCAGCCTTACATGTTGCATGGGCAAACTGTTGGAAAAGATGGTAAATAGTAGACTTCAATGGTCTGTGGAAAAGAAAATGTTTTAGCAAATTATCAAGCGGGTTTTCGCAAAGCAGGTCGACCCTAGGTCATTTAGTATTACTCGAAAACCACATCCAGGATGCCTTTAAAATCGAGAACATCTGGTGGCGATGTTCTTTGATATAAAGGAAGGCATATGATATGACGTGGCAATACGGTATTTTGCAAAATTGCACAGCTATGGAATCAGAAATAACATGTTAAGATTTGTTGGCTTGTTCCTTACACTACGCCAATTTTGAGTAAATTGGGAAACCACCTCTTACTTCTCGGGTCCTGAAAACGGCGTACAACAAGGGTCTACTCTCAGCTGCACGTTGTTTGCTTTGCTGTAAATGATTTGGCTGCAGATGTGTGTCCTTAAATGTTTATACGTAGATGACCTGGCTATCATGCTATCGGGTAAAACGGTAGGAGGGATAACACGAAAGCTCCAGGAATCTATAAATAAAATAATTAAAACAGAAAAATGTACATTTTCTGCAGATTTAGAACCCTACACTATGATCCGTCCATTGGTGTCAACCTCATGTTAAGTTTCTGGGTATGTTGTTTGAATCCAAATCAATCCTGGGCTTTGCACATATCCTCATTGGTCGAAAAATGTTCGTAAAGCCATGAATGTAATTAAAGTTCTTGCTCACATGAAATGGGGAGCAGAGCCAATCTGTCTGATACGCATCTATAGAGCCATTGTATTATCACGACTAGACTACGGATGTGTTGTATATGCGTCGGCACGTAGCAGTCTATTGCAGTAAGTTGGACACTGTACATCACCTAGGATTGCGCTACTGTATAGGAGCTTTTCCTACCAGTCCGGTTGAAAGACTATACTGCGAGACGGGTCTACTGTCGTTGCTCTAGAAAAGGACCATTTTAACTGCGGGTTACATGACTGGTATACGGGCATACTTTCGAACATCGTAATTATACTTGTTCTTTTTCCCTCTTCGAAACGTATATGCGGTTAGACCGACCATAACTAGACCTAGCAGTGTCCGTTTCAAGAATATATGAGCTCTATTGACGTGCGTATCCCTAAATTAATTACCGAAGGTCCAAATGAAATACCACCGTGAACAGCTCTCGATATAAAACTAAGACTGGAGTTACAACAGCTGGATTACACCATGTCACAAGCCTATATCACCAAGTGTTTAATGAACTTTGTTTCGAATACAACGGGGCAATTTTTATTTACACAGATGGTTCGAAAACCGAAGAAGGTGTGGGGTGTGCTTTTTTGTTAATAATACCACCCACTCTCGTGGACATTAGACAAGAATACTATGTATGATTTGGCAAGCCCTTCTTTACTGCCTAATTCATGTGTGTATGCGTCATACTCACCGACTCGTTAAGTGTTCTGTTGGGATTGAAAGAACTGTATTAAATAGATCCAATGACAAAAAAGATACAAGCTTAATTAAACATTTGCAAGAGACCTGCCAACTTACGTTTATTTGGACCCTAAGTCAGAAATCAAAAAAAATGTTAGGCAGTGAACACTGGTATTGCGAGGAGTGGTATGAAACACACTATAGTGAAACCGGGACGACCTTTTTCCTTGTTTTTAAGCTGCGCAGGCAAGATGTGGGGTGGTTATGCACAGACTATACCGGACATACACAGCATTGACACACCAGCACCTGTTGAAAGGAGAGATGTGGCCTCAATGCCAAATGTGTAGTGTAAATATTACTGTTACACATATTTTGTGTGGAATGTCCTCAGTTCAATGTCCAACGACGACTGTATGGCTTGAAACAAGATCTTAATGACAATCTCTCTGGCTTTGAGGAAACTCAGAACACTCTTTCATTCCTTAAAAGCATAAATATACAGGGTTTTCCATAAACGTCTAACCTATCATCAATTATCAATGACCCTGTATATATACAAACATATAGCCTATACTTAACTTGTAGAGCGAGATGGAAGCTAATAACCCTAAAACTAAAAAAAAATCAAAACAACTCATAATAATATATTTATTTCCAACTAAAAATTGCTTATGAAGGAATATAAACGTCGGTCATATATGTAATTTTGAGACCGCATTTTGAGCTCTACCTCCACCTAGAAAGATAACTTGAAATCATAAACCAACAATTGAGAAAAAATACTTAACTGTTAATTGAATGTTTATTTTAACATATTTCAAATTACAATCAACAGACTATTATCTAAATCGTACTAATCATTCAATACAATATTTTGTTTCTAAAATACGGTTCAAATAATTATTGTTTGTAAAATATTTTGTTATAAAAACCTTGTTCTAGATTTTATGAAATTTTCCCAAACGAAAAAATATGATCAATGCTTTTGATAAAATTACGTTTAAGAAAAATTCCAAATAAATTTAAAACTGAAAAGCCCACCAAATCGCTTTATCCATGACTACAAAAAAAAATATGCATAAACAAAACAGTCCTAAAATAACATAAAAAAATTTCTTCATCGGTAACAATCTATCAACAAGTAGTCAGACTCTTTCTAACATTAATAAAATAAAGTATTTATGTGTTGTACTTTATTCTCGTAATTGTGGTTAGTGAATCCAAAACAGAGAAAGAAATTGAAAGTAGTGTTATCAAAAGTGATTAACCATTTCGTCGCAACCATTAAATAATCCTAATGTCATTCCAAAAGTAGCAGTTAACATCGATGAAGCACGGCATTACAAGAAATGGTTTGTGTAATTTTTATATTAATTCTGTTGCATTTGATTCCACCAGTATAATTATAATCGAAATAAATATGGCGTTAAAGTTCATAAGGAGAGTGTACCAACGTGTACCACCAAAACCATCAGAAATGATATCGCAACCCAAGACGCAACGACTTGAAATACGAAAGCTACACGTAGTTATTAATAATTAGTAATTATTTTTGTTAATTGTTTTTGTGTATTCATTATCAAACAGCTTTAATGTTACTTTGAAATTTTTTAGTAGTGGCCAATATTGTAAAGAAAATAAAATTTTGAACAATTTATTTCCTTGAAACCCTAGAAAGTCTCATATAAATGTCTAGATTTTCTTTCTGATGCACTATCATAAAACTTTGTCAAGACCTCCAAAGATAAAATTAGCTCCTTTTTCTTTTTCACTTTACTTTTCCAATTACCTTGAGACTTGCTTCACTGATGCTGCTTGTTCATAATTCATATCATCAACGTACATTTTTCATTAAACCCTATAGTAAGTATAGTCTGGTGTTTTCTCATTTTTCCAAACAAAACTAGCCTGGCAACGGCTTATCACAATGGGTTTAGGCTTTGCGGGCCTGTTTGTGAACTAGTACTCACTTTACTGGTATTTCATCCTAACATTTCGCTATCGGGAGTGGTCAGCTTCTTTAGGAGATCCTTTTTCAACTCAAATGATGGATGGTGAACTGTCTACATCCAGCAGTAGGAGATTGAAGACTAGTCGCCCAACATTGAGATGGAAGGACCTCTTGAAGAAGCTGATCTATTGGTATTAAATGCGTAACGGTCGAGAATTTTGAAATATCAACGAATGGAATCAATGGATCAATTTCTTTATTCCAATAAATTAGACACACAAATAAAAAATATTTATCATCAAAAATAAATAAATAAATCAACGCGACGCTTTAGACCCGAATGTAGCTAAGACTATACGTTAGAGCGATCCTTAATATAGATTAAAAATCCACTTTTCAATCCGACGCCCTAGAACGTTTCCGCAAATACGATAAAAAAATCGGAAAAATTAACAACGGAGGTTTGAATGAAAGTAATGTTATAATTTACTACAATCTACCGAAATGGAGATGGTGAATGAAATTTAATGCTAACAGATGTCCTCCTTGAGGATATTCAATTTTTTATTCAGCAAAGTTTTCTATACCATGTGTATTTTTCGAGATATTCATCATTCCAGGTTGACCCTGTCTGAGATATACCTATAGACGGTTAAGCAGACACGGTTTATTGCCTACATTAAGAGCTCAAAATATTTTTCCAATTTTTTTATCGTATTTGGAAACCTTCTAGGGGAAAGTGGATGAAAGTGATTTTTGTCCATATTAAGGATCACCCTAATATACAGGGTGTCACAATATATGTATTATGCGTAATCGGATTGAGTATTTATGCAAATAATATTTACATTAAAATTTGATGAATTGGCGGTGTATATACAGAGTGTATATACAGCCTTAGAGGGTTATAGACTTTAAAGTTAAAAAATTTAAAAATTAATGGCGTCTAAATATTATGAAATTTTGCAAAAATGGTCTCTAAACTCCCTAAAACCAAATGAAATGTCAAAATTAAATTTATTTAATTTATAAGCTAAAATTTAGCATCTAATTTAATACTTAAATAAACAACCAAAATACTAGGAATTACAAAGGCGACCAAGATGTAATTATAATTTTTACAAATGGTTCCTTATTACAAAATATTAATTTATCCGTCAAAAAATAATTAATTTTAATATACCAAAAACACTCCACATCTCGCAATTCAATTATACTTGTGAGACTACTCGTACAAATTTTCATTGTATTCGAATAACATCAATTTTTTCAATTTTTTCAATATGTCAACCAATTTAACAAAAATTTGTAAACGTGCGTATGTACTCAAACTTTGTGTAACTGTCAAACCTATTTTTGATAACTTTAAAATAAAATTTTTATTCAAGGATAAAAACCAAAAATGTTAGTATGAATTAATTTATTGTAGATTAAATCCTTTTCATTAGAGGGGTTCAGAAATAAAACAGTTATAGAGACTTGAATTTTTACCTAGGTTTTCGGAAAGTTTTTGTTTCAGTTTACTTCATCCGACTTTCATCAAGTTATAAATCTTCTCAGTTACTGTATAAAACATGTTACTTAGTCATAGTTACACGATCACAATTATTAAAAAATGTGGTAATAACAAAAAGATAACATAATAGCTATTACTAGATTAAAAAAATTAATAACATCAATTGACTAATTTATAAATTAAAATAAATATTGCAGTAAATAATATGATTTACACTAATAACGAACGTATTTAAAAACTATTGTCGTTTGAAAACAATTAAATACATGTGAATTTCGAAGTTGATTTCTTTTGTAAACTAAAATTTAACATTTTTATAATGATCGGATGTGTCATATTAATTTAATAAATAATGGTTTTCAACCAAAGTCTCCCAAGAATGTAGACTCAAATGTAGGCTCCAACCAACGAATTTTAATTATGTAAAAAAATTACCAGTTTACTATATTTTTTACCATCATGTGTATTAGATTTAGTTAAAAATTGTTTGATAATGGCCTAGATCACTGAACTAGTCACAAACAAAATGACTTTTTTTAGTTAAGTATATTTTCAATAAAAAAATTCACGATGGACATACGACTTCAAGAAAACCATTACTTTTAATTTTTATAATGGAGCAAATAATACCTGACTATTAAAACAACCTGATACAAATTACCAATTACTGCTTGTAATTCCGGTCTAACAATTGTACGAAAATGAAGTCGGAAAATTAAAAATTAATATAAATAATAATAATATTATAAATGTTCTGAAGTAAAGTCTAATGTAATGTTACCCTGTACCGTGTGCTGACGATTAAAAATAAATTTATTTGTAAAGCTAAACCCCTACTAGCAGTCATATGAAAATTGCAGCCACACCTTGTTTCCTTTGTTTGTCCTATTGTTAATGTTTTTACTACTGTAGATAATATGTATACTATATTGTATTAATTTAATTTTTCAGACTTTATTAACTGGTTATCATATTATAGTTTATTTTTACTATTCAAATGCCTTCATTTCTTACTACATCTTTTGAAATTGTTATGATGGCTTGTTGTATTAGTCAAGGTTGTTCGCGAACTTGATCACATGCTAAAACCATCCTCGCTACTAGCTCTCTCTTTCGGATTCAATTAGTACCGTCGTAAACAATATTTTTAAAACCCCCAAAGAAAGCAAATCGAGGGCGTAAGATCTAGAGATTTTGCAGGCCACGCAACAGGACCTCCTCCCCTATTCATCGTGGGCCCATAACCTTCATTTAGATGGTTTCTAACTGACACAAAGTTATGAGACGGAGCACCATCATCAGTGGTATTTATCGTAGTAGCACAAAGCACGTGCTGCGGGCCCCGCGTGTGGGAGGGCCCTGCTCGGAGTGTAAACTGAGAGCAATGCGATGCAAAAATAAATAAGTTGTGATTGTATATTATTCCTTTTAGTTTTAAGACGCCTTTAAGTATTAGAGATAAGAAAGAATTTTACTAAAAGCGTCTTGCTAAATCTTTCCGGACTTTTCGTTTTCGCCGAACCAGCACTGAACGTTGACGTATAGATAAGTTTACAAAACATAAATGAATAGCACTGCAGGTAAATTATTATTTAGTTAATCCTCTTAAATCTTTTCTTTTTGTCGTATTGCATTGTGTTATAAATCATCTTCATAGAATTCATAACTACCTATGCACAAAAAAATAAAATGAGTTAAATAAGCACTTTTACAAAATAACACACACAAAGGAACAATTATAAGCTTTAAAATTCGCAGTAGACTATACAGATCAGCATTTTAAAAATTAAATTAGTTCTGTTCTTTGGTCGACGGAGACGGTGTTGTTGCACAACGTGCACATTTTTGTGATAAATAAATACGCAATTATATATGTGATTTGATATACCTACCTACATTGACAGCATTGTGCGAATTACATAACGTGAACATTTCAATCGTTATTATTCAATTTACAAAATTTCTGACATAATATGGCAAGTCGTGAGCGTGATATAGGCCGTCGTTATCTTTCGGGTAGTGCAAAAGAAAATTAAGGAAGAAAAATTGAAGAAGGAATTAGAATCAGCGTTCAAAATTCAAAAATTGGATGTTTTCTTCAAAAAAAGTTGATCAACCTGAAATCAACAACGTAGACAACTTCAGCCTACCTTCTACATCAAGTGCTTCAAGTGGATACTACATCAGGAGGAAGAAATATTTCTCAAACACCATCCTGTTGATAATGATTTATTGAAACCTCTAGAATTGTGACACTGATGAAATCGTATCAAAAGATGAAGAAACAGTTTACGAAGGCAAGCGAAAATAACATTTTTTCCACTGACATTGGACTTTGGCCGTCAAAACTGGATGAAAATGCAAAAGAATACTGGATTGCAAAAGGAAGTAGAGATTGTCAACACTGTAACAGCGATTTCATTTCATCAAGTCGATACTATGAGGGCGAAAATAAAACAAGGTATTGTCAGAAGGCTTATTTTCATAGAATTCATAAGTTGACAAACACTAAACAAGAGAGAAGTTGGCTTTGCTTTTCACCTAGTCAAGGCCGTTTATTTTGTTTTCCTTGCACTGTTATGAGACCAGACTTTTCAAGTAAATTTTCTGAAGGATTTAATGACTGGAAGAATGCGACCATTGCCCTTACTCGTCATGAAGAGTCTGCTTTTCATAAGAGAGCCATTGTTGTTCTATTAGTTCGAAAAAAGGGTGACCGTATTGATTCTGCGCTTGTCCGTCAAATGGAAAATGAACAACAGTACTGGAGAAAAGTGCTTCGGCGTGTTGTAGAAGTAATCAAATTTTTAGCAGAGCGAGGTTTACCTTTCCGTGGTAGCGATGAATCTTTTGGTTCCCCACAAAACGGAAATTACTTAGGACTGTTAGAGCTTTTGGCTAAATTTGATCCGTTTCTATCAGAACATATCAACACTTATGCAAATAAAGGCAAAGGTCATACTTCATACTTTTCTAAAGATGTGTGTGAAGAGTTTATTAGTTTAATTGGCGAAAAAATACACGAGTTAATAGTTAGGGAAATTAAAAATTGCAAATACTATTCAGTATCGTTGGATTCAACACCAGATGTCGCAAATGTTGATCAACTTACGTTGGTGATAAGATACGTTTTACCAAGCGGCCCCGTCGAACGTTTTATAAAATTTTTAGAAATGGAAGGACATTCTACTACAACTTGCTGAATGCTTACTTAATTATCTTGAAGAAAATGGGATCGATATCAAAGATTGCAGAGGGCAAAGCTACGATAATGCTAGCAATATGAGCGGCAAATACAACGGACTTCAGGCCAAAATTATGAAAAAAAATCGTTTTGCCGAATACATTCCTTGTTTTGCACATTCTCTAAATTTAGTAGGAAAGTGTGCTGTAGAGTTCTGCCCAGAAGCTTCTCGTTTTTTTATGTTTATTGACAATCTTTATAGTTTTTTTTCTTCTTCCACACATCGTTGGAGATTGCTTAAATGTGCATTATCGAATTCTGAAACTCGCCACGGTTTACCAAAAGAGCGTCCGATACCAGATGGAGTGCGCGAGCAGATGCAACTTCGGCCCTCCATAAAAGTTATGCTGTTGTCGTTCAGGTGTTGCAAACTATGATCAATAACCCAGATATCACAGGCGAATCAAAACAACAAGCAAGTGGTTTGTTGAAAACTATGAAGAGACTAGAGACCGGGATTATGCTTGTCGTTTGGGATCAGGTGCTTCATAGATTTAATTTCAGCAGTGCTTCATTGCAGTCATCAGATCAAAATCTTAATTCTGCCTACGCAATTTACGAATCTTTGCAGGGTATGTCGAATCAATGAGGAGTACATTCTTTGCGATTCAGGAGAAAAAGCCAAAACTCTGACTGGATGTGAACAGTATCGTGAAGACGTTTCACGAAACGAATAAGAAACGCCAAATTTGACGAGGGTACTTCAACAAATAACTCTTTTGAATCTTTGGATCCATCTGAAACGTTCAGAATTGGCACATTTTACCAATAATAGACAGGTTGATTACTGAGGTCACTAAAGACGAACTGCGTACAATAAACTGAAGGACACATTTGGTTTCTTCGTCACCTCCCAACACTTAGCACAGAAGAAATTAGAATGGCTGCTTCAAAAGTAATTCAGGTATATCCAGAAGATGTAGAAAGTGAATTTGAAGAAGAATTAATTCAGTTTGCAATGTTTTTGAACACTGAATTAGCCGATATAGATTCTTCATTCGAAGAAATTTCTTTTGAACTGAAATTGTACAAACTTATAGTTTCAAATTCTTTGGGTTCTTGTTTCCCGAATGTTGAAATTGTGTAAAAATCTATCTTACTCTAATGGTTACCAATTGCAGCGGTGAACGTTCTTTTTCAAAATTGAAACGGATTAAAAATGAAGTACGATCTACTATGGGCCAAAAGAGACTGAATTACCTTGCTTTAATGAGCATTGAGCATGAGTTGCTGAAAGAATTAGACACATCCTCAATAATTGATACGTTTGCTGTAACCAAGTCCCGTAAATGTTGTTTGTAAATGTGTGAGGGATATATAGAGATGTTAATTCATTCGTTCAATGTATTATTATATTAATAACATCGTGTATGTACACTCCCACACTATAATCAGCTTCAAAACATTAAATAAATTTTTGTAACAGTATGTATTAATTTTGTTTCCATTTATTTAGGGCCCACAAAACTTAGTGCTACAGGCCCCGCGTAATCTTAAACCGCCACTGACCGTCATGCTGGAAACACATGCGTTAACGTGACCGCAAAGGAATTTCTAACAGTTCTGGTAACACCTTTGAAATAAAATTAGGGTATACGTTCCCAGTAAGCTGGTTTGGTAAAACATAAGGTCCAACTAAATGATTGCCAATAATACCTGCCTACACGTTTATTCGAAATTGTCGCTGGTGGCTCCTTTGAATAAAAGCATGAGGATTTTCTTCATCCCATTTGTGGAGGTTATGCAGATTAACTACTCCATCTCTTGAAAAAGAAGCTTCATCCTAAATAAAATATGTTGAGAAAATGTCTATCCTCACGCAAGCGCCAAAGAATCCAACGAGAAATGTTATTCGAGCATCTTCATCACCTGGGTATAATGCTTGCACGGAATGAAGATGATAGGGATACAAAAGTTGTTCATGCAAGACTCTCCACACAGTGCTGTGATTTGAGTTTAAATTATTCGCTATTGCTCTCGTGCTTGTGCTCGGATTATCTTCAACGCGACGTAATACTTCTTGCTTCAAAGTTAGCAGTTCTAGCTACTCGTGGACGACCAGCAGATCCTAAAAAATGCTTTTTGAAACAAATTATGATTAGTTAATATGGAACGTACCTCGCTGGAAACTTCCTGTAGTTCGAAGTCTATCATACAATCTATTAAAATTGAATGACTCGGTGCATTTCTGTTGGGAAAACGTTGTCGATAGATTCTTTGAGCTTCTCTTCCGTTACGTTTTGCTTCTCCATAAATAACAATCATTTCTGCCATCTCCTCGTTAGAATAATTCATTTTTATAATTAATTTAATAAATAAGATTAATGAAATATCTAACTTATAATTATTTAAATGAAATGAATTAACTAATAAAACTTTGAACAAACAGCTAAATAACCACAAAACCAACACAAGTAACAAAAATAAAACTAATGAAAACTACAAACAAACAACTAAATAATCATAAAATCGACACAATGTAACGCAAGTGCAAAAACAATGCTTAATGTTAGCTACCGCAATTGTTTTTAAATAAATAACAGGCGACAAAGGCGACTCAGATATGATCATAATTTGCATTTATTGGTTGTTTAAAGGTAGGAAATATTTTAACCGTGATAAAATGTTAAAAGAAAACTTCGAAAATATTTCTAGTTTCATTAGATTGAAAGAACAATAATTTTTAAATACCTTCGTTAGTGTAAATATCGTTATTTAGTATAATATTTATTTTTAATTTATAACTTATACAATTACTTAATGTTAATTTTGTGCAGTCTAGGAATCACCTTTTTCATCTTTTGTTATTAGCGCATTTTGTAATAATTGTGATAGTTACATGTTTTGTATTAAATAGAGACGATTCTTATTATAACTCAATAAAAGTCTGATGAAGTAAACTGAAATAAAACTTTCCCGAAACGTAGCTGAAAATTCAAGTCCATCATAAGTTTTCAATGGATTTTATCTGCAGTAAAAGTTAACCAATTCCCACATTTTTTATACTATTTATGGTTGAATTGAGATTTATAAAAATTGGTTTGACAGTTATGCTTGTGGTATTTTAGAGTAGATACACGTTTGGAATTTTTGTTAAATTGGCTGACAAATTAAGAAATTGAAATAATGTTATTCGACTACAATGAAAATTTGCACGAATAGTCTCCAAGTCGAATTGAATTGTGAAATGTATGTTTTTAAAACTAAAACTAAATATTTTAACACGGGTAAAATTAATATTTACGCAATTAAAACTATTTGTGAAAATTACAATTACATAGTGATTGCCTTCGCAATTCTTATTATTTTAAGTTGTTTATTTAGGTATTAAATTAGTCATGCTAAAGTTTTAGCTTATAAATTAAATAAATTTTAATTTTGACATTTCATTTGGTTTTAGGGAGTTTAGAGACCATTTTTGCAAAATTTCATAATATTTGAACGCCATTAATTTTTAAATTTTTTAACTTTAAAGTCGTACAAAATTTTTATTTTTAAAGTTATTAAAAATCTGTTTGACAGTTACATTTAATAATATTTTAAAGTACACTTTTGTAAATTTTCATCAAAATTGGTTGACATTTTTTATTTCGACAAGAATCGACTGTGGCCATTTTTTTTTTAATTTTTAAAAATCAACTGCACCATCTTTTTTATTTATTAAAAAAAAAATTTTCGTTTAAATCAAATTATTACATCAAGTACTTGAAAATTGAATCCGCCATTTTGAATTTTTCTAGATCAAAATTTTTGTCAAATTTGAATTGGACATAGTCAAAAACATACTATAAGATACTATTGATTATTTTTCAATTGTTTTAGGACTGTCAAAAAAGCCATTAAAATTTTTAATTTTTACTTTTGGGGCGCCATCTTGGCGTAACTATTTGTCTAACATAAAAATTTTACTAAAAAAGTTGTTTATTTTATTGCCCTCTATAACCCCTCTCAGGCTGTATATACACCCTGTATATACACCGCCAGTTAAATAAAATTTTTTAGTAAATATTATTTGCATAAATAAGTGCTCAATCCGATTATCCACTAGAAGCAATAAAGATTTAATGTTTTTCTTGACCGCTATTAATATACCCCTAATTTTGCCATCCGAAGAACGATCACAACGAAAAATTTCATAATTAGACTATTGCAATGCCGCATTAGGTAAGTCACTATATAGCCACGTTTCTACCAAAATAATAACATCGTAATTACAGATGTTTATTGCTACTGATAAATCAATAAGTTTGGTCCGAACTCCACTACAATTTTGAAAGTAAATATTTAGTTTTTTAAGTTTTTTGCTTGTTTAATCTCTGATGAAGAATTACTATTTGCATATGATATTTTTAAATTAATATCACCATTGGTTTTTCTTAGCTTAAGTTCCTCTTTTAATTGACTAAAATTTTGCAGTTGTACTATTTAGTTCTATCGGGATGAAATCGTACATTCTCATCAATCGTATTACCTTTTGCAGCATAATTATTTCTTGATCATTGTTTAATATAATTTTTAAAGGGCTTGAGGTTTATTAAGCACAAGCTTCCCATACGAATTACTTTTTGGGCGTAACTATAATTCCAAAAAGGATTACAGATCTCTTTCAAATCATCACTAATGTTTATTACACTTTAAACGATTTGAATTAAAAAGGAAGTTTTCAAAATCGTAAAATTTTACTGTCGTACAATATGTAATTGCCATTTTTTAATTTGTTACTTGGTCATTCAGCATTTTTTGAATATCATAGGATAAATGTTTCTTCATTCATTCAAAAATTGAATGTCTGTCTTTTGGAATATTGGTTTTTGCAAAAGTGTTGCCTATAATACTGCATAATATTTCTTAAACTGATTTTATTGTTTTACCGCCATCTAACGATACAAAAGGTGATGAGGTGACGAATCACAAGCATTTAGAATGCAAGCGAACCTGTGTTCACCTGACACACTCAATCAATTGCGCTGTCCAAATCGACCACAGAAAAATAAAGTATAAACGTATTCAGAATCTTCACTCGACCGTCGGCACTTTGCTGTTAAATTTGAAACAACTTTTTCGCGCACCTCGCCGTGCACATCCTTTTATGACAATATGAATTGAGCGGCTGTTTAGATTTTGTACGGAGTATACGATTTCTTCAAGCGGCACATTCTTTCTTTTTAAGGAATTTCACTAAACACAACGAAAATAACAAAAAGTGTTTATTTATTTATAATAATTACAATTATGTGAATTTTAATAATTTTTTATGCATGTTTTGTTTGTCGTTTATTTTTGTGTTTTTCAAAAATAAGCAAATTAAAAATATTCTTAACTCTGGTTGTACGGACGTAATAAAAATTTTAAAGGGTGTTCAAACATTGCATTTTTACAATTCAATCAGAATTTTGGTAACATACATTATTATCTACAGCTAAAATTGGGAATATTTTCCAAAATGTACAAACACAAACACTATTTTCAAACTGAAATTTTCGTTGTTTAAGCAATCCCTTATGTAGTGGGGTGCGCGTATTATAAAACTAACCGTTATTGTAAATGAAAAATTCAATTTTTTGCCTATACCGATTTTTCTTATTTTGAACCGAATGAATTAAGCTTTATATTTTTTGCCCTATAATTTTAAATTAATTAAATAATACAACAACGTGTTTAAGCAAATTTAAAACGTATGTAATACATTGATATATATTGTTTTAAACACCAACAAGTGTATTAAAAATCCAATTGGGCATTATATTTACACTTACAAGTGGCGTATAATTTTTTTTTTCAAATGTCGGGTTTCTCCCGCCTGATAATCGGAATACTAGTAAGTTGCGTGGGCGATTGCGCGAGTATTTATGAATTACTTAAAATTTCTGAAATAATCTGGATATCACAGTATATATCATAGAATATAACAATCTCAGTCATTAGGAAAGATGACATTTAGTTTGATTCAGACTGTTAGTCTGAGCAAAATAAATAAGTTAATTGTTTGTTTTATTTTAATATTAAACAAATCTAACCAATTGGGAACTGAATATCATAATTTTTAATTCATGCTGTGAACATAACCTCAATTATAAAATTAGGTTTAATTTCTAACATTTAATACCTCAGGGGGAGGAAACCTCTAATAACCTATTTATTTTACAGCAAATTACCAATATGTTCGTTTTTTGTTGCTAAAATTAAATAAACTAATTAACCGCATAATGGCAATGTACAAAGGTTTCCGTGTTTTGGAGAAATCAAAACACTCTAGTCCTCTATAGTATTTTTATTGGAACATAGAGGCAAAGAAGAAACGTTACTCTTTGAATCTCAAGAGCAGCTGTTCTTTGTGAGTAAATTTTGTGTGTTTAATGAAAGTATGTCATAGAGTTTTTATAGCTTTACAAGAAAGCAAGCTGTGAAAAAGTTATACACCCAATATTGGACTGCTTATGGATGCTTAGGTGTTTTGGCAGCTTAACGCAGGCGATTCAGTGTTTTGTATCTTGTTATGATTACTGGATGTTTTTCTGTAGGTAAATAGGAGATTCCCTAAATATTTAGAATCACGCCAGAACTAAGTTTATTCCCTTGCATTTTCAACAGAATGAAGAAAGAATAATTGAGGTAAGTACCTATGAATTCAAACAATTTTAAAGACTACACTGAACTTTTGCAATTTTTGGTTTGTCCCTTATCATTTATATCCTTTAACCTCGCAGGTAAGAAAAGTACTGAATTCTGGCAACTTTCTATTTTCTTCCTTTTACTCTGAAGTCAAAAGTGGAGCATACTATTAGATTTAACTTTGTGCTTCAACGTGACAGAAAACAGCCAAACAGACCACCGTTTCTTTTGGTAATTTAGTCAAATCAAACGTAATATTCCCTTATGCGAGGTTTTCTCGACTGTCAGAAATAGGATGCTCATGTCTGCATCTTGTACGATGTGATGAGATTGCAGTTCTTGGTTGAGTACGTGCGATGTGTGGTTCAGTAGAAGTTCGAACAGTTTATGGTATGACATAAAAGCTCTAGCAGCAGTTATATATCGAGGAAAAACGGAAAAGAGCTGTGGTACAAGGTAGCGTCTTCAGAAAATAAAACTACATTTCATTACTTCTTGAATTGAATCTTAGGTTTTAATGTAAGAGGAACGAACGAGCGAAGGTCACGTTTTCTACCATTCGCAGAAACTGAGCAAGTAATCTTTCTAGATAACAAAGTAACTTCTTATGTTCAAACAAGAGGTTCAGTTCCATTATTTTGGGAACAACCTGGAGTTCAAGTATGTAATTGTTAGGTACATCTTTATTAACAACACTAACTGTGGGATTTAGGTATGCACGATGGTTGATCTTAATTTTGTTCAGGTTGGTTCACATAAAGTTAGCAGAAAATATCTAGGGGATATGAAGCTTCAATGCAGCGTTTGATAGACACATGTCCATGATAAAAATCGCTACGGAAAACAAGTAATTGTGAGATGCTTTTGGGTACTAAGCGTCATAAGAGTAGCCAAAAAGAAGGTGAAGCTATGCTTAGCTCCATGATTTTCAAGTGCAGGTTTTACATGTGAGTCGTTTGCTGAATTTGATAAATTTCACTTGGTTGAATAAGATTTGAGTGCACATTCTCATTATGCATCAGGATTTTTCTTTTCAGAAACATCATAAAGAATCGAAATCATTCCGAAGAGTACAAGATGTAGTATTTGATTATCACCAAGAATGCAGAGGTGGAAATCAAACAAATCTTTCTAAATTGAAGGCTAGAATTGAACACAACTCCAAGAATTTGGATTTTTCAGTCAGAAACTAATAACGTTTATAGGTATAGGTATTGATCGATTTTGTTTCATGTAACTTTAATTATGTTTTTTAGTTGGCAAACTGGAACCATTCAGTACAAATTGTTTAGATTGCTTAGACAGAACTAACTGGTTCAAACGTTTTTTGGATTGGAGGTGGAAAAAATTATACGCTTTAAAACAATTAACTTTACGCATTTCGTTTGCAGACTTTGGAAAGCAACTTCAGGCAATGCAGCTGGTCGACAAAAAACAAACTGTTTCGCGTTTTGAAGAGGTATTCAAACAAATGTGGATAAATAACGGCAACGAAATTAGTAAAATTCCTATGCGGGAACCGGGGCCATACAAGGTGGATCTAAGATAAACATATTTCAAGAAATTTGGAATTAAGTCAGATAACTCGAGAAATATTTTAAATTTATATTACCTTCCTACTCTACACAAAATTTTGTCTCTAAATTTTCTTTTTAATCCATGCTAATCTTGTATATTTTCACGTGATTAAAAGACAAACGATTGAATTGACTTTTGTCACTATAAACAGATGTCCACTTGCGTCAATTAGATCTTGATTGCCAAAGACAAGGCTGCACTTAGCATGCAAAAAATTGCCATTTAATGAGGTGCTACTCTATGGGAAACCAATTTTGGTAACATGGACGTTCATTCAAATAAAAGGAAGCACTGGTTCCAGAATACATACAACGCCTTTCTTTGTTTGTGAATCTAGTTGGGCAACAGCAGGTTTGGATCCCCTAATAGGGCGTCAACCTTGACTTAGCTGGAGGCGCACACCGGGGGTAAGGAGGGGGTCCGAAAATTTTGAAAAACAACGTTAAATTCACGCTTTTAACACAATCTGAGGATTAGTTTTAACTTTCATTAAACCTTTAAAAATAAATAGCATGGTCCAATTTTAATATATTTTTGTACCTGTGTTGTCATTCTTATTATTTATAACAACTTTATGAAAACTTAACCGACCGAACCAACACTTTCAATTTTCTATTTATTACGCCGTATACAAGCAAAAATATGTAGGCCTGTATTAATTAATTATCAATTTACTGGGTAAACAACAACAATTTCACAATACCTGCATTAAAATTTTGAACTTTTAATTTGAAAACAAATTAAAATTTATAACTTCATTATAATATGTATAAACAGATTTCAAGGTTTGGGAAAAATAATAAGTAAGTAGTTTAAAGTTTAATTTGTTGTATTCTATTTACAATTTTTGATATGTGCATAGTACTTAAAATACTAAAGTCTCCTCATTTCTTCACTTTTTCACACATTTTTGAAATAACCAAATCGTTATCAATGGCGGACACCTTCTGTCTCTCTCTATTTCCATGATCAGTAGTGCTTCCAAATGATCCTGGTTGATGGTGGATCGAAGTCTGGTCTTCAAAAATTTCAGCGTGAAAATGTCCTCTCACAGCTGACCTGTGTGAGCGGGATAGTCAAAATGAATTTGTATACTTTGTACAACCTCTGTGTATGACACAGTGTACATATTGTAATCGTAGATTACACTGAAGACGCACTTGACACTGTGCACATTTTGTGGTCTCTGTACATGGTTTCAATTCTTCATCCTCTGATTCCTCGGATTGACTGGAACAACTGTCAATGTCTGCTTTTGAAAACTTGTCTTGAATGCTGCAGTGAGTTGGCCACACATCAAATAAAGACTGCAGTTCTTCATATAGTTTGGATTTATCGATGTCTTGGACCAAGGTGCAAATTTTGTTCAAGGCATTTGGTGGTAGTCCATTTTCTTCAGCTCTGAGAATTGTCTTGGGTCGAAACAAGCCAGGTCTAAGTAAAGAGTTTTTGGTCAGCGAATCTTGTTTGAATAGTAGAGTGATTGTGTCCATGATCACGTTAAAAACTTTAATTCTAAATTTATCTTCTACAAAAGAGTTCTTGAACGCATCTTCTGTGGTTTGACCATGTATTCTTTTAACAGCCCGAGCTCTTTTTGGGGAAGTTCCATTTCTATTTGAAGTCCGTCCACGTCAATTGAAGTGTCATTATCTATTTTCTGAGCAATTAATGAGGTCATGACACGAACAAATTTCTTGGAGGCTTTTGTTATCGCTTCGTAGTCATCTCTAACTTTTCCTAACGATTTCTGGGCTTTTTCCACAAACGCCCATGCTTGGGGCAAAATCCAAGTTCTTCGTTTGGAGATAGTCTGATAGATACTGTCGTGAAGCGAAAGATGTTCAAAAATCATCGCTACCAAGATGGTTTCAAATGTCAGAAACTTTGAAAGCAATGCGTTGGCGTCGCTTCTAGTCTTAGAGTTGAATTCCATAGAATTACTGATTATGTTGAGGGAAATCACAAGATCAGGATAGACTGACTTCTTAGTTCAACGTTTTCCGTCTCAATATTATCAAACCAAAACTAGCTTTAAACCCGAATATCTTGGTTGTGGCATTACTTCTTGACCGCCATCTTGTGGAACCAATTGCTGTCAATCGTATTTTTAGGATTTTTATTCATCCAAACGTTAAGTCTTTTGCAAGATTCCTTAATAAACACTGAGCTTCTTGAAGCTGGTCAAAAATATGATATAGTCTGCGGTAAACATGTTCGAGCGGTCTTATCCGTCATAACTAAATTTAAAACATGAGCGTAGCACCATGTGTGAGTGTGATTGAGAACTAGCTCCTTCAATTTTGCAGAAACACCATTGTACTCTCCACTCATGTTCGATGCTCCATCGAATGCGTCCGCAACGCAGTTTTCTACTTTAATTCGTGTTTCTCTAGTTCGGATAGCAAGTCTTGTAGTAAACCTTGCGCGGTTGAAGATTGCACTGTTTTCAGCCCTAGAAGTCTTTCCTCCTTTAACTTCTTTTCCATCTACGTACCTCACAACTATGGCACATTGGTCATAACCCGAAATGTTTATTGTAGTATCCATTAATATTGAAAACTTGACAGCTTTCTTAATGTCACAAACCAATTCATCCAATATTATTTCTTTGATGATTTTAACTATTTTCATTATTGTGGTTTTGCTCAAAAATGATATTTGGCTCCCCTTCCATTACATTTCTTTCTTTTTACTCTTTTCTAGAGCTTTAGTACTTGTAGTGATAACAGTTTGTACGTGTTTCTCCAAGGTATGATCGTAGTTAGATAGTAAAAGAAATATTTCCAGAAAGTTACCATGATTTACAGCGTTGTCACCTAGGCTATAACCTGCTTCTGTGTCTTTTACCCCTTAAAGCCAGGCCCTGCTTTACCAATTAACTTCACTACATCAATAACTCCATGAACAACTTTTTCTTCTCTCGGCCACTTCTTGTTTCCCTGTTTGTTAAGCTGTTTTTCAAAGAGGAGATGGTCTAGAGTTTTATTTTGATTGTGAGCAACATAGCATTTTCACAGCTTCCAGATGAGCTTTTGGATTTTCTATGTTCTCCTACAGTCTGAGTCAGATGTCTATACCTGTCGAAACCTTTACAAAAACTGAATTGTTGTCGGTAAAAGCTAAACAGACACTGCAATAAAGCTTTTGGTCTTTACTGTTGTACGATAACCAGTTACGTTTGAATTTTTCATTAGATTGTCTTTGAAAATTCCAATGTCAAACGGAAGAGGAGCTTCTAGATCTACAGGAGGTTGGTGTGGATGAAAAGAAAAGAAAGCATTGATATCGTTGAATAACGGCTTCTTGAAAAATCTTGTGCATCTTCATCATACACCTTCTCAAGTTGAACAGGGTGGTTATTATCTTTATTTAGAGTAAAATTAGAATCGTTATCAGGATTATTTAAATCAATATTGTTAGTGTCTGATGATGATGCCGCGGGCAGTGTATCTTCAGCTTCACGTGCAACAACTGGGAAATTTTCAGTTTGGGCATTATTTTGGGATTTTGAGTAAATAATCCAACATTGATAGTACTTGATGTTAATGCCGAAAGTGTATCTTCACCTTCAAGGACTGGAACATTTTCATTTTGGATGCTATTTTGGGATTTGGAATCAAAAAGTTTGTGATTTTGAGCATGAGCCTGCAGCTTCATTTCTCTGGGAAGCCTCTTTCCTTTTTTAAACTCGAAGCCGGACTTTTTCTTTTTTTATGGGATTTCCACTCATGATATTAAATTTATGACGATAAAAGTCTGTAACAATGAACATATATATCACTAAGCGAAGTGGGTTTACGTTCGGGTCTATAACACACAAATTACGATTGAATAAATTCAAATTTGGTATTAAAACACTTACCTGTTAATAAGCGGTAATAGTCAGAAGTAAACATTGTGTAAGTTAATGATATGATAACAAAACAATAGCACCACAACTAGAATAAAACTGTATATGTATGGTTGGATGACCCTGACAAACACTTGCGAGGGACAGTGACAAGTAACTGAGAGAGCGACGAGCGTGAGAAAGCTAGATAAACAATATTTTCATGTTGGTACAGGAATATCACCTGACGCACGTCGTTTCACGGCGGGCTCTATCCAGCTGGTGAGCGCTCAACGCCTACACCACAGAGTAGAGCGCTGCCTATGACGTAAACCGGTGCCCAGCTGTTTGTTATGTACATTATCCTCATTTAATATTTTATTGTAGTCAAAATTATGGGACTTATATTTCCTTTGGCAAGGCGCCTTTACTTCCTAATGTGAAATAGAGTTTTTAGTTTTTAGAAAGAGAATTTTGGGTTATGATGGCGGGAGGGCGCACGCGCCGGCGGGCCAGTCCGCCCCTGTGAGTTGATCCTCGAAATAAATACGGAAAAGTAAAATACCAAGGGATTATCAAAAACATAAAACAAGTTAATCTCGATTACGCGTTATTATTCTTTATCAAGAAAACATAAATTAAAATTAGTTATTTAGCTGCATGAAAGTGAAGTAGCATGAAAAATACTGTTATTGTTAACAATGTACACCGTATGGGTGAACGTAGCGTTGCAGAAATTACCTATAGTACCACATAAAACTAGTACTAAAATTCGTTTTCTAGTAGGTTACTACAAATTTTATTTATTTGAGGTGGCGATTTAACTAGCGAAGTGTAGTTTATTGTTCATTGGTGATGTGAATATTCATATCGTCGCATCCAGAATTTTGCAATTTGACTAAAAAAATTTGCGATTTAGGGCTATGACAATGTCCGAGAATGAAAAAATAGAATTCAGAAAAAATTTTATCCGATATAATATTATATGTAACAATTTTAATACTACTTTGGAGTTGCAACATCAATGTATCAATATATTTAAGGATAATATAACAATAAACAAATATAGTCCTTTTATTAAGAATATCAATGACACAAAAAGTGGTTCTTGTAAATATATACGCCTTTGTTATAAATTTCTGTATTGTAGCATTCGATTTTTTTATGTCCGCAGCCATACAAAACGGAATCTCGCAGCCTTGCAAAAGCACTTGAATTGCCATTTCCAATTAATTGTTTGTAACGTAATTTTTGAGCATCTGTTCACTCAAGCACAATCCTTCGACCAAAATACTTCTTCTTCAATAGGCTGTGAAACTTGCACTCCAGTTCTTGTAGCAAACATGGCCACTAGAATCGATACCCTTTGCGAAAGCTCGAGAACAGATGCTGCAGTATTTGTTTCTGATACCAAGAAATAATTTTTTTAGTAATATAACCAATGATTACTGCCTGTGAATTAGCAACAAAATGTACTTGTTTTATTTAAGTTAACCTTTACACTTACTAACTCCAGATTTTGCGTCAAAATTATGGCCGTAACTTCGTTTGCTCCAACCTTCATCAACCATAACAGTTATCTACGGTTTATTATCAAAATCGATGTTATTTCTTCTTAGAGCTTCTTTTCGCTCTTCTATTCCTGCTAACCCCATTTTAGCCAAAAGCAATCTTTCCAGTTCCAAAAATCCAATCTCTATTTAATATTTTGCTATACAGGGTGATTTACGTAGCCTGTCGGTTAGAAAGTTTTCGAACTTTCTGAAATTCCATCAATATGAAATTTGGTAACTACGTGGCCATAATCGACTACTCTAGTATAATGTCTAAATGAAATTTCATTTTCAGATTTACCTAAATTTGACTCCACTTTGTTTATTTAAATGGAATGACCCTATTTTGACACTATACTTGAGATTCTACATTAAACTTTATGATCAGCATCATCATATTATCAAAGACATGTGTCATCGTTTTTTACGTATGTAACATTTAATGCGAAACATTAGGCTTGCAGGGGCTTCTAAGAGAAATTACTAACTTTTGAACCATTGAAGATAAATAAATGATTCTTTGTGTTTTGATTTCTAGAGGTTCAGCCAATATTTTAAATCGTTGCTGACACTTCTTTCGTATCGCATTTGTCTACTTCTTTTTTCAATCAGAAACTGTCAAATACTTAACTTTTTCAAATGACAACTACCATTTCTGACTGCAGAAATTGATGTAAAATTAAATTTTAGGGCTAGTTTAATTACAATTATGCATTCCTATCTTCTGAGCTATTAGTTTTTTATGAAACTATTGGCTCCGATTTTTTGAAAACCGCATTATAAGTAACCATATACCAAATTTCACATTGAGGGCTACGCGAAATTACTTTGCATAAGATAACTAATTACAACCTTACTTGAGAAGTTTTTGAAATTTCTTCAAATTTATCAGAAGACTTAAAATTAACGCTCAAAACAGAAAACAACTCTTCGGAATGAGCGTATGTACCGCCAGTAGCCAATGTCCCCATACTGCAGCTTCATTAATTCCCATGTTGTGTTTCGGATTTGTAGTGGATTTTTATATGTTCTATGGCAAACATTAGACCAAAATAATAATATACTCGATAGCTCATTACGCAATTCTTTTGTAAGATGTAGCTTTCCATATGTGCACACCTTGCTGTGTTCATATGAAAATCTAATACCCACTAACACCTAGCTTAAATCTACTAGTCGGTTGCCTTCAAGTAGAAATCTATTTGCTAAGGTGTATAGTCAATTTCCACCTCTAATTGTTTAGTTATAAAAGATGGATAGACTTAACAAACTTGAACAAAAATATCAATTGGTATGTATCTATCTATTGTACTCCCCAGGAGCAAAAACGTGTGATTTGCCATAGGTTGATTATTGGGCTACTTAACAAAATGTGTTTTACGACATAACGCACAGACAAATATTTACATCAGGTTCTAGTGAAGATTGTTTCATTACAGTTTTCGTTTCTACTACTTCATGTAATTTTGATGAAATACGTTATTTTATGAAATTTGAATTTCGATGAAGTACCCTGTTCACTCACAACAACGTCATCTTCCAAACCCAAAGGTTGAGACGATTCATTATTATTCATCAGTTCATTTCTATAAACAATGATAGTTTTATACATTACTTATTAATGTAGAATTAGAACTTTTTTATTTTGTTCAACATGCCGCAAAATGGGTTTCCTGGTCAAACGAGATGTTTGTGAGAATTTAGGCCTGTTCCTTCACGATTTATTAGCTAAATTTCGACGTAAATTATTTGCTTTCACCATTTAAAAAAACACTGTTTTATCACAATTTAAAACACTCAGTTATTAATTATTATCAATTGTATTGAAGAAAAATCAACAAATACAAAACCGGTAATAAAAAATAATATAGAAGATAATACACGTACCTAAATTGAAATATATATCAATTAGAAAACAAAGGTGCTATTCATCAATTGCTAATCTAAAACAGGGAGAAAATATTATGGTTTCAACCAATGATTTCACGTGGTAAAACGGAAAGGTATTTTTGATATTCGGAGAAAATCATCTAAAAATTACAGGCACAAGTGCTATCTGTTGACAACATTTTTTACTACGATTTACTTTACTCTTATGGGCAATAATAAACGTTCATTTGCATTTTACTTTTAGAATATTCTCAAAGACTTACGTCGTCTAGATAGCAATATCTCAAACATGTTACAAGCACCAACAAATTGAGCCACTGGTTTTGTCTCAATTACAATAAGAAATTTGTTACTCACAACGTCGACTATTTGTTTGTTTTTAAACAAATTGCGAACTTTACGCGCTTAATTATTAACAGTCACGTTAATAAAAGATTGATTTATATTGGCATAAATTTGAAGGTAAAAAATTACGTTATACTCGATTTTAAATAACGCTACGCTTTATGGTAAAATAACGTGTAAGTTTGCCCCCTTAATGTACCTTTCTTTTGTTGCATTTTCTTTTCCTCGTTTTACTCCGTCAAATTCTTTATTTTATCCAACAAATTTTACCATAATTTAATTCGTATTTTCTCAGTAATTATCTAGCATCGTCATGTACAATTTTCTCAGATTTTTTTTTACATATTCAATTCATCTTAGTGTAGTTCTGTGCATAATTCGTATTTCTGGAGTGTAGTTCTGCTCTTATAGTTCCTCCGTATTATCTCCGTTTAATTCTTTTTGCTGTAATTTTTCGTTTTCTTAGATATAATTCCACCCTACTAGAAAAAGTTCTCTGTCTAATTTCTTATAATATCCTTATAATTGCCGGTAGTGGTCCAGAGGACCGCTATTGTAAAAATTTTTCTTATTTTGGTATTACCGCCATTAAGTTGGCGGTGCGGCAGGTTATGTCAAGGTGGACGGTTTACATCCTGCAATAGCTGGCAGTAACCTAAAAGTGCAAAAGTGATCATTTACAACTAGAGCTTGGATGCATTAGACTTACAGAGTAGGCCTACCTCTAATGGGGATTTGTCAAACTAACATTAACGAAACAACTGAACGAAGTAAAATTTCTTTTAAAAAAGCTCATTTGGGTTCCTGTGGAAAACCACCACGCGAAGCACGTCCTGTGAAGACAATAATGACGTATAAACCAGTAAGGGACAATCACTCATCTCGATCGAGGAATTGTTCTGTACATAAAGAAGAACAGGTAGTACAGGAAAATTAAGACTCGCCGAAACTTACCTTATCAGGAAGCGAAGAATAAGCTGACGATAATTAATTGTGATATTCTCAAGAAGAAAACCTGTGATACTTTTATTTTATTTATTTAGATGTAAATAGATTTATTTACTTTAAAGTACTTATACACTTTGTTGGGCCATATTTATGTAAATACTGTCGACATGTCTCTTATATTTAAAAATTATTCAATGGAATGTAATGGTTGCAATATCAGTACTTGCTCGCTGGCGATTTCAATACCCATAATCATCAAACCTCTGACAATATGTACGATAGCGACCACTTTCTCATAATAATGGAATGGGCATTCCTCTTTCAGAGTGCTACATTTCTGAAAGGTGACATGTCTTAAACAATAAAATATATTATTATTAATGAGGCCATCTCTCGAAAAAAGGCTTTCAACGTTTTCAAGAGGCCATCAGAAAACATGATTTCGTACAAACATGCCAGAGCATAGGCTTGTAGAACGATATTGCGCAACAAAACAATGTCGTGGGATAAGTACGTAAGATCTCCGGATGTAAGCAGCTTTTGGGAACTCCTGTTATGCGGGTGGATGGCGTCGTGATAGGAGAGCAGGCAGAGGTGGTTTGCGGCCATTTCTGAACAGTTCAGCATCTAACGAAATTCTATGAAAAGGTTCCTCGAACACAAACATCGACTTTCGCACCGAAATCGAATACGACTACAACGCTCCATTTATTGAAACAGAAGTTAACCAGGCTCTCGCCAATTTAAGAAAGGCTGCCTCTGGGATTATAATATTACTCTACGCTTTCTGCAAACAAGCCGACGACCTTTAAAAATTCCATGCTAGTGATTTAATCGATATGAACAGAGGGCACGTACTCTTCACGTTGGAGGAAGGCCATCGTTCTTCCGATACTTAAGAGTGATAAGACCCATTGATAGCCCAAAATATCGTCAGATAAGTCTCTCGAATCAATGGTGAACAGAAGATTCGTCTGATGTATGAAGAACAACAATCAGTTGGTGAAACACCAATTCGGTTTTCGTGCGGACAGATCAACCTGGGTTTATCTCGAACTCTATTATACGAAATCATGCCAGACATCACCTAACTGTCCTTTCATCGATATATGAAGCGGTAAACCTCATCAATGTCTTTCATACTCCGTGATGCAAAATAGATCAAGTGTCGAGGGCATAAAAACACTAAAAACAAACAAGCAATTACAAGTAATCCAGACAAAACTAAGATCTTCGAAAAATGGAAAAGAGAAAGGACAAGAACAGATTCTATAAACAGCTACAAGATTTTGGTTACGCCATACGAAATGTATGTCATCGTACCTCGTAAAAGGTGTTGCGTCCTCTAGGCGTGAGAAATGACAAAATATCTTAAGTATGACATACAAAATGTAGAAATGCTTAACATTTTAAAATATGATGCGTATGACGCTAAACATTGATCATATTTCTGGGTAAATGCGATCCCGTGGGTGTTAAAGGATAGAAAGGAAGTTTATTTTAATAATATCAAAACTGTTGATTTTAATAAAAAGGATATAAAAAAAAAAAAAAAATTTTTTTAAAAATGTAAATTAAAAAAAAATTTTTGTTTAAAATTTAAAAAAGGCAATTAAAGTAAAAGAAAGTTGAATTTTATAGTTATAATTGTTGAAAATTTTTTAAAAACTTTTTTTTTATGTCGGTTTGTTTTAATTTACGATTTCTGTAACTTTACGACACAAGGATTTGAGTTTTAATTGTAGGAGGCGAGAGGCCGGTTCTATACTTTTTTCTCATAGACCACTTTAAACATTTTGCTGGATCTGGTGGACCCCCTGCAGCTATTACATTTACTAACTTACTTCCAAAACCCGAAAAAGTATATGTCTATGTAAATCTGTGTTGTGGCTATTTTTCAATCAACTATGAGTTGAAAGTTTTCGAAAAAGGTGAGAATTTATATTGCTTTGATTATGCTGTGAGTATTGTCATTCAAGCTAAGTTTCAAAGCCAGTCTAAAAGCGTCTTCATCCAACAGTTGGATTCCTACTTTACTTTTTGTATTCTAAGATTGACTCACAGTACAAGAAACCAATAATCTCCCACTTCGGAGTGGTAAAAGTAAAATAAATATTTTCTTGTTTTGTAGCTATTTATTCAAACACAAAATTACTACACTTTTAATTATGTTGTTATAACAGTCTTAGTAGAATCAAAATTTAACATCAAAACTAATAATGATTATTAGTTTTAAAACAAAATTTTGTTAGCTTTATCTCAGATTACCATTGTAATCTGAGATAAAAGTTATAATTTTAATGGGAGGGATGTACTTGGTGAATTGACAGCAAATTATCAATATTTGGCTTGAGTTTAGTTAAGTATAACCGTAAATCTCCTCGCTCTGTAATATTTAATCTGCTCCGTTTTTGTCAACAAGTTTGTTACGGCACTAAAACTGCGTTCGACAAGATATGACGAAGGAAACGCTATGAGAAATTTTTGCACAATTCCCCACAGTCCTGGATATTTTTCAGGTATTTGTGCCTGCAGCCAAAATGATTGATACCCTCTTTTGAATGCTACTTTGAGCTCCTCATTAGTGCTAAGCTCGAGTAGCTCTTCTTGCAGTACCACATTTTCCACTTCAGTTTCATCATATGGATTTATTATCCATGGTGGTATATCCATCGACAGAATGTCTTCAAATCTGATTTTAAAATCATCATACAGGGCAATCAAATGTTGAACATACGTCTGAATATCTTCGTCGAGGCATTCTACCTGCGATAAATTTGGAAACTGGGAAAATTCACGTCGACCAATATTTTGCTTCATAAGTTTCAGTTTACCAAGAAAAGCTGAAATTTCACTCTTTGTTTTTATCAAATTGAGGCTGTCCCCTTGTAACTGTAGGTTGAGGTCATTGAATTTTTTGAACAAATCTGTCAAATACGCAATGTCTGCTTTGAAATTCATGAGGTTTTCTTTTAAACAGGATCTTTAGTGTTCAGAAACTCTAAAACAGAGTCGAAAAGCAAATAGAATCTTGATAGACATGCACCTTTCGACAACCAGCGTACTTCGGTATGTAGCAGCAATCGTTGGAAGTCCTCATCATTTTCTTCGCACAACTGTGCAAATAAGCGCGTATTTAATGCATTGCTTCTTATTTTGTTAACTGCATTAATCACAAATTGAAGCGCTTGGTGCAATCTATCACTCAATTTTTCGCTACTAGATGTTGTCGGTGGATGACACAGTGAATTGCAATTACCTCTGGTATAATCCTTTTAAGATGACTTATAAACCCACGATATCGCCCGACCATGGCAGGAGCTCCATCTGTTGCCACCGAAATAATGTTTGTGAATGCAATTGATTTTTCCGTAAAAAATCATTCAGAACATTAAAAATTGATTCACCTTTAGTGTCAGTCTTCAAAGTTTTCGCGAATAGTAACTCTTCAAACATTTGTTCGCCTTGATAAATCGAACATATGCCAATAATAATGCTTCATTGCCAGGTAAAGTTGACTCGTCCAGTTGAATAGAAAAATGAGTTGTTTGCAGATAATTACACAAGAAACTTTCAACATCAGAGCTCATTTCATCAATACGTCTTTGTACAGTGTTGTTACTCAAAGGAATTCTTTTAAGTATGTCAAATGAAGATTTGTGCAGGACAGTTTTAAGACCTCTTCAACAGCAGGCAAAATTAACTCCTCTCCAATGGTATGCGGTTTCCCAGATTTTGCTATAAGTAATGAGATATTGTAAGATGCCCGCAAGCCATCGTCGTTGCTTTCAGACGTTGAAGCGAACATACTATGCACGGTGGGTCTCTTTTCATACTTTTCCTTCAATGTTTGGAAATATTTCAAATCCTTACCTATTTTGTCAGGATGACACCTTCTTAGATGATCTTCCAGCTTCGATGGTTTCATAGAGTCATTGCTCAAGACTTTGTTGCATAAAAGACACATGGGCAATCGCTTGTCTGTATTTGATGGAAGAAACCAAATTTCAAATATTCAACACTGTACTGTCGACACTTCTTCTTAGATTCAGCCATGTTTCGTATCAATTACTTACCTGTAAATATGAAAAAATGTTTGTTAAGTAATCTTAAAATGATTTAACAAACATAATAGAAGTGGCTTTTAAGATACAAGTTGCTAACAAATAGATAGGTAGGTACTTACTTTTCCAACACTGGCAAACAATAATATCAATTCACTTTAATTTTCAAAAGTCTGAAAACTACTTCCGTCACTGGTGAACACTTATATAGGTACACTTTCTTTTTGAAATTCCGGAAACAACTGAGTAATGTTTATCATTCGCATTCGTATTTATATTAAAGAAAAATCCAACAAGTTCATGCAAGTTCAGACACGACTTTAACTAGGCGGGCGGGCGGCGCGGCATCGGCGAGTCTTGACACGCTCTTTTGAAAATTGAATATGCAAGTTCTTACAAAAACAATTGCTGAGCTTCTTATAATATTGTCTTCCTATATTCATAGGAGAAGTCAAGCTTCTTATAATATTGTCTGCCTATATATATTATTGTCTCCCTTATTCATAGGAGAAGTCAAGTCGGGTCACCTAATACATTTTATAGACCCCCGTTAACGAGTTGTGGACCCCATTTTTTTCCACGCAAGCGTAGACCTATCGGGCTCCGTGGACCCCTGGGGGTCCACCTGGACCACTTTGGGAATCTAGGCATAGACCAAAGGCCATCCAGTCTGCTAGAAAAACCATTTGCAAAAAAAGGATTACTTATGAACGTAGGTGCTATTTATATTAGATCGTTTAACTTTCTTAACTCTGATGCAGGTTTAGACAGGAAGTCCAAATCGCGTAATGGGGAGTGCTTTCCTTTTAATTTTTTCAGTTTTTGAGTTTACTGACAGGAGCTTATCGTTGCTTAATAAGAGCTTGACCGCTCCCCGTATATCACCGTCTAATATTTTAGCTTCAACGGTTCGGGAGAATCTTGCTGCCTATGGAACGGCGTTCGTAGGCTTATTTGTCTTCCGGCGTGTAAGTGTCAATGTTCCGCTTCACTTCGTTGGTGGTTAACTTGCTTTTATTAGTAGGGTACGGCAAAAAGTAAGAACATTGGTAGTTCAGCTCACAAGGTTTCATCGTTCTGACAGACAATTTCATATATCAATGATAATAAGTTTTGGCAGCAGATATCCTTGTTTCTTTTGAGATACACAAACTTCTTTCTCAAAGGCTGTCTTTAGTGCACTATCACAGCCAATTTTTAGTTTCCGAATTTGCTGAACTATCTGGATGCTTAATGCGACAATGCTTGTCTAATCCTCTATTTTCTTTGTACAACTTTGTGATGTAGAAAGTTAGTGCTCCTATGAATGGCGATACAATTTACGCAGAACCAATAATCTAAATTCTTCAAATTTCTCAGGACATAGTCCGGAGAATGATAAGTGGTATAACATCATCAGGATCATTTTCTTTTAAAATAAGTAATTACGTACTATTTTAGATTCGGACTTGATTTATATAAATATTAAATTGCAACGCAATTGCATTACACTCATCTATTATTGTGTAAAATCTGATAATTAATACCGCTCAACAGAATTTCGAAAAAAATTGAAAAACTAAGTATATATTTTTCTGTCCTTTGTGTTTAAATAACGTAATGTGAGTGTTAAAAAAGTGGTGAAACTGATAAACCAAAATTCGAGGCAAAGCGTTGTTGAACATCACATTTTCGTGTGTTTGTGAGGTAACAATTTCTTAGTAAGAAACAAGGATTACAAGGGGTGAATTATATGACTACAACGAAAACATAAGTGTAGGTTATTAGAGTAAGTTTAGAACAGTAACCAGTGGCGGCAACTAGAATTTGGATCGATCGGTCATGTTAGAATCAGAGTAAGTAATGTGAAAAAGCAATGATTTGTTTTGTAATTTAGATTTCAGGTATTTAAAACATACATTTTTTAGCGCTTTTGAAATATTACGCATTTGGCAGTAACCTTCACTACATTACAATAACGAATTTGACAAACGCGCTGTAAACGAGTATTACTCGTTCCTTTGTCAACTAGAAAATTGTTTGCGTGCTTTAATTATTTATTTATTTATTAACTCTTGTATGTAACTATCTTTAAACATACTTGTGAATGTTGTGTGATTTTAATTTTGACGTCATTCCCTAACCTTAAGTTAAGCTCCGAAGAAGCTTACATTCTGTAAGCGAAACGTCAGCCCATTAAAAACTGAAGAGTGTTTTATTGCTCCTTACCTCCACTATACGGATATAATATTGAATACTCTTGGTAATCTAATTCTTGGAAGTTATATTTAATTTCTACTCCACGTAAATTTTTGCATGCGCATCTACTGCATTCGTAGATATATACTGTGATGATATGTCATCAGCATCCAATTTCTAAATATGAGACGGAGATTGTGTACATATTGTTTTCATATTTCACTTTTTAATAGAGTCACTCATATTAATCAATTCAAACTTAAATCTGGAACCGTATCTCATAGCATTATGATTGTCTTTTCATTTTTCAGTTAATGGATTTGGGTGCCCGTTCCGGAAGCCTCGTACCTGACTCAAAATAATCTTTTAGATAATTCCAAACAAGAAGCAATAGACATTCTACCAATCGGGCTCAAGCCTGAACACAGAATTAGCAGATCGTGCTCGCACTCTTTTGCCATATAATACTTTGCACGGTAGGAGAAAGAAATTATAATACGAATAATTAATAACATTTCGATTGTAGCCCCACAACATGTTCTTAGAGAAATGTGTCGTCGCTATAACGAATACTACAACTCCTATGCCCGTTCGAATAGCGGTGGGCACATACAACGCTTCAACGGCGGTAAACATTTTCGTAGTGTTGTATATAAAGATGTGTCTCCTAGCTGATTGGCTGTTAGACTCTCACGTAATTGGTGCGGGGTCTTTAGTAGACTTGAGTCATCAAAGTGATGAGTCTGTAGTTCCTATCGATATTTTTGCTATAGGTTTTGGAAGAAATAGTAGATTTAAATGCAGCTAATATAATGGCGGCAAGTACCGAGAATGCTAAAGCTTGCGCGGACGAATTACAAAAAGTGCTTTCGCGCGATAGGCCATACGTTTTGGTAACATATCAGCAGTTAGTTGAGTTTGCTTATATTTATTTGTTAGTCCTGAGCACGTTCCTTATATTAAAGACGTCGCAGTTGATTGTGTGAAACAGGTCTCTGGTGAGCTACTGGTAAAGATGAACTTCTGAAAAGTTTCCAACAATCGCATTCTGTTTTTAGGTAATAAAGGTGCTGCCGCTATCCGGTGTGTATTTTACGCAACTTCTTTGTGTTTTGTTTGCGCTCATTTTGCCGCTGGACAGTCACAAGTTACGGAGCGTAATGCCGATTACAATGAGATTACGAGGCGAATAAGCTTTCCTATGGTACGGATCGAGTAAGATAAGTTCAATCAAAACGATTATTTCAGGGGCGTTCTTTAAACTCACACGAGTACTTGTTTTGGTGCGTGAGACTTTAACTACTGTGTCGATATGGACAAAGATGAAATGAAAGAATCTGATTAAACAAAATGATTTGGAAACCATTTTGGCGCATGATCAATTGAAAGTACTGCCGTTAAAAACTAAGAAAGAAATTTTTAGTACTAAAATGTACATTTACAGAAGCAACAAGAAGCTGGAAATGTGTTTAAAAATTTCTTAGAGGGCGATATAACCTTTCCCCAACTTATAAATACGATCTATTTAGTGACGACTATGATACTAGCGAAAATGTAGAGCACCAGCTTGACGGACCGGGTGCTATGGAAACGTCGTCCTTCATTTTTTGATGGTGGAGGTGGAAGTAACGATTCGTGGTCATCTGGAACGTTAATTCACTATGGAAGAGCCGATTTAAAACAAAGCGACCATAGGCCCGTTGTTGCTGTAATTGACATCGAAGCTTGCACCGTCAATCAAGAATTACGCGAACAGGTATTTTACCAAGTAATAGCCGATTTAGGACCACCAGATGGCACTATTATTATACATTACGAAGGCCCGATTGAAAACGAGGAGGGGTCTGTTTTCGATGACAATCTCATGATGGCACTCTTACAAGAACTGTCACAAATTGGTGAAGTGGTGTTGGTTAGATTTGTAGCGGATACAATGTGGGTTACATTTAGAGACGGACAATGTGCACTAACAGCCGCGGCCAAAAAATTTGTTCGTGTAAGACTCTTCGAATTTTTCAAGAAAAAAAAATAATTGTTATTTTTATAGGTTTTGGACTATGATTTAACGATATCTTTTGAAGACTGTGAATTGGGTCGAGAAAGCGAAAGACGAAATTGGACTCTGTTCAAGCAATACTGTACCATTATAAGTACCTAGCTTCAAAGAGATTATAATTGTATGTATGCGCCTTTGTAAGAAAACTAATTTAGATTCCTAAAGGTTTAGGTATTCCTGAAGTTAATAAATCCGTTCCATCTCGCTCGGGACCCCCGTCAAGACCGCCACCACCTTCTGCGCGCTCACCCGCAACACCAAAAAGAATAGTAGCAAAAGTAAGTAACCTTAGATCATTAATCACTAGATGAGTACGTTATTATAAAGAAACTATAGATTCCTTAGAAACAAATAATAATAGAGGCAGTATTAAAGCACATTAATTATAACATGGTGTAGTTCTAACCAAGTAAATTCAATGTGCAAAAATTACTGGTATCGCTAACTTTATTCATTGCATTCTTCTAGAATTTCTTCGAATTGCATTTGAATCACTTCAGCATTAAGACAGTCTTTAGTAAAAAGCTGAGCTATAAGTTGTTTCTGCAAATTGGCTCTCAAGAATGACAATTGCGAACTTATCCATAAGATCAGTAACAAACAGGTATCATGTCTTGAGCATGACCGATGGTGTGTAATAAAATAAGTCGATTTAAAGAACAAATATAGATGGAATGAATTATAACTGCAATGTTTATCTGAAGAAAAGAAAACGCCAAATATGCAAGAATAATAATTAATAATGATATACTAATTTCGATTGTTAATAACCATCATCGAGGTATCCTAGATAATGTAACACATACATTCCTTCTAGCTTTTTGTACTAATTATTATTTCCTATACATTCTGCTTTTACAAGGTGCCTCGATCAATATTTGCTAAACAGTCAGGTTTATAAAAATTCTTAACAAAACATTTTTAACATTTTATCACAGTTAGATTTAAAAATTATTTTCAAGTTCAAATGTCAAAGGAGTAATACCATTGAGTAAAAAGTTCTTTATAATCAATGGTAATACCATGAAACTTTTTAATGAAAGATTATAAGCTTTTAAGCAGCAAAATGAAGACTCCGTGTTGTGTATGTAACTGTTAAATTTTTATATAGATCGAATGTAGTGTTGCCAAATATTTTCGAAGATTTTTTTATGAATAACATTAATACTTTTTATAAAACTACGCCTCCGCCACTGATCTTCAATCGTTCTAATCAAACACCTAGGATACTAAAATGAGCAGGCTGACCTGCTGATGGTACATCTTCTAGAAGATTATCAATGTCATCGTTCAAAAATCTTTTGGTTAAGATGATGTTCATAAAAAATATGGCCTCCAATTATGCTACCCCAGACGTTTGCACTGCACCGATGAAGTGCTGCTCAATAGTCCTTACAAAAATTTGGATTTACATCCGCGTAAAGTGTAAATTATTCTAATACGATGCTAGAAAACAATTTCTCCAAGGATATACAAATATAAACAAACAATATCATTTTTAATGCGAAAGACAAGAATATAAACTAAATGCAAACTTTAAACGGTATAATAATATTCATAGTGTTGCATTAGGGAAATTTAAAAATATAACTTATAATGGGATTATTTGAATAAATTTTGGGACATCCTGTATAACCGAAATAAATACTAAAATGAAGTTTAGGATACAGAAAGAGAAGATTAGATAAATTTTGTCGAGAAACTAATGATCAGTGACGAAGAGCAGAAGTTTTAAAAGTTTGTGTTTTGATCAAAAATTCGTACTTTGGCAACACTGCATGCGATGCACATAAAGTATTTTTTTGACTGACGCTGGCATATTGACTACTCTGTATAATTTGTGTATACGGGTAATATGTCAGATTTGAATTCAAAAGGAATTTACGGCGTCACTGTTCACATTAAAATTAGGATGTGATTAATACAGGGTGTCCCACCGGGAACGCCATCGATAGATTATAGAAAAACTGTACATGGAAAAAATTGAAAATTTGGTAGTATTAACATCGACGGGGGCAGTTCCGCTAAAATATTTTCAAGATGGTGACACTTTCGGTTATACCGGAAGTATGTGTCAACTTGCTTATTTTAAATGGAACACCCTATATATTATTCTATTTTTGAATTTTGCCCAAAATTCTAGACACATTCTGTGTATAGTGTCATATACCTAAGTTTAACTGTTTTGGACTTTTTTTTAATTTTATGTCAAAAATGACGTTTTCTGGCCTAAACAAAATTATAAAATTTTCCTATATTAATGCCTTGTTGGGGACGTGTCGGGGTTGCACACTAAATACAACGTTTACCCCGTAAAAAACACAATTTGACCGGCGATGGATCAAACGTTTATTATTCTCGTCTAACAACAGATATAAATGTTTATTACAGACAGAATACACGCCTGGCTACGTTCCTAAAACGTAAGAATTAGAATACCGCAGGTGATCCCCGAGAGATGCGTTTGGATACTCCTACTCTTAGCGATGCCGATCGTAGGATGCCATCGGTTAAGCTTCTGACTGTTATAAGTGGTCTTCATCGAATGCCTGTTTCGATTGGTACCGTTGACGCCCTCGTGTAGAGGGTGGATGTACTTCGTCTGACTGTTGTAGGGCGCGTTTGAATACGGGTTGATTAATCTGTATGACGCGCGTGTAAGCAGGGGGCTGCAAGTGCCGCGTTACAGTCCTTTATTAGTTTATTTGAAATAGGTTTCCCTGCAGCAGGGACCTATTTTAGTAGCTATGTCGATATTTTGATAATAAATTAATACAGGCGATCAAAAAAATTATAGTTCAAATCAAAAACACGTCAAAAGTCATTTTTTTTAAATGCAAGCACCATGTTTTATAATGTTATTTGTTAGCATCAAAATAAGGTTGACTTTGTACAAAGGTTGTCTATTCAAAAAATTCATGGTTTTCGAAATATTGGCATTACTTAACTTTTTTTTGTTGCATAAATGCTATTGTATTTCTTTTTATTATGAATGGTTATTCTAGTTATGATGGCGTTAGAAACAATCATCTGTCAAGGATATAGTCAAACTGTTAAAAATTTATGGACAATGTAATAAAGTTATATTAAGAACATGTGTTACAGTTAACTGTACCGACTGTAGTGTTAAAAGTGCATATCGTTACCAAAGCGATAACTTTAAATGCTTGAAACACATGTGTCGATAAAGCCAGGTGTTCTTTCGTTGTGTGTGTAATACTGTACAAGTAATTACTTGGCTTTATCGACACAAGCATAATAAGTTATCGCTTTGATAACGATATGCACTTTAACACTCACAGTCGGAACAGTTAACTGTTGGCATTTCTTAGTTTGATACACACAGTTTGACATATCCTTGACAGATAGTTGTTTTCTAACGCCATCATGGCCAACTAGGAATAACCATTCATATTAAAAGAAATCAATAGCATTTGCGCAACAAAAAAATGTTAAATTGCCAATATTTCGAAAACCATGAATTTTCTGAATAGACAACCTTGTACAAAGTCAACCTTATTTTTGATGCTAAATAAGATAAAATTATAAAAACATGGTGCTTGCATTTTAAAAAAATGACTTTTGACGTGTTTTTGAATTTAATTTTAATCCTTTTTTTTTTGATCGCCCTGTATTAATTTATTATCAAAATATCGACACTAAAATAGGTCCCCTGCTACAAGAAAACCTATTCCAATTAAATAATAAAGGCATTAGTATAGGAAAATTTTATAATTTTGTTTAGGCCTGAAACGTCATTTTTGACATAAAATTTAAAATAAGTCCAAAACAGTTAGACTTAGGTATAGGACATTATACACAAAATGTGTCTACAATTTTGTGCAAAATCAAAAATAGAATAATATATAGGATGTTCCATTTAAAATAAGCAACTTAACACCTACTTCCGGTATAACCGGAAGTGTCACCATCTTGAAAATGTTTTAACGGAACTGCCCCCGTCGATGTTAGTATACTACTAAATTTTCAAATTTTTTTTAATATACAGTTTTTCTATAATCTATCGATGGCGTTCCCGGTAGGACACCCTGTATAGAGTAACAACGTTTAGACAGATCAGAGCAGTTTTCTTTGTATAATTCTATACCATCTACGTGTATATAAGTTCTGTATGTGTCTAATGTAAAATATTTTATTAGGCAGGAGTTATCAGCATTCCCACTCGCGATATATCTGCTGAAATTGCTAATGCGCCGACGCCACAAGAGGAATCTGTATATACGAAGAAATAAATGACGATATTATTAGTAGACCAGAACCTCAAGGACCTCCACCGCCTCCTCCTAGACCAGATCCAGTTTTTCCACCTCTACCTCATCGAGCACCTCCTCCAGTACCGGCCCGATGCGCTCCTCCGCCTCCATTACCAGCTCGACTCCACGTTAAACATTCACTATTATCGCACATTAGATTATTGCGAGGTAAAAAGTTTTTAGAGCAATATGTTAATTGTGATTTTTTCATATAGCTTTATATTGATTATTTTTCTTCAGCTTTAAAATCATTTTTTTTATTGTAGTAAAAGTATATATTACAAATGATATTGTTGAATATAGGAAAGATCAAAATTAATCGAACTGTATGATCAATTAATTCCTCTTAAACTAGTCAAACGTATTCATTTATCATTCAGTATTTTCACTAAGTAAGTTTAAAGAAAACCAAAGGATCTAAATGCAATTTCTCTTGCCTCCTATACTATTTTCGCGTCGAAAATTTTTAATTTTTTTGTCTGTAGGATGGATTTAGAATTCATATAAATGGTAGGAAATACTTTAATGCGAAACGTAATTTTTTGTTAATTTAGTCGAGGTACTTGTATCGATGAAATAATTTGCTCAAAGACTTGCAGCTTATTTTGTTATCGATATATTTATCTAACTTTGTGTGATGATTGCCAGTGTTGCATATTGGGATGAACGTCAAAGTACTTATATGCAAATAAACTTGAATTGCTATGCGATACAATTTTTCTATTACAATCCAGTGACTCTAATTTTAATGAATTAATTTTTGTAATTGGGTTTACTTTAAATAATTGTACGACAATATATTTATTTATTTAAATGCACAAATGTGATGGAATGAATTAGTGATAATAAGTACCTATACAAGGAAGGCTCATGCGGGGAATATAATTAGTAACGTATACATTCCATTAGCGACTGTTATTTTACCTTCTAATTGGTATATATTGTTAAATTCCTTGTAGTAGTAGTAGCAAAGAGCATATAATGGGGAAGAGATTTAACTTTTTAATGTTAGCGTGTGGATAAATGCTATACCTCCGTTACGAGCGCTGCGTTCACCCTCGCGTAGACCAGTAATAAATTAACACAGTCTCGAATAATAGTATATTAAAGAACTAGTTTCAGAAGTCGCTAAAATGCCTTCTGAAACGAATTCTTTATACTATTTCTCAGATTGATTTTAAAATAAAATTTCGCGAGTTTTTAAATTTAAGGAATTTTGAAGTGTAATTGCTAAGGTGGCAATATTTTCATTAAATTTTGGTTTAAATGCTAGAACATTTATCATACGTTTAATTTAAAAAAATGGTAGAAATAAAAATAAGTAGATAAACAAATCTACTGAACATTAATTACGAACGTAACGACCGCTTTGACGTTTAATATCAATTCAGTGTTACCACCGTTCGGAATAAAAATTGTCCTATTTCTATAAAAAGAACTCATTTGGGTGCTTTTATAGCTTTGTAAGCGACTCAAAATAGAAAAACTTTTTGCTTGGTCTACAACTAACACCGTTGCCAGATTTAATAAAACATATAGCGATGGAGCGTATAGTATTTCTATTTCTACTTGAAACTCCTCGGGCGCTACGAGTGTTAACTAATTACAAAGATAATACAAACATTGAATTCTGCGCAATATTAATTAGATTTTTTGTCAGAATTGTGTAGGTGATCACAATTATTTTCTGTATTGACTTAATCAATTTGACGTATCTGAAAATAACTAGCATGTTCGAGAAACAAAACGGTAACATATTTATCAAATGAGAATGAAAACTAATGGGACAAATGAAAGTGGTTTAAAAATAAACCCAAAAATTAAAATGAATGTTTTGTGCAAGCCACAATCCATATGTATTAACTAAGATGCGAACACGTCTATTGAAATCGTCAACTGTTGTACTACTTTGCTTCGGTTTCACATGTTAAACTTTTGGTTCAGGATTATTCCAATGGAAGATAAAATGAAATTTGCCTCGGTCGAAAAATTGTGTTTTTTAGTTGTGATGAAGCTTTTACCAAATATTTCAGGTTTTTTTCGCAGTATTTTTTTTTCGAATATTGGAAGTTATTGTTTAGAGAGAATAAATAAATGTTGAATACCAGCATATTTTTACCTAGGCTGCACAGCAGTCAGTTGTGTGAAAAATATTTCGAAAGAATATTTTGACTGCGGCAAAATTTGAATGGTGATACATGTGATGATTTATGAGACATTTCCCTATTAAAAACGCAGGTGAATCTTTTATTATTGAATGACTGTATCCACAAACACAAGGAAGTTAACTTTATACCAAGGGTCATTTGCTCACCAGAAACGACTAATAATTGTAGCAGTTAATCCTGTAGAAAAAATTAGCAAAGATGTAAGAATTAGTGAGTGCTGTTTATTCAACAACAACGTTACTGAAAATACCAAAAGCAAAACTCTCAACCGAAAAGTAAATTGCAACAAACCAAAACTTGATAAATAGTGTTTGTTGCCGATTTCTTTATTTAAAGGTTCGTCTAACAAGGCTCATCTTCTGTAGAATCTAAAACAACAGCTACCGAATGCCTTTGCACTTGATACAATATTCAAGACGGGAAATTAATACAGTTTTCTTTCTTAGTTTAGACATGAATTTTACGATATTGTACGTACATGGTAGATTTTCAATGCCAAATCCATCTGTGATATCGAATGAAATGACTAACAGTATAGACCTAATACACAGTATATATTTAAGACTACCACAGACATATACTGTGGTACTACATGCACAAAGCTTTCCACAAATAATTCCGAATACCACAATTCTATTCTGAAGTAGCTTTAACGGGTTCTGCTTATACTTCGAGTTATACTAACCTTACGATGCAGAAACCTGGGAATCTGACAACGATTCCGTGGAACATAATGATTCTTCGACAACTTTCCATCAACTAATACGCGTAAGTAATGTCATAAGTGCAAGTGTTTACTTGTATCATAGGTGACACTATATGGAAGTATGTAAAGTTTGGTGGAAGTATGTCGAGGTATTTTTACAACTAAAAGAATTTTACACAATTTTTCCTGGCTCTTCACCCCTCAATTTCCAATATATTGTTTTCATTCATTTATTGATTAATTTCAGAATCTGACTCTGTTTTTTATTTATTTTAAATCGCTTTAGAGTTTACACCATTAACATTTATAACCGATTTGTTCAAAGTTCATATTGATGCTAAGGGGTTTCAAGTATACTATACACTGAAGCAAATATTAAAAGAGGAAGTAAATATCAGTTGAACTACAAGAATGTAGGTATAAACAAAGGACATACTTCGATGTAAACAATGTTTTTTTGCACGTTCCTATTGTAAGTAAATTTATAAATAAACACTTTCGCAAATTTATTTTCCATTGGGGTTCTAATTTTCTATTATTATTATAATATTAGTTTATTAATGTAATGTGTTATTGTTATTATTTCTTCCTTCGCTTTTGTTATTTTTTATATTATGGCAACTATTAAGAGCACATAGCGTTTACTTGTTCTGATTTAGGAACTACAATATGCTGCTAATAGCTATTTATGTTACCAGTGACGAAACGCGTGACTTTTTGTAACGAATATGATAATTGCGGGATGAGCGTAGCGAGTTCTTAGAGGAGGATTTTGGAGACATTAGAGGGACAGCGGGAAGATTTTGTCAATCTAAAATTGTTGCATAGGAAAAATCATTAAAATACAGGTTGTAGTAGTTTAAAAAAAAATGTTACTTTTAAAGCTTCTGACCATTGTCTGTTACCATTTTACATGTATTTTACATCTCCGGTCTCTTACAATAGGTTGTAAGCAGTTGTTTTTTCATTGGAACTATCGTTCCCTTTAAAATGGTTAATTTTTATCCAGGCAATAGGAAACAAAACCCATTACTTTGCCTCTCTTCTATATTATATACTCTTTGATCGTAGTTTTGTTGCTGATACTCATTTTATATCGTCGAAAAAATATTTACAATTTAATGAATTTATATTTCTAATGTTGTATAATAATGTATATTGTGCTATATCTGTCATTCTGTAATCTGTAATTTTAAATAGTACAGGCCAGTATACATATTTTTAATTAAAAGTTGTATTAAAAAGAAGTGCTTAACTTTTTAATTATACAATATACAGCGTCTACTGTTAGTGCTTGTTTATGTTAATGAAAAATTCAAAAGTAAATATCTAAGAAAATATATATTTAATTCAATAAAAAGTATACTATAATATCTGTGAGGGTGTGCGTGTGTGTGTGAACTTAAGATGACCGGTAGAAAGTGGTTGGCGACAACTTGTGGCGAATAATGTTTTGACATTGAAATTTAAAAAAAAAGTGTGTCAAACTAGTCTTAGCTTTTTTATTGTCGTCATAATTATGAACTAAAGTTTGTCATATGTACTACACTATTGTCATAAGATAAGTAGTACAACTACTATTTTATGCGCAAGTTGCGATTTCGATGTTAATGGCATATATTTAATGCTACACAATAGCTTTACTAGATGGGTAAAAGAAAAAAACTTATGTTTCCAATGGGTACACAGCATCTTAGATTACAGCTAAAATTTGTGAAATCTAAAAGCACATTGTGGGTAGGTAGTACGAAAAAAAACTCGAATGGAATTTACTTGTTTGAAGTTAATTAATTTTGTCTGGAAATGTATCAAAATGTGTTGTAAAAATTACTATTAAGTTTTAATGAATAACTCAAAATTGTAAATATTAATTCGAATAATAAATACTATTTCCACACAAAGTGTAATAAAGTGTTAAAACAAATAGTATACTTCAACTTCCAAAAACGCAATATTTATTCGATTCGCGGGTGCAAACATTCAATTTTTTCGCCCACACTCTTCGCAAGGCAATGACAAACAACGAGAATATAATTGCCTAGTAAACTTTGCACTTTACCCGTTGGCAGAGGGGTGTGCAACGGATATGCAACTTTAAGAAGAAGGAATAATTGAATAGCGCACTTCAGTTAAAAATTTAAAAAGGACAAAATAGTCTACCCTAATGCTCTCTTTATTTACCAGTAAGGAAACATGCTTTTAGAAACATTGAAAATAACCCTAAATTTAGTACAAGAAATCTCTGCAGTTTGCTACAGTGTTACCAATTACAAATTGTTGATTGCTGGTTTCTTGTTGATGTTTGGTTGGATCGTTTTATTCGTGTTATTTATTCATTATTGCTGCTCTTCTCGTTATTTACCCGTTTCCTAAAACAGTCTTTTTTTAATCGTTGTGTTGGAAATTTATACTAAACACCCATACGTATGTTGGCTGCCTTGACCAAAAGAGAAAGGACTAGGGTAGACTCTTTTGTCCTTTTAAATTTTTAACTGAAGTGCGCTATTAGACTTTGATCTTATTTTACAAAAAACGTGAGATCGACATTTTTATATTGTGTTATTTCATTATACCAGGGCGTCACAAAATATGTGTGACATTAAAATTTTAGTAAAACTTCTGTTGGACAAAAAGTTGCGACACGCCTTAAAGCCAAAAATTTTCAATGGTTTTTTCACGGTTTTAAAACTATTGAAATGTTATCAAAAGTATCGTATGGTATATTTTTAACTATACCCGATTCATATTTGACAAACATTTTTTGATCTATCAGTTCCTATCCTAAGAGGCACGTGCATAATAATCGTAATCTATTTCTAGAAATTTCCTGCGTCGTATTGAAGCTGAACTTTTTAATTTAATTAGAGAAAATTTAAAATAAACTCGAGAATAGTCATTATTTTAATGTATGTAACACAATTATGAGATCAAAATATTAAAGAAAAAACTGAAAAGTCAATTTAAATTTAGAGTTTAATTAACGAAACTGTTACCTACAGTTACCACAATGTATGTATAAAATCAAATATAAATCAATAATTATTCGCAGATTTTTATACTGTGACTAACTTTAGTTCTTTTGACCAAACTCGAAAAATCGTTATTTTTCGAGATATGCGCTACAAAATGGGTTTTTCAAAACAAATAGATTTGCTTGGATTGTGGATCCACAAGTCTAGGAGACCCATTCTGTCAGTTTTGACGCCCGACATTTTTGGTATTATCCCGCGAATTACCCAGCAAACAGAGTTACGTCGCACGACGTGTTACGAGCCAAACATGTATTCGTACCAAACTTTGAAACGAATAAGGTCCCTTGGTGTACTAGGACTTTCACCTCAGCAATTCGCTCAGGGTCGTGAGTTTTAGAAACGTGATTTCGTATTTTAGATTTAGGTACCAATCCACATATTTAGTTTCGTAGGGCAAGGTCCGGAAATGTGGACGTTTCAAGACCTACTTACCTGTATGGGAATGATTTTATGTTACAAATCAACAGCATTAAAGCAGATGTTTTGGCTTGTAACGAACTTATTACGTCTCAAGAATCCAAACTCCGTCAGCACATGGAAGGCACAGGCAAGGTAACGTCAGAATTAGATGAGAAAATAAAAAAATTGCAATATGACTTTGATCAATCATGCAAACCATCTAGCCCTCAATTTTGAAAAAGTAAAAATGTTATTCTTTACGGCTTAAATGAACAAAGTATCACTGTTACTGCAAATGAACGTAAATCGAGTGATTGCGCTATGGTCAATGAAGTACTGCGCGTTAGTAACCATTCTAAGAAAGTAGACGAGGTTCAAATCTTTAGACTAGGTCGTTTCATTAAGGATGCACCACGTCCCCGTCATATTAAGGTCTTTTGGAAAATAAGGAAGAAGCAATTAATATAATCAAACATGCAAAGGAGCTTCAGAATCACGAAGTGACAAAAAATGTTAGCATAGCTTTTGATAGGACAATAAAACAAATGGAAACATATAAAAACCTGAAAACCGTCATGAATCAAAGAATTGCCGATGGTGGAAAAAACTTAAAAATTCGTTATTTTGATGGAATTCCAAAAATCATTAATGCAAAAACTAATCAACTGACCCATTTATAAAATCTTTTCCTTTAATATTTTTACCAAAATGTTCGTGGACTTGGTTCAAAATTGAGCGAGTTTTACATCAATGCTTTAGAATCTAACTATGATGTCATAGCTGTTACAGAATCTTGGTTTTGTGATTCAATAAATGATAACGAAATATTTTCTTCTAATTACCATCAAGTTTGCGACATTCATTATGATAATTTTAAATTCATTAAACAAGTGGTTTTAAATTATTTTAATAATATATAGTACTTTAAAACTATTTATTTTAATTTTTTTAGTCAGTTTATAATTACCTTCGATTAGTTTATAGTTTATAAATAAGTAGCAATGTACGTTCAATCTTTTATGTTTTTGTTATTTTTTTATTTGTTGAAATAATTTTCTTTATTTAATTTTGTAATTTCATTATTTTTATTTTATTTAAATTTATGTATCGTATTTTTTGATCTGTAATCATTTTTTTTCTGTAATTGGGTGTATAACCTGTTGAAAAATATACATATTATTATTATTATTATTATTATTTAAGTGGTAGCCATAGTGCTAATGGTCAGGTAAGTTTGGGGGTTGGGAGACAGAGAAAGAGCAATTGTAGAAAATATACAGGGTGGCCATTTGAAAAAGAAACAGGGCCTATTTTGGGGACCTCAAAATCATTTACGATAAAATCCTCGGACCCGTCAAGTTTTGATTAACGGGGAACCATTTGTTTGTAGTTTCACCCCCTGAGGGCAAAGCCTCTATGGGGTGACAAGCGCCCCTAAATATTAAATAGAATGGGGTCGAGTGATACCTTATTTTGAAGAGTATCTTTTTATGTAGATTATAACCCTTAAGTTTTTTAAATCGCTACCATTTGCCTAGCTGATACAGGGTGTAATAAAAAAAAATTGTCAACATTTTATTATGAAAAAATGCTTTGTAAATGAATCAGTTAAATACGATACAAAAAGGTTGTTCTACTACATTCTGAACCTTAATTTTGTTGTTTTTTCTTTTTAATACTGTAGGTACCTATGCCAATTCTGCAACGGAAATCTTGGTTATTGTTTACACCGTTATTATAGCAGCATTTTGATGTTTAATTGTGAGTGATACTGTTGTCAGATCATAGTATTGACAAACAAATAGCGCTTTAAAGTTATTTAATTGATTGAGATATGAGTAAAATTGTGACGACTTTTTCATAAAATATCTCAAAACCTTTAGGTTTAAGTAAGGTAAACCTCTATAAAATCCATTCTTATTTTGATCGTAGAAACTAAAAATGTATTAATATACAAGGCATTCAATAAGAAAACACAACTTTGATACGTTCTGTGTATTTTGGGACACCTGTATATTTCGAAAGTAATTTTGGAAATATTACTCCGATATGTCTATCCCAGATATATTTTTCAAATTTTACTGAATAGTTTTGCTTTAATATTCCGTGTCGTATACCGTGAATAACCCTGTATATTTTTACCACAGCGTACTTATTAGTATTTGAAAATTCAATCAAATATATTTTCAAAGAATGTAGTAAAACTAAGAAAGTTGAAGTTAATGTTAAATTGCATGTAAATCTGAAAAAGATTCAATCCTTCCGAGAATTTACAGTGGACCAGTTATAACGTCAACTAAATATAAAATACGGGAACCCGGCCGTTGTAAACAAATACTACTTGTTATTATTGACCTAAGCAACAAAATATGCAGAGGAGTTGACGTATATTGTACTATTAAACTTTAAAAAAACATAATTCTTTGTCATGAACGACTCTAATCATTTAGAACATTAAAAAAACTCTCAGAGACTTAGGTAAAACACTTAAATTTTTATAATGGCTTGTTTGCAATTAAATCAAGTATTTTTAAATAATTATTAATGTGTGACAACGAAAGACTTAAGCGTTATAATTTTTATTATGTTCAACCCCAAAAATTAACCTTTGACGACTGAAACACTTAAATCTCTTATAGTGGCTTGTTTGCAATTAAATCAAGTATTTTTAAGCTAATCAAAAATTTAGTGACAACGAAAGATTTAAGCGTTATAATTTTATTAATATTCAACCCTAAAATTAACCCTCTCGACCGCTAAAACATTAGGATTCTTATTGTAGCTTATTAATAATAATAATAATAATAATATAATAATAATGTTAATCATTTATTGACTACCACATATTATCAATATAAAGTCTAGCCAAATGGAAAACAAATTCAGTGAACTGGTTTTCATTGTTTTCCATTATTGTTCACATTGTAATTTACTTATAATATAATTTTTAAATGTGGATAAACTACTTAAACTAAAGTAATTATAATACATGTTATACAACATGGCTGTTTGATATCCAAATGCATTTGAATTTCTCAGTATTGTGTTTAGGAATCATCAGTAGGTTTTTCCTCTTGGCTTTTCCCCTGTAGTTATAAAATTCAAGAGTTCATACAAATATAAAGGTTTTTGGACGAGATTATTTTATAAACAAAGCATAGAAGCAGGAAATTATATCTAGTATCAATTTTTAATATATTATGTTTATTATAATAAGGAGTTATGTGCGAACGTTTTGCAACATAATAGGTACGCATATTTAAAACATCTGTTTTGAAGAACTTGTATTTTATTTCTAAACGCATTAGTTAAATATTTATAGTATTCAACAATACCGTATTCTATTATGCTAAGCACCAAAAGATCTAGTAATATTATATTTTAATTCAGTTTTGATATAGCGTTAATCATTAGTTTATAAAAGTCTTTTTCAAAATCGTTTTTTGATTGCTGACGTAACTGTGTGTTTAAATCTATGGACTTTTTTTAAATGCATACCCAGTCTGAAATACATTTTAAAATTTTTATAATGAATTATATATTTTTTCTTGGATACAATGTCAATAGTAATTTTTAAGTTTTGATTTTGAATTTGGTGGAGTCTATGCTCCGGGGCTAGCGGTAAATCACTATGCAAATCATTTAGATGTTGAGGGTAGTCTAAGTCACATTCAAGAATGTATCCAATATTGAAATCATTTGGGGTATTCAAGATTTCGGAAATATTAATGTTTGAAGTGAATTCGAAACCGCCATATGGTAGGTTTTGAGACATGCAAGCTCCATATAAGTTATTCACATCGTAGTACATTAAGTATGTGCTCTCTGATTTGGATCATATCCGTTTGTCATATATTTATTATTTGCTTTTGCATATCTATTCGAACATTGAGAGACACCTCTTCTGATTCCTTTCTCAATAAAAAGTATGGTATCTATATCAGTAATAAGTTCTAAAGAAATGTTTGTAGTTTTCAACATGGCATCAAAGGTTAAACCCGAAGCTGTTAAATAATGAAGAGGGTCGAGGGAATATGTTTTTAAACAAGTATCACAGAACGCTTCAAAAATGTCAATCAATAATAGGAGATCTGTTTTTAAATATAAATCCGAGTAATCACCTAGCGTCTGAATATTAAAAGTATTCCAAACGTTTACAGCATGACAATAGTCTTCAGGTGAAATATGTTGATCATGTAATCTATTATAAAAGTTATTTTTGTTGGCAATTTTGTTTCATTTAGTTTTCCCAAGAATCAATATAATCGTATGGAAAAACTCCTTTTCTATTTATTAAATTGAATTCTTCAACATTATTGCAATGGGATGCTGTTATTAACTTTTTGTTTGTTGTTTAAATTATTTGAAAGATTCTCTAAGCTTTAAGCCATAAAACGAAAGGAATCTATAAACCTAAGAGAAATATTTGTTCCGGAAACTCGTTTAGTAAAAGATATATATTTTTCTTTATTTATGGGTAACAACTTAATGGTTTCTTCAAAAGATGAAAATAATTCTTTGATTATAAAATGGGCATCATATCCGCTCAAGTTATGAAAACCACTGGGATTGCAACCTTGATGAGCTGCGCCCTAAACTGGCATGTCTGATGTTGATGGTCGCGTACACGAGTTTCATTATCAGCAATTGTTTTTTGCAAATGTGACAAGTATTGGTATTAACAAAATTATAATTTTGGGCATCATCAAGTGTTGTCATTGGTACAATTGTTTGTAATTTATCATTACAATAAACAGCTATATTTTTTAATTCGTTTATGAACCAATTAATACAATCCTTTCCTCGATATATCGAAAACTTTGATAAATTATTGTCGTAAGAGCATTTAAAATAGTAAGCTACACTATATGGAGTATGTTTTGTATGGTGAAGTTTTTTGTAAAACGAATTGGTCTCATAACAATTTTCTAAAATACTTTCCAAGTCTGCGTATATAGAGAAAGGAACCTTCTCTTGGTAACGATAATTTTAAAAGACAAAAATTTATCTGATTCTTTTTGGTAATTGTACCCTGCAGTGATTAACTTGCGAACAATTTATTTTATGTTTTTCAAGCAATACCTCTGACGTAAAGTGATTCAAGCAACGGTCACAAATAAATATTTTATGTGAATCAGAGGATAACTGCTTTGATAAAAGAGCTGACATGTTTTTAATCCAGACAAAGTGAAACAATAAAAATTCATTACGCAATCCATTATTGGTAGAGTTAGAACTTAACTGCAGCATCAACATGTTAATTACTCTAATGTCTAATAAATGAACAGGGTAAAACTTTTTATTTTCAATACAATAAAGATTAATAGCTAAGTTATTAAGTTCTTCAAACTTTCTTACATCTTTTATTGTGATGGGAAATTGAATACCACCATAATTTAACACCTCACTGAAATGAGGGTAGGAGAACATTCTATTAAAATTTTGTTGATTGGAAACAAAGCAGAAACCAAAGACCAAAGAAAGCAGTGACTATCATTGTTCTGAACATTAATCACAGCATGCCTATTTTTGATAAAATTTGGAGGCGGTACGTATGTTGAATAACCTACTTTTAAGGGATCATATCTGTTAATATTAACTTTCAACCCTAAAATTTCTAATAAAACCCAGCCTGAATCTTTTTCAAAAGACTCTTGCAATTTTGTCATGAGTTTATCTATGATATTGTCTTTGATACCATTTTTAAATTAGTTGAACAATCAATTGGATGGTTTTTGGTAGCAAATGTTTTTAAATCTACATCTCCATATTAGGTTTTATAAAATTAGCAGAAAAAATTACATTAAATTTAAGCATACATTTTTAATTTTACTTAAAAAACATTTAAAAGATTTATTCAAAAATGCTAAAGGGTCCTTAATGCTTACGGTTGATATCATTCCTGTTCTAATTCTTTTGTTAAAGCACGATTCAATGTTGTCCCATATCACATTGCAGTTTCTTCGTTTTGGTGTTGTTGTTGTTGACAAACCCGTGCCAATAAACTTTTCCTAAGCTCCTTAATTTTACATCTACAGCGCTTGAGGTGCGCTAAACTTATCTCCAGAGATGAAGCAGACTCCAAAACATTATCTTTTTGTAAATTTCATTTTTAATTGCTTTGCTAACAATTCTAATAGTGCGGTTGACGTAAATTAGTATATTATCAACTTCTTCCAATGTTCTTACTTTATCAATATAAAGATATAAAGCACTTACTGAACGTTTGCACAAACTTGTAACACACTCCATGACTTTGAGAATTAAAATAACATGATACTACACAGATACGTATACAGGGTGATTCATTACTATTTGGAAATAATTTAACACTAGAATCCCGACCATTAATTATGAAGATTTAACCCAAAACACCTAGATGAAAGGTCGCTCATTACTAAGTTACAGGGTCTTTTGTTTAAAAATTTTTAAATGATTTGTGCTTAATATTTTAAAATTAATTGACGTATTTATTTCATATTTGGCAGGGAGTGTAGACACTGTACACCTACACCCTTCTAAATTATGTTAAACAAACATTTCTGTCTACTATCAAAGACGTACGACAGGGGTAAGTGACCGGTTAATCGTGCCCAAATTCTACGCCACTGGCGGAATAAAAATTTTAGTACAATTTTTCGATCCTCCAATATTTATTAAGTAAATAATGTACTCTTTCCTCATAACGATTAAGTCAATATTTCTCGAGATATTTTAAGTTAAACATGAAGCTGTACCATTGAATTGAAAAAATGAAAGCACCCCACTAGATCAAAAGAATTAATTCAGTTCAGAGCCAACTACACGAAACAAATAATATTGAAAAATTATCCATCAAATGTGACTTATCGGATTGTAATTTAAATAGAAATCAGGTTATTTGCTTTAATATTTTAAAATCACTTTGAATTATTTTAAAGTTAGAAGATGTATTTTATTTTTGTCAATAAATTTTAGTATCTTTATTGTTAATACAGATTAAAGTTTAATTTGCGTATTAAATGCAATCCACTGGCTCAAAACGTCGATATTAGTTATTACCAAGTTACATACCAAAATTAAAAAATGATACAGCTTCATGTTTAACTTAAAATATCTCGAAAATATTGACTTAATCGTTATAAGGAAAAAGTACATTATTTACTTAAAAATATTGGAGAATCGAAAATTCTACTAAAATTTCTATTCCGCCAGTGACGTAAAATTTGGGGACGATTAACCGGTCACTTACCCTATCGTACGCCTCTGGTAGTAGACAGAAATGTTTGTTTAACGTAATTTAGAAGGGTGTACAGTGTATACACTTCCTGCCAAATATGAAATGGATATGTCAATTAGTTTTAAAATACTAAACACCAATAGTTTTTAAATTTTTAAACAAAACACCCTGTAACTTACTAATGAGCGACATTTTATCTAGGGGTTTTGGGTTAAATCTTCATAATTTGAGATCGGGATTCTAGTGTTAAATTATTTCCAAATAGTAATTAATCACCCTGTATACAGTGTGTCAATTTAAAAAATTACAATGGGCAATATCACACAAACGAAAAATGATATCAAAAATGCTTAAAACCGTTTCTAGGATAGGAAGGGGGAAATAAAAGGAACATAAAGAAGAACTCACCTTCATCAACTCTAAGCCCCACCTACCCCCACTAAAAAGTTTAAATAGCAAACCCGTACTTGTGATACATTATTGAAAAGCCTATAAAAAATGCTAAACAATGGAACCGACTTTGAACATTTACTTAATTGATATTTTAACAAATTTGTAGTTCAGCAAAAACTTCATTAAATGTTCCATTTAAGGCAAGGTTTCACAATTGATTCACCCTGTACAATTATTATTTATACCGTTGTATAGCATTTTTTATAGACTTTTCAATAATGTATCACAAGTAAGGGTTTGCTATTTAAACTTTTTAGTGGGGGTAGGTGGGGTCTAGGGGTTGATTAGGGTGAGTTCTTTTTCATGTCATTTTAGTTCCAACTTCTTATCCTAGAAACGGTTTTAAGCATTTTTTGATATCAGTTATCGTTTGTGTGATATTGCCCATTGTAAGTTTTTAAATTGACACTCTGTATAGAGAATGATCGTGTATGTTGTTGCACGAGCACTAATACTGATATCTGTGTGATGAAAGTGGGGTTAGAGAGTAGTAAGCAATCACTGAACTAAAGTTATTCAGGTTTTCTACAATGAACATTACGCTTGAAATTGAATTAGAAATTCAGTAACAAGCACAAAATGTTTATTCAAACCATTTGAAACAAGCAATTGCAAACCGTTGTGTTGGTAATTATAGAAACGTTTTTGACTTTGTGCTTAATAAGGAAGATTTTATTATTATTGAAGATATTCTTCAATATGTGACTACACGGGGTTGGTTAATGAATGCAAGTGATTTACGTAACCTAATTCGTATAAGAAAAATATTAGAAAATTATGTAAGAAGTATTTCAAAGATATGTGATAGAAATAGATATGCAACTATAAATATATTTACTCTCGATAAGATCTTAGTTGATAATAACTTGAAACATGGTGTTTCTAATAAGTTGTATATTATGAAGTTATTAGCAGGACTGAACTATAGTGAATACCACAAAATTATCCAGTAGAACAAATTTTAGGAAACTTTCAATCTACTGACGGTTGGATTGATGAGTTGATATGCGAAGTAGCTCGGTTAGCTGACACTAAGTTTTTAAAGAACATTTTTGATCTAACAAGTGATGAAAATATATCCTTCAAATTTCAACCTTCGCACAATCCGAGGCATGATGCAGTTTTAACATGGTTGAATCAAAACATATCAAAAGGACGTAGCAATCGAGCAGCTCCATTAGGTTGTCAGTCTGATTCATGCTGTGAAAGGGCCATCAACAAACTTGATCGATTACGAAAACACTTTGTCTATGTTAGCACCATATATTTGATTTAATAAAAGACAAACATATTTTAAAGCGTTTTATTTGCATGTCTTAAGCGTATTTATACAATTTATGCGTCGATTATGGTTTTGTCCTTTAAACTTTAAAGGCTTTAACGTTAATGCAATCTTTAAATGTCAGTCTTAAAGAAGTAGGGGAAAACGCTATTGTGATTTTATTCCTTCAGCAAGCAAACTTTAAGTTGTGAAGTTAAAGGTAGCTAACTTCGTGGCTACTTATTACCGTATTTTATCTACGTTTATTACATAACCTTAAACAATTTAAACACCGCAGTTTTTAGTAGGTATACGTATATTCTTTATATTTAACGTGGGTTTCTAAAATCTGGACATAAAATTGACAACAAGGAGAATATGTTAAAGTAAGTTGTATTTTAATAGGATTTTAAGATTAGCAAAATAATCAATTTTTAATAAATAATGTTTATCTTTCAGTACAAAAAAACGCACTAAAATACTTTAAAAGAGCAGTATGCAATTTATCTAAAATTTATGGAAGACAACACATATGGGGTCTGACAATTCTAAGGGATTTTGGGTGTCCCTCATTATCCTTCTCTGAATTCTCAAGTAGTTTCTAAAATGTACAAATGTTAAAGTAATTGTTTAAATAAAAAACTAAACAATATTTGAAATTTGAATATGTACCAATTTTACTACATTTTGATTATGTACAGTATACCTACGTACCGTTCATTATCGTATTGAAATAATAAGTACGCAAATCTAGCCACAGTTCGTTGTTCATTTTGAATAATACTTGCTTAAATATTCTTTTAAACACAAGATACGTTGCTGTGCGTTATTCGAATATTTTTATAAACAAATCATAACGAACGGAACGTGACATGCGTATTAAATGCCTTTAACCGTTTAAAGGTGCTAGACACCACCTTTATAATTTAAAGAAAACTTTAAACAAATCGTTAAAGCCTTTAAGTCGAAACCATAGTCGCACTTTTGTTAAAGACTTTAAACTTTCTAAGGTTAAAGACTTTAAACACTTAAGGAAAAACCTAAATCGACACATAAGTCTTATAAACTATTGTAATGTACAATTCCTAGTTAAATTTATCATTGTTGTTTATCCAAGATCTTTCATTTAATCCATACCATTTTACGTATGCTTTGTTTCCTTTAAGTTTCAGTACTTTTCTACTAGATATACATCAGACTTCCTCGAATATCTTCAATAAAAATAAGTAACGGGGTTCGTAATTTGAACTTTTAATTTTAAAAGTCCAAAGACCAATTTGTCTATATCCTTTCCAAAAATTCCTTTATTCTTACTTATTCGTACTACTTCACCCACTTTAAATTTAGAGCTTTTTGGAAAAGTTTTAATAACACTCAAAATTGAAGACAGATTCGTCTTGGAGGATACCTGTTTAGATAGAGTGGACTGTAGTTTAAATTTTAATTGTTTTATTTATTTTAATACATTTATTAAAATTTATAATGCATTGAATAATACATTGCGACTCGTCTCGAGCGTGCATTGCATTAATACGCGGTGAAGCCCGCTCACACATCAAGTTTGTGTGGGGATGTTCCCACCACCGACCGCCAAATTAAAAAAAATTGAAGTGCATGTAAAATTATCTTAACATAAACTCCCCTTGAACGTGATAAGATACGTTCAAAGTAACATATAGATATATATATATATATATATATATATATATATAGAACAAAAATCTCATAACATAACAATAGGTACATAAAATGTGAATACATAATGCAAAATCGATAATAAACATAACAAACAAATCCGTAAGTATACATTTGCTTAAAACCAACTTAAATATTTATTTAATTTTTATTTTCAGGTAAGGGCAATAGACATATCTTTGTAATTGTTTCTTAAACACCCGTGCATTGTCTTTACAGATACCACCCGCACTACCCGGTCCTTTCCAGGATACAGTTGCTCTATTCTGCCGATGGCCCATTTGCAAGGAGGTAAGTTTTCATTTTGTAATAAAACCAGTGCTCCTACTTCTATGTTGATTGCATTCTTCCCTTCCATTTATTTCGATGTTGAAGAGTGCAAAATACTACTCTCGACCACCGCTTCCAAAACCCTTGGTATAATTGTTGTAAAGCTGATATCTGGATAATTTATTTTGCTTGATTTCCAATATATTTGGGTCCGAACTGTGATTAAAGGTTTACCAATCAAAAAATGGGATGGAGTTAAAGGTTGATAGTCATTTGGGTCAGAAGACATTGCGTACATTGGGCGGGAATTTAACGCAGCTTCAATTTGTACTAATAAAGTATAAAATTCATCAAAAGTTAAATGATTACTGCTTAACACCTTTGTTAAAAGACCTTTAACGCTTTTACGGCCGCCTCCCAAATGCCACCGAAGTGTGGACTTTGGGTGGAATAAACGACCACGCAATATTTTCATTCGCGCACATATTGTAAATTTCATCATTTGCACTTGTCAAAAATTTGTACAAGCACTTTAGTGCGTTGTTTGATGCGGTAAAATTTGTCGCATTATCCGAAAATATACGGAAGGTTTTCCCTTCTTGAGGTAAATCGTCGTAATGCCGCGATGAACATTCTGAGGTTAAGTTTGTTATCAATTCCAAATGTATTGCCTTATAAGCAAAACAAATAAATACACAAATGTAACTCTTATTCAATTTATAATTTCGACCTATTCTGTCACGAATTAAATAAGGACCAGCATAATCAATACCGGTATTCTCAAACGGACTATTCACACTGACTCTTGCCTTAGGAAGGTCAGCCATTATTGCTTCCAACGTTCTCGGTTTTGATCTAAAACACCGAATACAAGAACGAAGTAATCTTTTTGCGAGATTCATACCTGAGGTAGGCCAATAATTTTGTCGCACGATTGACAACAACAATTGGGGTCCTGCATGAAATAAATTTTTATGTTCATTGAGAAATATTAGATAAGTAAAATAATGTTTTCCATCTAATAAAATGGGATGTTTGAAATTGTAAGGTAAGTTAGAATGTTTTAACCTCCCCAACTCTAATTAAATTGTCCGTATCTAAGAATGGTGTAAGGGCTGCTAACCTATTATTTTTGAAATTAGTGACTCCTTTATGAGTTCTTTTTTTTGAAAACTGTCATTCTGCGATAATGTGATAAGTTTAACATTTGATTCATTCAGCTCGTTAACAGTTAATACACCTATTCTTTTTGTAAATTTGATCTGCTTGCCTTTAAATTGTAGATGAATCTTAAAATATAAGCACATATACGTTTTAATTTTGTGTAAGAAGAAAACCTATTAATTAACCAGGCAGAATTTTCAACATTTAAACCTAAATTTATTTGTAATTTTAGTTCTGGTACTTCTCTATCGTAAGAAATATCTGTTTTAGGCCACATTGTTGTGTCTTCATAAAGAAATTGTGGCCCCTTCCACCATAAATCTGAATTCATAATTTTATTTGGCATTACACCTCTGCTAGCTAAGTCAGCAGGGTTGTCCTTTGTATTGACATAAAACCATTTGTTTGCCTTTGTTGTTTTGCCTAATTTGATTTATACGATTAGCTACAAATACCGTTAGCGTTTTAATTGGCATATTTATCCAACTACTTTTGAATCACACCATAAATAGTAATCTAAGTTCATTTGATCTAGTGCATTCAATACCTTCGTCAATAACTTTGTCAGTAAAATTGCACCACACAATTCTAAACGTGGAGTGCTTAATTCTTTCAAAGGACTTACTTTAGTTTTTGAACATATTAAGCTAACTTTCGTTTTATAGTCGTTCACACTTCGTATATATATTGCAGCTGCGTATGCGTTTTTACTGGCATCGCAGAAGCCGTGTAATTGAATATTATTAGCATTTTCACAAATCACTCTTCTGATTATTTTCAAATCATGTAAATCATTTAGCCTTTTACTAAATTGAATCCATTTTGTTTGAAGATCACTTGGAATTTCATCATCCCAATCCAACTTTAACGTCCATAAGTATAATGCAAGGGCTTATTAGTCCTAAAGGATCATAAAACTTGGAAATATCGGATAACAATTTTCTTTTCGTTATATTTTGGACAATTTCTAATTTAGTGATATTGAAAGACAAAACGTCGTCAGTGGTATTATATTGCATTCCCAGTGTTTTGACTTTATCAGTAATAATGTAATCAGTATTTGATAAACAAAACTCTTTTGAGATTTTCATACTATTACTTACCCATTTTGTCAATATAAAACCCGATTTCTTTAACAAATATGAAACATCTGAGCAAGCTGTTACAGCTTCGTCTTCATTATCAAAACCCGTAACAAGATCATCTACATAAAAATCTTTACGAATTATATTTGAAGCAATCGGAAATTCTTGTTCATTTTCAATAGCAATTTGTAGCAAACAACGTAACGCTAAGTATGGAGACGATGCCATACCATAAGTAACAGTATTTAGAATAAACTGCGATATTTCTTCATTCGAATTATCGCGCCATAATATTAGCTGTAATGGTCGATCTGCAGGATCAACTAATATCTGTCTGTACATTTTTTGAATATCAGCGCAGACTACATATATTTGTATTTTCTAAATCTAATTAGCATAGAAAATATCTCATTTTGATATGGTTTTCCTATATATTGTAATGAATTTAGTGACCAACCGGAATCGGTAGCAACTGAACCGTCAAAAACAACTCTTAATTTTGTCGATACGCTATCTAAGCGCCATACCGCATGATGAGGTAAAAACAAGATTTGGTGCGCTATTGGTAAGGTACATTTTGACATATGTCCTAATTCTAATATTCTTTAATAAACTGCAATAAATTGTTTTAACTTGTCATCAGTTTGAAACCTTTTTCTAAATTCAAAAATCTTTTTAACGCTATTTTTTCGAATCACCTAACAAATTGGGTGAATGTTTAAACGGTATCCGAACAACAAATCTACCATTATCATTTTTTGTGAAAGTATTTACAAAGTGATTTTCGCATTGAACTTCATCTAATGTAAAATTTTCTAATTCATTTTCAACATCCTCTAATTCCCAAAATCTTTTTAAATCAAAATTTAAATCTGTAACATCGCTTTCATTTGTTACTAAAATTATGAGAATTTTTCCATTTGAATTGCAAGCACACCCGCGCAACCCAACCTAATTTCGTATCCTGTAATACTGGTTTATTTTTCCCTAAATGAATAGTTTTGCTTTAGTAGTACCCAAAAATATTCTACTACTTGATTAGACTCATTGAACTTTGGATCTGCTAAGCTTATTCAGTAGGAATATTCCAACTTGTTACATCAATAAACGTCCGTAATTTTATTTATTATAAAACATGGAAATTCAGTACAATAATCATTGAAACGTGATTTAATTTGTACATTGCATTTTAAATTTAGCTTTGAATTTATTTGATTTATCCCTATTACGGATGTCTCTGTAGGTATTTGTTTTAATTTTAATTTACACAATAAATCTTTTGTTATAAATTTGATTGCGACCCGCTATCTAATAGAGCGCGTGCTAAATGGGAATTTTTGTGCATCTAAAATTGACACAAGTGCTGTTGAAAGCAATACATAAACGTCTTTTCCCGCGTTGATAAAGACACCTGCCTTTCGGTAGACTTTAAACTACATCGTTATTTATATGAATTAAAGTGTTATGTTTGTCGGCACAAACCTTACAAATAAATTTTGATTTACAATCGTTTGCATTGTGTCCTACGCACAAGCAATTATTACACAAATTTAATTTTTCAACATGTTTGAACCGATCATCAATCGACAATTTCTCAAACTCGGTGCAATTATAAATCTTGTGATTTTCTTTACAAAATTACATTTATATTTTTAAAACTAGTGGAAACAAGTGATCGTACTTTAGTATTAGTTTGATTTTATCACCTTAACACATTTGTTAATTTCGATTGTTTCCAAAATTTGCACGTTGATTTAAAACGTTTTCATATCATTTAAATTGGGACTTTTAATTGCATATTGAAATTTTTCCCATTCTTCTTGTGTAACACGACACAATTTTGAATTAATAATATATATTAGAAATGCATCCCAATATTGAACTGGTAATTTTAACATTTCTAATGCTTTAATACAACAAACAAGTTCAACAG
>JALBCR010002396.1:0-29571 GCA_030710515.1 Abscondita cerata | reverse complement strand
ATCATTGTACTTCGTTCAGTTACATATTGCTGATTATTGTACTCATTTGTAAATTGATCTAAATATCAATCCCACTTAAATTTACCTCCCATTCCTAAATTTTTGTACAAATCAGTTTTAAGGTTCTTATTGCTTTCTCAACAATACTAGCGTTTTGTATACTATACTAAATAATGATTAATATTAAATTTTAATTAACTTCTCAAACTCATCATTATAGAATTCAGTTCCCTTATCGGTTTGTAGATGTTTAGGTATTCTTTTTCTTTTGTTTTGAGGATGATTCCATCATAACAGCTACTTCGTGTTTCGTCTTTATTTTAATGCTTGAGTCCCATACAAACTTTGAAAAACAATCTATGATTACCAGAATATGTTTATCCTTTATTTTCTTTAGCGTTGGCATGTAAACTCTCTAAATCACTCTGCCAAACATCGTCGAATCCTATGGCTACCTTTCGCCGAGGATAATTTTTCTAGCCGGTTTGTAACTCGTTCACAACATTTGTTTTGCATCCATTGTTCACTATTTTTTTGTATTCTTTCGTCCAACTTTTTGGTATCATCTACGTCAAGTAATTTTATTTAAATAAGATCTCAAATAATTTAATGTAACACGTCTTAATCATTTATAGGATTGCAACGTTCGTTAAACGTTTCTAATAACATCAAATTGAAAATCGTAAGTGTATTTAAACGGTTTTGAATAGGTTCAGCATTCAAACCGGTTGATGCTATTTAAGAATGAATTGTGTTTAAATATGCGCTATATATTTAAAAATTGAAGATGGTTTTCGATATAACCATCTTCATATAACTCCTAGTGCTAATTTCATATTAAATCCACCGTATCCTGCTAATTTCTCAGCCCACAAAAGTTGTAATCGATCAATCAATTCGTGCACATTGTTCCAGTATTTATACTCAACAGGTTTTGAGTTAAATTCTTTATAGAAAACACCATACCTACGTTTTTTGTTTTTAGCTTATCTTCTTCTTCTTTCTCTATTAATAACGGCTTAATTACTTCTATGTATTTCTTTTACGTGTTACCATTAATTGTTCAGGAAGATCTAATGCCGAGCGACATTTGTTTGGATTACAATATCTCTATAGATTATTTCTGTCTTCAGAAGTTACAATGTTATAATTAGGATTGTTCATTATTAGTAGTTTGTATAGTCTGGAGTACCTTCATACTTTACCATCAATAACGATATCTTTATCATCTGAGTGACGTATGATTTGGCAATCATCCATTTATCATTAGTGACTTCCATGATTAATTCCGTAGGTATTTAAATTAATGTCCGCAGAATTCTTGCCGCTATGAATCATTCTATTGACGTAGATTCTTGGTAACTCATGATACTGTTCTAAAAATGAATCACCTGATGATGAATCCGAGATATATACTAAATGAACGTTGCATTTCTACGTTCTTCTTTCTTTATATTTCTAGATGAGTTAGTAGCACCAGTTTCATATATATTCTGCAGGTTGAACTGATTTCTTTGGAAATGTTGACGAATGTTCTTCAAATGTTTCTAAGGGTTGAACTTTCCATCTACCATAGTTCTTTTTAAATATTGGCGAACCTTCAAAATTATGACTTATCGAATTATTTGAGTGTGGAGTTGATGATCGTTTTAAACTTTCTTTTTCGGTGATTTGTGGTCACTCATCAGGCCGACTGACCACGAACACACTAAACGGATCGGGCAAACATAGTCGACCAACACCGACTGCGCACGAACATAACCGACAGATCACGGAACATAGCCGACCAACACCGACTGCGCCCGAACACAACCGACAGATTTACGAACATAGCCGACCAACACGGACGGCACAAAACATTTCTTGACTGATTACGAACATACCCCGACCGCACACGAACAGACGCGCACGCCCCACAACGACCGAGCATCAACGACGCCATCTTGACTTACTCACAAAAAGACGACCAAAATTCAAATTTCGCAAAGTGAGCCAGAAACTGTACTACTACACTACTGATACCGTACACCTATTAAAATTTTTGACATAATGCCAATAATTTGAAAAGCCGCTGAAGCTTTAAGGGACATGAATTCCTGGTCATTTAAATTATTTCAACTACGACTAGAAAACAAAACAGCCACTTCAACGGTTTCTATAGAGATACACAAAGTCAACATTTTCGACCGCTTGAAGATAATAGTAGATTATTTTACTAGGAGTTAAACAATGCTAATAGAGCTTAAAAGTTAAGTGAAACAATTATATTTTTTAACTCAAGTGAAATCTATTATTTTTTCTTGAAGCGTTTGTTGTTGATTTTCATGCGTTATTTTTCATAATTTTCGAGAGATTCTCGAGTGTTATAGTGACGTTTATTCTCGACGAATCAATATGAATATGAAATACATGAAATAAACCGAGGTACCAACCTCTAAATAGTTGTAAAAAACAAAAGAACTATTGCTTTTTAATGTTTAGACAATATAAAAGCGTTTCAGCGTCTGCCAGTAGTTCAATAATATGCCGTTTTATTGTCGCTTGAAGAAAATAGTAGATTATCTTACTAGAAAGTTAAACAATATAATTGTTGAGCTTAAATTATTGCTGGCGAGGCGTTAACCGAGTACAGCAAATTAAGCAAAACAATTATATTTTTTTTAACACCAAGTGAAATATATTATTTTTTCTTGAAGCGTTTATTGTTAGTTTTCATGCGTTATTTATTTTCACAATATAATTGTTGAGCTTAAATTTTTGCTGGCAAGGCGTTAACCGAGACAGCAAATTAAGCAAAACAATTATATTTTTTAACTCCAAGTAAAATATATTATTTTTTATTCAAGCGTTGATTGCTACTATTCATGTGTTATTTTCAAATTTTCGAGATTCTCGAGTGTTATAGTGACGTTTATACTCGACGAATCAAGTTGGTACTTTACTATAACATTTATAATATGACATAACCGAGGTACCAACCTCTAAATAGTTGTGAAAACAATGGAACTGTTGCTTTTAAATGTTTAGACAGTAAAAAGCGTTTTTAGCGTCTGCCAGTAGTTCAATAATATGCCGTTTATTGTCGCCTGAAGAAAATAGTAGATTATTTTACTAGGAGTTAAACAATATAATTGTTGAGCTTAAAGTTTGCTGGCGAGGCGTTAGCCGAGACAGCAAATTAAGCGAAATAATTATATATTTTAACTCAAGTGAAATATAATTTTTTCTTCAAGCGTTTATTGATAAGTTTCATGTGTTATTTTCAAATTTTCGAGATTCTCGAGTGTTATAGTGACGTTTTATTCTCGACGAATCAAGTTGGTATTTTACTGTTACATTCATAATATGACATAACCGAGGTACCAACTTATAAATAATGGTGAACACAAAAGAACTGTTGCTTTTAATGTTTAGGCAGTAAAAAACCTTTTAGCGTCTGCCAATAGTTCAATAATATGCCGTTTTAATGTCGCTTGAAGAAAATAGTAGATTATTTTACTAGGAGTTAAACAATATAATTGTTGAGCTTAAAAGTTTGCTGGCGAGGTGTTAGCCGAGACAGCAAATTAAGCGAAACAATTATATTTTTAACTCCAAGTGAAATATATTATTTTTTCTTCAAGCGTTTATTGCTAGTTTTCATGTGTTATTTTCAAATTTTCGAGATTCTCGAGTCTTATAGTGACTTTTTATTCTCGACGAATCAAGTTGGTACTTTACTGTTACATTCATAATATGACATAACCGAGGTACCAACCTCTAAATAGTTGTAGAAACAAAATAACTGTTTTGCTTTTAATGTCTAGACAGTAAAAAGAGTTTTTAGCGTCTACCAGTAGTTCAATAATATGACGTTTTATTGTCGCTTGAAGAAAATGTATTTTTTTATGTAGTTGTTGACACTATTGAACAGTTTTCACCACGTCCAAATGTTTCCTTTGAAATCTTTTATCGTAATAGCATGAAATTTTTCTTTCACCTGCAAGATTTTTTTAATATTGCAACCACTAAATTTCATTAGTTCCTTATGTTAAAAAACTAGGCAAATCACAATCAGATCACAATTTTCGTACCATTCGGAAAATCGCTAGTGCACTTGCTAGTGCATGAACTCAGTACCAGCATTCAAACTCAAGCATTTATGATGACGTAAGACAAAAGTTCCGTTAGCACAAGCGTAACCACTATAACCTAAAATTGCCAATTTTAATTAATGAAAAATTAGTAAATAAATAAACTTTATTAAACAAATGCAAACATATATACATTGCATTACATGTATATAATTTATACTAACTGCTAGTATATATTGACTTGAGTGAAGTCTGGAAGGAATTGGGGAAGTACCGAAAGGGGATTATCTGCGATTGCAGAAAATGTCCAATGTGGATTTACATCACAGTTTAGATACAGAAGGTATGTCAACTATGGGCGATCCTCATAGCGCACAAATGCAGGCAAACATAAGTAAACCTGAGCAAGCTTCAAGACAAACAAATTTGCAACGTATTCAACAGCGTAAACAAGCAGTTCTTAGCTTTCCTTATAATCGAAATTACTTAAACTCGCAATCTACTCAAAATGTCAAGTAGGTATTAATTAATGTGTATGTAAAGGGAAGAAATAATATTATTTTAGATTGATAAGTGTGAATGTACTGGATGGAAGAAACTGAGAATGCTTTACCTAACACATCATTTAATGACCCTTGTCGCTGCGAACATGCGTTAGAGGCACACATTTCACATTTAAGAGTCAAAAACTGAGGCAGATATTAATCGTGTTTGTTAGGTATGGTGGTGGACGTTGATAATATTTACACATCAATGAACAGGGAAGAGAATCCTGATACAAAAAGTTTACAGTTACCTTTTTAAGGTATAGAGTAATTTGCATAAATTTGTTGTTATCAATTTATCCTTAGCTTTTACGTAAGTGCATCTTAACCTTGGATACACCTGTAGTTGAAGGACCTTTGGGCCAACCACCATTTGAAAAACCATCTATTCATAAAGCAGTTACTAATTTAGTGATGTACAAATTTTCACATTTACCCCAACAAGAATGGAAAACCATTTATGAATTGGCAAAGATTTTTTTGCATTGCCTTAATACTTGGGATTTTCCATCGCCAAGTAGCCAGAAACAAGTTGTTAGTCAGGAGGAAGCTACGGTTTATGCAATTGCTTACACTAGGTAATGGAATTGTTTATGAAATTGAAAAAATTATCTGTTACATTTAGATGGTTAATTTTTTGTCACATACCTGCATTTTGTGATTCTCTTCCCATTATGATACCACACAAGTTTTTGGACGCCCTTGTTAAGAGCGGTGTTTAAATATGTTCGTCGACAAATTATGGATCAGTTTCATCAAGAACTGAACGGATGCCTTTGGAGAGGAGGATCATGGTTCTCACTCATTTTCCACCTTTTTGAATCAATTGGATGAAGAAATCTATGCAACAAATTCACCAATTTGGGACCCTGAGTTTAAACAAGTACCATCTCCGCATCTTCAAGCACTTTTAGATACAAGTAAAAAAGAATAAACTTGAATAGAAAAAAATTTAACTCTTGACTTTCAGAAGTCGGTACCCTAAGAGACCAGGAGAGTTTGAGAAACTGTTACCTAATGATAAAGATAGTTACACAACAATTACTTTAAATGCTAATTTAAATTTGATAGAAAAAGTGATGGGACTCCATTTAGGGAATCTAAGAAGAGAAAATTGGATTGGATGAACAGTTTGAAGATTTGAGTAGATGAGACTGTCGAGAAATTATCGCCACAATTAATGATCCCAATTATATGACAGGACCTGATGTAAGTTGAAGCCCTTGTAATTTATTGATATTTAAGTGCAGAAATGTAGGTGGTTTTTTCGGAAAATGCCCCAGCCAGAGATGAATATCCAAAGTTAGAGGAGAAAAGAAAAATTATTGAATTCCATGTTGTTGGTAATAGTTTAACTGCACCTGTTACTGAAGCAAACGATGCTTTGGTTGATAGGACTTCAGAATGTGTTCTCACATCAATTACTAAGGATGCCTAAGGAATATATCAGTCAATTATTGTTTGATCCGTAAGGTCACTTTTAATTTAATTTTGGTTTCATTTCATTGTTTACTATAGGAAGCATCGCATTCATGGCATTAATTAAAGATAACAGCCCCATTGGTGGAATATGTTTCGCACTTTTCCAACACAAGGGTTTACAGAAATTGTGTTCTGTGCTATAACATCTAGCGAACAAGTTAAAGGATATGGAACGCATATGATGAATTACCTGAAAGATTATCATATACGTAAGAACATACTGCATTTCTTAACATTTGCCGATGAGTTTGCGATTGGTAAAACCTTCTCCTAATTTAATAATTTCATTGTTTTAAATTTCATCAATTCAGGTTACTTTGAAAAACAGGGTTTTCAAAAGACATCAAATTGTCAAGACCAATTTATCAAGGCTATATAAAAGATTATGAAGGAGCTACTTTAATGCATTGCAATTGAATCCAAAAATTGTTTATACTGAATTTACTTCAGTAGTTCGTAGACAGAAAGAAATAGTAAAACAATTAATATATCAACAACAGCGTACTGTTTCTAAAGTGCATCCTGGATTGACCATTTTTAAAGAAGGTAATGCAATCTTGATCTTTGCAATGATCTAACTTGTCTTTAGGTTTAAGAAGTATTCCTGTGGAATCTATCCCTGGTATACAAGAAACAGGTTGGAGGCCACCGGCACGTGCTACTAGAGGCGGTCATCAGTTGGAGGAATCTCAAGACATCGACATTTTAGCGGGAATGTTAAAAATTGTGTTGCAATCGGTAGGTTTGTGGAAAATGCTCCGAAAAATGTTCTTTAAAATCACGCTTTAGGTAAAGAATCACGAAGATTCTTGGCCATTTCGTCAACCCGTCGATAAAAGCGAAGTACCAGATTACTATGAACACATAAAATATCCAATGGGTAAAGCAAGGGATTTCTTAAAATTCTTTTAACATTTTAAATTATTGTAGATTTAAGAACAATGACCGAAAGATTAAAACAACGCTATTACGTTTCCAGACGTCTATTCATCGCTGACATGACGAGAATATTCACAAATTGTAGAATTTATAATTCTCCTGAAACCGAGTATTACAAATGCGCTGTTAATTTGCAGCAATATTTTCGAACGAAGATGAAAGAGATAGGTTTATGGGACAAATAAATACCTCGCCAGTTATATTTTAAAAATTCAAACGTACGTTTTAAGTTTTGTTTTTAAACGCGTATTTTAAAATTTAAATATATTACTTTCATTGAATTTGCGTGTAACCAATGGATTTCAATTACATAATTAAATGTAAACTGTTATCACTTTGTAGTTGCTTGCTGAAACTGGGGAAATAAAATTAAAAATATATAATGTACTGCAATTTACATTAACCAGTGGTTTAATACTTTTAGCTTACTACCAATTAGCCAATAAAACGAAAAAATATAAATATTCTCTCAATTTTATTGTTTATTGAAATAGTTTCAATATATTTTAGAATTGATGAACAATCACGCAGCGCAATGTTCAAATAAAAATTTGTTGGGCTGGTCATGGAATTTATTATTTTTCCTGTGTAAGAAAATAATATAGCAAATATCGCGTGGTGGTGTGCTTCGTCTTAAAACGTGATCTAAATTATAACCTAAAATGAACAGAAATGAATGTTTCATTTGGTTTCGCACGAAATGGAAATGTAAATTTATTGTTGTTAAATTAATAGTAGTTATATGATGCCGATCCTGGACCACATTGGAAGTGGTCTAGGATCGGCATCATGGTTTCGGGGAAGATCGGGGCAGATCGTGTGGTCTAGAATCGGCATCATGGTTTCGGGGAAGATCGAAGGGAAACATCAAGAAATTCCGTTGTTCTAATTTGTTTGGTCTAAAAGCGGCAGCATAATGTCGGGTATGATCGGAGGAAAAACTCGAAGCTTGTGTTTCGGGTTTAGTAATCAGAGATTTGCGTTTATTTTTGTATATAAATGTGTTTGTGCTAAATGTGTAAATATCGTTTGTCTAACGCTGAGGAAAAAATAATTTAAATTCTTGTTTTACATTTACTTAAAGTATATACATAGATTGAACTTCCTATAATATCGTTTTTGTATTTATGCAATATTGTTATTATTTATCCAGCTGTTGTGCGTTGAATCAAAACCTAGCCATTTTACAAACAATTTAGTCCCTCTTCTTCTTAAAACTTTTTCAACTAAGTAAATATCTCTGTGTTTAACCTTTTGGAGTTCCATTTCATAAAATCCTCCTAAAATATTTTCATTTTTATGTCTTTTAATAAATATGTAGTTGGGTTAGTTAATTTAATTTTTCTAATTATAAAAATTTCATTAGACCAATTAGGTGTATAGCCTTTTTCAAATTCTTTTCTATGTTTGCTAATTCTAACATGATCTCCAACTGAAAATTTGTTATGTTTACTTGCTATTTTTACGTGTGAGTATACAGATTTTAAAATCCTTTTTTCATTCGTTTTGTTAACCATTGATGGTTTCATTCGAATAGTTCGATGAAAAGTGTTATTATATTGCTTCGTAATATCATCCAATATGTTTATCCATTTATAATTACCATGTAAGCTAAACTGTTTCCACATGGTGTTTTTCAAAGTGCGATTAACACGTTCAACTATAGATGTTTTTGGTGCTGAATGTACTATAATGATTAATTTTATACTTTTTCATTAAATTTTGAAATGCATTATTGTAGAATTCCAATCCTTCATCAGTTTGTAAGTTTTTGGTGTATACTTTAAATGTGATAAAATTTTTTCCATTGCAATTGTTACATGTTTCGCATTTTTAATTTTAACGGAACCGTCCAAACATATTTTGAAAAACAGTCAATTACAACGAGAATGTATTTAAACTGGTTGTTTTGTTTTGCATACGAAACCATATCTACTAGATCAGCTTGTAATGTTTCATTAATACCTTTTATTATAACTCGACGTCTTTTAAAATTGATTCTTGCTGGTTTGTGTAATTCTGACACTATATCTGCTTTTACAGAAGATGGAATATATTTTTTTGTTGACTTCTTTCGAACCATTTTTATAATGACTTGGTTTCAATGTTGATTGGACACTTAACTACTATTTCAGCAAATAATTTATTAAATCTGTTTTGCTGGTTGTTTAGCTCAAAAGATATAACATCTCCTATTTTAAGTGAGCAATTAATAGCCTCACCGCTTGTATAAGATTTTCCATTTATATTTAATACAACATTATCCATGTTTATAAACACTTTTTCAATTACACCCATTTTAATGGAAACAGATATGCGGTTTTGTCCGAAGGTAATAAAAACTTACGCTCTATAACTCTACTTGATTGAAATGATAGAATATGACTATAAAACATGTTATAAAAACCTTATGTGAATCACTTTGCATATTGTCAATCGATGTTTGAGTATGTTTTATTATATGACGACCAAATTTGTCTAAAGTCATTTTCTTAATAAATTATATTCGCTTCTCGTAATTCTTCTAGGATAGAAACTATTTCGTTTGTGTGACTTGTATGGCCTGCCGTTTGAGACGCTACTAACAATCTCAATCTATCAACTAATTCATTTACATCATCCCAGTAAATATAATCAATATGATGATTGTTTACTTCTTTAAACAATCCTTTACCTAAAGTCTTTTTAATCTCTTTGGTGTTTCGAAATAGCTCGGTTGATTAAAATACAAAGGACCAATGATGGATTTATATTTTTCTGATCTTGTTCCTAGTATTTTACCATTAGGATCAAAATTACTTCTGCAAGCATTACTAATATCTAGAATTTCTTTATATTTATACAAATCGTCTTGAGTATAAGCTGTAGGAGTATTTTTAAACAATAATTCATACAACCCTGACGACGCTTTATAAAAATGGTCATTTACTTTTATATCAGATCCAACAAATTCTACTACAGATGTTCCTATATAAAACTTTTCTTGAAAGCTATCATGTCGTATACCGGTTCTATGATCAAATTGTCGTTTTTTATCATGAATCATAGCGTCTATATATTTTCGAGGCAGTTCATCGAACGTCGCTAAGTATTCATCATAAACGTTAGTATCGAGAATTTCTTGTAAATTTTGTTTGCTTTCTTCAACTGAATGTTGAATTAAATCATCCAAGTCGTAGTCGTCTGCAACATGTACTGGTTCTGAAATAAAAATTTCTTCTTGATCATTTTTTAGGTCTGTAGTTGGCACAGAATTTTTATTAAAAATATTTTGATCTTCAAATTTATCCATTTTATCATTTTTTAATGCTTCAATTTTTTCCTAAGATTTGAAAATTTTGCGTTGAAAACATTATCATTTTTAATTAAAAGTATGAATTGGTGTTGATTCAAACATAGAATGTTTCCTTTGTGATTTTGAATTTGCTTCATCTTTTTATTTGCTTGTAATTGGTCAGATATTGTTTCCAATCGTTTTGTAATAGGAAAAACGTCTTTTCCTGTGTAACTTCATTCTGTTTCAGTAATTCCAACTTTCGTTTTACTTCTTCTCTTTTTTTATTAAACTTTTAGTTAGTTCAACTTCATTTGACAAAGTATTGTTTGAATTCATCACGTAAGCAACTAGACATACGCTTATTACTTAACTATTTATCGAATTACTAGCCTACTTCTTATATATATACCGTAAGTAAATGAAACCGTTAGTTAACCAAACGATTTGAAAATAAAGATAAACGACTGATAGACCACATAGGTGTTGTTTTATGGAAGTTTAACAGTCTTATCAGTTAATTATGCAATTTCAAGACAGTTTGCAAACAAACCACCTTTAATCTAGTTATATTTTGATCAGGTTTGCATATACAAATTATTACACTTAACATGAAATAGGTTGAATAAAACAGTCAAATCCTTTTCTGTATCTACCAAAATTAATATCTCTTTCTTTATCAATAACCAAAAATCCATAATTTTCATCCCAACATAATGAACACATCTTCTTAAATTCGTCGAAAGTTAAATCAGTGCTAACGTTATCATCATAAATATGACGTAAATTTAACGAATCTTGTTTAAACAATATTATGAAGTTAGCGTTATCTCTGATTAATTGTTTTGGAATGCGGCTGTATGTTTGACATAAATAAAAACAATCTATATTATTGTGTCGACCCATGCTAAAGTATTCTCTCATTAAATTTTGTTTATCACACGCTACATCATCAAAAATAAATACAGAATTTGATTTTGCTTTCGATGGCGATGGTATGTTACTTTCTAAACTATTAAATGCAAAATAATTTATGCCTTCAATAGATGTTAATAAACTTTTCAAGTATTGATATTTTGCTTGAAAAAGAGATTTAGAATAAACGTAAACGGTTTTAAAACGCAATCCATTGATATGTTCAAGTAAGCTAAGCATTACGTTAGTTTTCCCGCAATTTGATGGCCCCACAATAAGACCACGAACGGTTGATGGTAATAACTCCCCATGTCTTTATTAACTTTATTATTTTGTATATCATTATTTGACACCGTTAGTACAATTGGCTGTTGCACAATTGCATTTTAATTAAAACTAATTATGATGGAGGTTTCAATCCTATAAATAGACAAATTTTTCAATGTCATAATTAGTACCTATTTAGCGGTTTACAATAATCCTATATATGTTAATTCGAGACTCAGTCATTATTAAATCACGTAACAGAAAAATCTATCATAAATATAAAGGTAGAAGCCTTCTTAATTCAGTTATCGATAAAATACCTTTCGAACTTCACATACCAGGATATAATTTCTGTGGACCGGGAACAAAATTAGTGGATCGACTTCAAAGAGGAGACCAAGCTATTAATCAATTAGACGAAGCTTGTAAAGAACACGATATAGCTTATCATAATAACAAAAACATTGAAAACAGACATAGAGCAGATAGACGTCTATTACAAAAAGCCAAGTATATATTGTACTCTACTGATTCATCGTTAAAAGAGAAAGTAACAGCTTTAGGTGTAATATCTGCCATGAAAGCAAAAATAAAACTAGGAATGGGTTGTTTACCTAGTAAGAAGAGGTTATTGGCAAAAAAAAGTTAAAAAAGACATCTGGAAAGGGATTAAAATTTAATGATCTAATTAGAATTGCACGATCTGCATTAAAAGGAAAAAAATTGTAAATGTTATAGATGCTACTAAAACTGCAGTAAATTCTTTAAAATTTCTAAAAATCGGAAAAAATAAAACCCGCTCGTATAATTCCGGTGCCAAAGATTGGCGGATTTTTACCGTTAATTCCCATTTTTGCTGCTCTTGGTGCATTAGGATCGTTAAGTGGAGGAGCAGCAGCTATCGCAAAAGCAGTAAATGCGGCTAAAAGTGCTAAAGAAGGACTTAAGGAAAACCAGAGGCATAATCAAACTATGGAAGCTATAGCATTAAATAAATCTGGAAGTGGTTTATACTTGCAACCATATAAAAAGGATTTGGTCTTTTTTAGAACCACGAAATCTACAAAACAAAATTGGATAAATCTTCCAACACGATCATTGACTAATATAGATCTAATCAAGTATGCAAAAAGTTGAACATAAAATACTTTCGGGGAGTTTTTATGAAAGATGGATTACCAAAATTAGTGAAAGTAAATGAATGTGGTATATTAAATTTAGATAATCAAAAGGAGAAGGAACACATTGGACAGCTTATAAAAAAATTGGCAAACGTGCAGTGTACTTTGATAGCTTTGGAAATTTGCAACCTCCATTAGAATTAAATGAATACTTAAAAAGTGGTGGTCCTTGCAGCATAACTTATAATCATAAGAATTTTCAATCGTATGATAGTTATAATTGTGGACATTTATGTTTAAAGTTTTTGTACATTATATAATAACAACGGGCTTCTCGGTAGATCACATAGATAGGTGATGGCTTTGCAACCGAGAAGACTCGGGTTCAAATCTCTATACCAATAAAATTCAAAATTTGGTATTGAAACTTGAACTCCACCTAGTAGGACAAATTAAACTTAAGAACGTTTGATTATTATATATTCTAATCAAATTTCACTTAGAAGTTAGGTTAAGCAACACTTAGTTACAAGTAGCATGTGTTCCACATTTACTCTGACGGGAACAAATTCTGTTCTTTCCAGTAAGTATTATCCACCGATCACATTAGATGATGACAATTACGGTTTGGGTTTGATAAACTTAGAAACGTTCAATACAATTCCCAACGTAGACAACTTCAACTTTATTTTGTACTTCAGAATGGTAAAATGTCTTGTATCGAAATTCTGAAGGTTCTTATGAGATTGATGATATTAATAATTATTTAAACAAGAGTCTTACAAAGTATGTAATATCGGAAAATATGAATATAGATGAACTCTTACCTTTGCCAGTAATATTAATAAAAGGAAATAACAATACTTTACGATCCGAAATTAAATGCACGTTGGATATCGATTTTTCCAAAGAAGGTTCAATACGTGATTTATTAGGTTTTAAATCTAGAATTTTAAAAGCAAACATAAGAAACATATCAGATTTTCCTTGTAAAATTTTCAAATTAAATGCACTGTGCGTAGAATGCAATATTGTCTCCAGTTCATTCAGAAACGGTGAGCCAGTGCATGTGATTCATGAATTTTTTCCATCGGTCCCACCTGGATATAAAATTATTGAAACTCCTTCAAACGTGATTTATTTACCAATTAACACTAAGCAAATAGATGAGATTACTATAAAATAACTGACCAAGATCAAAATTTAGTCAATTTTAGAGGGAAGTGATAACGGTGAGACTGCATCTTCGAAACTATAATAAATCAGTGTGATGGGAATTGTTTTTAATGAAAACAAAAACGGAGTAAACATACAAATATTCCAAATACACTAAACAGTTATATAAAGCCCACAAATAAATCTAAATTTATCAGTCGGTCTACTAGAATCAATCTATTAACACTGCAAAATAAAAAATTTTTGGAATCAATAGGAGTTCGAGTAAGAAAGCAGAAATGAATTTTGAAACTATAAACGTAAATGAAACACCACTTTTGATAATACAATTGTCTACGCCGAAAACGAAGTCATCCACCTTATGCTTCAAGTTCCTTCAATAATAATGATGAAATCAGAATCCCTGTACAACAACAAGACATATACACGGTACCTTGGTATAGTTCTTTACATATTCAAGGAAAAGTAGAAGCATATAACGATAAAAATGAAAAAATTGAAACACCTCTAATTAATTTTGTTAATATGGGCATTTTATTCCTGTTTGATGAAATTCGTCTAGAAGTTGCTGGAGAAATTATAGACCGTGTTAGAAATCCTGGAATTGTGTCTGTTTTAAAGGCTACGCGTCTTACAATCAAGGGGAAAGCAGAGCTCTTGAAAACGGTGGTTGGTTTCAAAAGGTAATTCAACATTAATGGACAGAGCGACTGGTAGTTTTAAAGCTGTTGTACCTCTTCATATGATTTTAGGATTATGTGAAGATTTTAAAAGAATAGTAATTAACTGCAGACAAGAATTGGTAATGCTTCGCAGTAGTACAGACAATAATGCTTTAGTAGATGATAATATGGCGCGTTCCACATGTATCTGTCTCTATTAAAGAACAATTAAAATTGTTAGATATTGTTAAAAGCGCTAGAGATTTATATATTCCATTTAGAAGTAGAGAATTACATGAATATCCTGTATTGCCACAGACACAAAACCATACCTGGGCTATTAAGACTTCTGTAGAAAAACCTCAATGTATAATTTTTGGTTTTCAAACTGATAGAAAAATAATACCACTAAAGATTGCAGTCGCTTCGATCATTGTAACTTAACTAATATTAAGGTTTTTCTCAATGATAATGCATATCCTTATGATAATCTTAATTTAAATTTTGGAAAAGATCAGTACGCACTGTTATATGAAATGTTTGCCGGATTTCAACCTTCATTTCTTTACAAAACAAGCGAACCTATATTTACACCAGAGGAATTTAAAACATATGCTCCTATTGTAGTTATAGATTGTTCTAAAACAAAAGAAGAACTCAAAAAGGTCCTGTGGATATAAAAGTTGAATTTGAAACAAATGTAAATATACCTGATAAAACAACAGCATATTGTTTAATACTTCATGACAGAATTGTTAAATATGTTCCCATAAGAAATGTTATATCATTAGTATAGTAACTGTGCATATGTTAAATTTTGTATTTGTTGTATAGTATTCTAGGGTTTAAAATAAAACAAAATAACCAAATTAATTTTTTCTTTATTTTTATTTACTTGAAATTAACATTAATAATGATAAAGTCTCCTCATAATCCTTCATGACCGAGGAAGGCCATCTTCCAGAATCCGGACCGCAAGTCCAACCCAATATCGCTTCGGGAATTTGTTTTCCTTTCTCGATGTTTTCTTGTATCCATAACAATATATCAGAATGTTCTTGATTTTCTAGAGAATTGAATTTAAAGGGTATGTTTTACAGATAAGTGCTGTAATAATTTTTTTAAATCTTACTGTCGGCCAAATACGCCGACTTACAAATAAATTCATTTATGCATGATTTAATATCTTTATGGTTTCTAATAATATTATTAATTGGGTAGTCTGTCATACAAACATTATTAATATTAAATCCAGACAGTAGCTTCATAATATATAATTTGTGTGACATATTGCGTTCCAAACTATGAAATTCCAAAATTTCATCAAGTTTCTTAAATTTATCCACTCATACTGCTCTGTTTTGCAAATATTTATAATATTGTTAACATAATTATCTAAACTTCTCCTCTTATCTAAAAAGTAAACATATGTTTGAAATAGTTAAGTGTCTTCCATGTGATGCTGTAAAATACATGATATCGTTTGGAACAACAAAGTCTTCTTTGTTTATTAAATACACAAAAGCTTTCTTTGCAGAATTTGTGATACTGGAGCGGACTGCATTCTTAAGATGTTCTTCATAAATTTTTCTTTTGCTTCTTGTGCTTCTAACTCAATTTTAAACATTGTATCTATTGTTTTGTAGAAACTTGATTACAATGTACACTCTAGAATTATAATACACATCATAACATACGCGCTATGATTTTATAATTGTGCCCCCACCAAACACATTATTTGCATTCATGATATAGATATCCCCATGGTCTTGTATCGCTGCTATTAAAATGAGTACACGTTTATCATCATAAGGACTAAGAACAATTTTGTTTTGTTTAATTGAAAACACGTTGTGTTGTTTAGATTTAATAAGACGTTGAAGAGTTTCAAAAAGTTTTTTATTAAACAGACATTTTTGTAATCCTCGAAAGTTATGGATTTGATAGATGATTTTTACAACCCTTTGATTTTTTTATTAACTTTGTAGTAGTTCCTCTTCAATAATATAAGAATACATCTTTGATCTAAGCCCTACAAATTCGAGCATTAGTTTTCCATTATTTTCATCCTTCATTAGTCCGGGTTGTTTTTTGTTTTTGTTCTATTTGATAAACATTGTTAGTATCATAGTCAGAAGTATCAAAACGATAACTGTCTTGTTTAATATATTTATAAATGTCTATATTTTTAAAACTATAAATTAAACTGTCAGTATCCGTATATAATAATTTTGTGTTTGCCCAAACGTTTTTAAAATATAGTCGTAATGAAATTCATAAAAAAAAATTTTTGAAACATCTAATATGCTAAATCCCACATAAATGGGTTTGTTGATACAAATTTCCAATTTATTCATTTCAACAATTACCATATCTTCATCAAATACAACCGAGCTATGAAAATTTGGTTTTGAAATAAGAGACCGCACCCCCCATTGTCCATCCCATTTCGTTACTAAACGGATATCTCTATGTTTTCTAACATTTTCCATACATTTTCCATATATAGCATTTATCATTAACTTAAAGAAATCCTTTTCAAAGTCATTTTTAGATTGTTGTCGCAATTTTGTATTCAAATCTATGTATTCCTTTAACCATGGAGACTGACTAAATTTAAGTACTCTATGAACTTTTTGTAAGTTGCATTCCTAGTCTTAAATACATTTTAAGTTCCTGTAGTGAAGGATATATTGTTTTTGGAAATAAGGTTAATAATAACTTTTTATCTTAGTTTTTGAGTTTGGAGGGATCATATGTTCAGGAGCTAGTGTAAATCACTATGTAAATTATGTAATTGTATCGGATACTCTAAATCACATTCTAATATATATCCAAAAGCAAAATCATCTGGGGTATTTAAAATGTCTTGAATATTAAAGTTATTCATAAATATAAAATTTCCATAAGGAAGGTATTGAGACATGGCTGCTCCATATAAGTTATTAACATCAAAATACATTAAATATGTACTATCTTTATTCATATCAAATTCCTCTTGCATGTATTTATTATTTGCTTTTGCATACCTATTAGAACATTGTGAAACACCTCCTCAATTCCTTTCTCAATAAACATAACGGTATCGACATCAGTAAGAAGTTCTAACGAAACTTTTGTAGTCTTTAGCATAGCATCAAAGTTAATCCCGGTGCAGTATAATAATGTAAAGGGTCTAAGGTATTTGTGTTTAAACACGTTTCTCAAAAAGCTTCAAATACATCAGCTAGTAGAAGTACATCTGTTTTATAATATAAATCAGAATATTCACCTAGATTTTGGATTCCAAAAGTTTTCCAAACATTTACAGCATGATTATAATCTTCATTACTTATGTTTTCATCGAGCAATTGAGAATAAAATTCTTCTTTAGGTGGTAAATAATTTTCTTCTAGTTTTGCCCATGAATCTATATAGTCATAAGGAAACACACCTTTTTTTTTAATAAATTAAATTCTTCTAAACTTTTTACAATAAGCTTTAACAATGTTTTTACGATCATTTTGTAAATTAGAAGAAAGTTTATCTAAACTTTGTGACATAAAACGAAATGAATCTATAAACCTAAGCAAATACTAATATTAGGTATAGACTTGCTAAATGAAATATCTTTTCTTTATTTATTGGTATGTAATTTAATGCTTCCTTCAAACAATGTAGATAATTTTCTAATAATGAAATGTGCATCATAACCACTTAAATTGTAGAATACTACCGGAATACAATGCTCATCTTTAAAATTTAAGTTACACCCTTGATGAGCAACTCCTCTAAATTTTCCATTTTGAAAATGATTGTGATCTCGAACCTATAATTTGCTAATCTTTGAACAGTTCTTTACAAAATATGACACACATCAGAAAAATTGTTGATTTTGTTGTGGATTGAGATTTTCCATTGGAACAATCGTTTTAAGTTGTTCATGGCACATGTGACTTATGTCTCTTTAATTCCCATACAAACCAATCGATGCAATCAATTCCTCGGTGCATATTAAACTTGGAAAAGAATCATCATAAGAGCATTTTTAAATAATAAGCTATACTAAATGGTATATGTTTTTTGGTATGGTGTACTTTTATTTTAAGCTTCGTTAACATTACATTTTCTCTAAAATACATTCTAAATCAGCATAAATAACAAACGGTACCTTCTCTTGAAAACGATAATTTTAATATAAGAATTTATCCTTTGTTTTGGTAACGTAATGGAACACTCGTTTGAATTAATACAAACTTTTATGTTTTGAGAATATCTGAGTTGTAAAATAATTTTAACATCGTTCACAAATAAAAATCTTATGCTTATGAGATGACACTTGGTTCATTTCAAAAGAGCAGATATTTTTAATCCAAGTAAAATGAAGCAAAGTATGATCAGATAACTCATTTACACTTGCTTCCTTAAAGAAGCATAAGGAATTTATAATTTTAACATTACTTTTATTAACAGGACTAAGCAACAAGGTAAAATTTTATTATTTTCAATACTGAACAAATTAATAGACAAATTGTTAAGCTTCTCAAAAGTTCTTATATCTTTTATTGTTATGGGAAAAGTTATACCATCACATTTAAAACATCATGAAAATGTGGGTACGAAGACTTTCTATCGGAATGTGCGTTAACCGGATACAAAGCGGATACGATAGACGAAAATAAGGATCGTTGTTGTTAATGTTTATAACAGCAGTTTTTACTGTATATAATCTGGAACCGATATATATTGTTGAATAACCTATTTTAAGAGGATCGTGTTTATTAATATTTACTTTAATAAAAGCTCATACAAAGCCAATCATCTATCTTTTTCAGAAAATTCTTCTAATTTTGCAGAAAGCTTATCAAACACATATTCTGATACCATTGTTTCAAATTGGTTGTAGGATCTGACATTATTCTTAGTACAAAACGTCTTTAAACTTATTTCTCCCGTTTGAGGTTTAATAAAATTAGCCTCAAAATGACATTTACTTTTAATTGATTCTTTAACTGCTTGTTTAATTTTCAAATTAAAGCATTTGAAATTTTTAAAAAGTTAAAGGATCTTTTATGTTAATACTTGATATAAATCCTGTACGAATTCTATTGTTGAAACATGATTCTACATCTTCCCAACTCACATTACACTTTTTAGGGTTAACATTTATTAAACCATTACCGGATTTTATTCTTTGTTTTTAGTTCATTAAGTTTCAAACGGTAACATTTTAAATATGATAAACTTGCTTCTATAGAAGAAGAAGATTCAAAATATTTTTTATGTATTTCATTTTAATAGCTTTGCGAAGTGTATTTATAGTATGATTAATATGACGTTTAAGTTTATTTACAATTACAGATTTTATGTTTTCTATGTATTTTTGTAACACTACCAAGTATTGTTTGCACGTATTGCTTAGAGATTCAGTCATTGTACAAAATAATAAATGTATTATATCAAAACACCAAAGTAAATTATTGTTCGAAATAACACGAACTAGTAATATCCCCAATCAGCGCGTATATACGAACTAAGAAAACAAAATGTAGTAGGGATAAAATTGGAAGGAAACTTGAATATATTTGAACAATCTCACAAAAACCATTAACATTTCATAACTTATCTTATAAATTATTAAATATATCAGCTACTAACTATACAACAACAACAACCAACAACTAGGACAGGTAATATAAAAAAAATGTTTGTTAGTTGTAGATTAAATTTATATTTTGTTGTAGATATGGTGGTGTCCGTATCATCCATTTCATGTGCGGCACCGGCTGGAAACATCTATATAAATGCCATCGGAAGAGACCAGGCCAAACAAGAAACCGAATTTAAAAAAACTAGAAGAATGGGAAAGGCAAGAAGAGCAACGGCCTCCCATTCAACACAAACAACAGAATGCACCTCTTCCGGAGATTGAAGAATATTGGGACGACGGAGCCATGTCAGCCGTTTGTGCCACAAAAAAAAATTTAATTTTTAAATAAAAATGGTTTTATATTCGGAAGAAATTAATAAAACCTTTCAAAATTATGTTTTGTTTTTAATTACCTAAACATACAAATAAGTTGAAAAATGAAACGATTAAATAAGGATATATTTTGTATGCTTTAATCAAAATTAAAATTAAGTATTGCAAATTGACATAAAGTTAATCAATCATAAATATCAGATAGCAATACATAGATAGATTGTACAAAAACAGGCTATCCATAATATAAACAACGTATATAGTTTACTTGCCCGAAGGGGAGCAAAACCCAGCCAACTTTTTTGGGGTTAAGGTGTCAAATTACAACCCATTTACTGCATTTTAAAGCGCTTTTTAAAATTTTGGTCAAATTGACCCCATTTCTGCATTTTAGAAGCGTTTTTTTAAATTTTTGGAAGATTCAAATTGAACATTTCTTGCATTTTAAAGCGCTTTTTTAAAATTATTGGAAGAGTGAAATCAAACTTTTTTAAGTGTTTAAGTGTATCTAAACGCTATAAGATAAATTGTGTTTATATACAATAAACGTTTTAAAAATGTAATTGCGTAAAAAACAGGTTATCCATAATATAAACAACGTATATGTTTGCCTCCGAAGGGCAAGCAAAACCCAGCCAACTTTTTGGGGTTAAGGTGTCAAATTACAACCCATTTACTGCATTTAAGCCTTTTTAAAATTTTTGGAAGAGTCAAATTGAACCCCCATTTCCTGCATTTTAGAAGCGTTTTTTTTTTTAAATTTTGGAAGATTCAAATTGAAGCCCATTTCTTGCATTTAAAAGCGTTTTTTAAAAATTATTGGAAGAGTGAAATCAAACTTTTAAGTGTTTAAGTGTATCTAAACGCTATAAGATAAATTTAGTGTTTATATACAATAAACGTTTTAAAATGTAATTGCGTAAAAAACAGGTTATTCAAAATATAAACAACGTATATAGTTTACTTGCCCCAGAGGGGCAAGCAAAACAGCTTTGTTTTAATTATCTAAACATTCGTGTAGTTGAAAAAATACATAATCTAAGAAAAAATAAAAGAAGTTTTAAAGTAAATTTTAAAGATTAAATAAGAATGTATTTTGTTCTCTTTAAAGTAATTAATTAATCAAAATTAAGTGTACAAATTGAGATACAAAGTTATTCAATGATAATTATCAGAAATCAATTCACAGATAAGTTGCATAAAAACAGGCTATCTAAATATAAACATAGTATTAATTACTTGCCCAGGAGGCAAGCGTCAACAGCTTTTTAGAGTTAAGGTGTCAAATTACATCCCATTTCCTGCATTTTTAAGTGCTTTTTAGATTTTTAAAAAGTTAAATTTAACTTTTAAGTGTTAAATTTAATATATCAAATGACAAATTTCATTAAACATTCAACTTTTTGTAAAATGCTAAATAAGCAAATACAGTTCTTGAACTTGTATTTTCTTTCCCATGGAAACTGCAAACTGCACTATTTGCAAAAAATTTGATGAATAATTTCCTTTCTTGCAGAAACTTTTTAGAAAACAAGAATTTTATTATATTCATTATTATTCTCTGATACGTAAAAAGATGTCAAGCAGAAGTCTGTTAAGTTTGAAAAAAATCATCAAAAGTTAATGTGTTGGATAACATTGCGCTCAATGTACTACCTACTTTATTTGTGAATGCTTTCTTATATTGTAATAATATAACTTTTTTTAATGATTTATGATTTACTTAATATTTATTATTTATTAACAACTAATGTTTTTACAGCCTAGGATGGATTTAGTACCAACACCCAACCACCTCTTATATCTATTCCTGCTGGGTATAAAGTAAGTATTTTTGTTATTTTATTATTTTTCAACAATTTATTTTATGTAATCAGCAATTTCCCGGACCTACATGCGAACAAAACTGCCAGATTTTCAGCAAAATCATGAACAGGTAAATCGTGCTTATTACGATTTTTGTTCATTAATTTTATTACTCAATGTAAATAGATTATTTATTTTTGTTATTATTACAGTCAGTTGATTGGGACGGCGTTTCCATCGATTATTAGTTGCTCACAACCGGAGATGGAGGTTCAAATCACCTAACAATTTCCCAGCAGTCCAGAAAAAGGAGGGGGCAAAGTTTATCCCAAAAAAATTAATGGAGGATGAGCGTCATGGAAGCGGCCCGGAAGGTGACAGTGACGACGATTTTGTAGGGGTGGTGGTTCACCACGAAAAAGTATTTATTACTAACATCAGAAAAACTTTCAAAAAAAGTGGCAAAAAGAAGTTTAATACAAATTTGGTTGTAAAGTGATTTTACGCCGTTCCAGCTAATGAAGAACTCGATGTTCGGGTTCGTTCCTCAAACAAACAATTGTGCCGTAAAATCTACTTTCCACACTCTAATGTAAATAACTATTTCCGGATTCATCTGACATACGAAGAAGCACTGTCCGTTTTTCTTTACAGCGCCACATCTTATTGACAGCGAAACATTTAATTTAGACAACAATCTTGAACTTTGACGTCCATTTAGAAAACTATCTATGAAAGCTGATTTATTTATGGTTAGATACATTTAACTAATAGTAGGCGATACTGAAATTTTAATTCATTGTATTACATTTCTCTTCATAAATTTGGATTTTTTTCTAAATGTATCTAATTTTATTCCACATCTTATAAATAAAATGTCAGGATTAAATGTCGTTCATCAAATTTTTGAACTATTTACGTCGAATTGTTTCTATTACACCAACTTTGTGTCATCGGCGCTTAAATTTGCTTAAGAAAGTGCTAGGAGATTTTAAAATTTACAAATCTATGTTCCTTAATCTTCAAGAGCTCTAGCTCCCTTAGGAAGCATTTTCAGACTAGGTGAATTGGGTTAAATTGTCTTAAAATTATCTGAAATCTCCGGTCTTCGTTTGTCAAGAGAGTTTCTGGACACCCTGTATATATACGATACAAGATGTCTCATGTATTTTATAGGTTAACAGTGACAGTTGACATGTATTTTAGGATGTAACATTGACAGGCCGGAGCATGAATTTAACCTTTTCAAATGCTGAATTATAGTATATTATGATACGAGTTTCATAAGAAGCATTTTGGCGCACGCACTGGTTTAGGGCACGACGAGCGCAGCGAGGAGTGCCATAAAGAAGTAAGTGCGACAAAATGCCTTATAAACGAGATATCATATAGTATTTTTTCTACTTTGCGTTTTTGGGCTTTGTAAAATATAAATAACTTTAAAAAAATTTTATCACTAAGGTTGTCACTGTTGGCAACACTTTTTTTCAATTAAAGGCGGCTATGGTTATAAATATATTCGAAGCGTCAGTATAATTTTTCTGTAGAGTTAATTATAAATTTTATTCGTGTAAAGAAGTTGTTAAATATGGAAGATGATTTAGAAAGTACTCCTCCTGAAATACGAGAAATCGCACAAAACACAATGGAAAATTTGCTTCCAGTAAAGTCGCGCTCAACTTATGAAAAAATTTTACGGAATTTGAGAAATGGCGCAAAGAGAATAACATTTCGACGATTTCTGAAAACGTCATGCTGGCATATTTTGAGTTAAAACGGCAAAAATACAAAGCATCCAGCTTATGGAGTCTTTATTCTCAATTAAAGTCGTGTATAAACATCCATTTAAATCATGACATTTCGAATTATTACAAATTAAAAGCTCTTCTAAAACGGTGTTCAGAAGGATACACTCCGAAAAAATCCAAAATTTTAGAAGAATTCGAAATTAGTAAATTTATTAACGAAGCAGAAGACAAAATTTATTTGGCAATGAAAGTAAGATATAATTGTATTATTAGAAAGTGTATAAATTATGACGATTTCAAATTAGTAAAATAATAACTAAATGAATAACTACATACTACATAAATAACTATACTCTTAATAACTACTTCAAAAAACTACATAAATAACTATACTTCTAAAAACTACATAAATAACTATACTCTAATAACTATTTCTAAAAACTACATAAATAACTACTTCTATAACTACCGATATAAATAGTAAAGGCAGCAATTGCACCAAACTCAGTTAAATTTAACTGTGGTTTAAAACAATCATTACTCCCTTAAATGAATCGAGTTTGGTGCAACTGACCCTAAATAAAACGAATTTTATGAATTTTAGGTCATCTTGATAATGGGATACAGCGGGGCCTGTAGGCGTGATGAGCTCACAAACATGTCCACTGATGACGTTAAATTACAGTCCGACACCATTATAGTCTCCATACCAACAACAAAAACAACTTGTCCAGAGAATTTGTTATTACTGAAAAATGGATTACATTAATTAATGCTTATGTTGCTCTAAGACCCACCAACACCACACACAAGCGATTTTTTTTTGACATATAGAAATGGACGTTGCATTAATAACCCTATTGGAATTAACACAATGGGCAAAGTCTCAAAAGAAATTGCCATTTTTCTTAAACTGCCCCATCCACAACTTTATACGGGCCACTGTTTTAGGAGGTCGAGTGCCACTCAGTTGGCCAATAAGGGTGGAGACTTGCTGAGCCTCAAACGTCACGGTGGATGGAAATCGTCTGCTGTGGCTGAAGGGTATGTCGAGTCGACCCTAAGTAGAAAAATTGAAGTGGCAGAAATGCTTAGGCCTTGTGCAAACCCACCTTCTTGTTCCACTTCAGATAATAGTTTTAATTTGCCAAGTTCTTCGACACAGAATCCTCTTATTGACATCACCACAACTAATGCAAATACTCAAAACATTGTTACTGCCAATGAGAGTGTTCGGGTGTTGTAATTCATGCAAAAGATTCTTCGTCAGTGACCGTTAACGTCTCCTATAATAATTGTAATTTTTATAGTCATAATAATTGAGTTCTAGTTTGTTGTTTACTTGTTTTTAAAATAAAAAACTATATCTGAAATCTTCCTTTATGACAGAACAAAATTAAGACCTACAGAATAATAAACATAATAGAATTTAGAACCATGTGAATGTGCACTTTGACAACGATACCCGGTATCCCCACCATTGTGTCGGCGCAGAATTCAAATTAGTCGTCTTTAAAAACACATTACTAATCCTAATCAAATTATTAGACGCACCTTACTTTTGGAAACTTACTGATCTTGAACATACTTCTTTATTCTTCACTTACAATATTATAATATTAAATTACATTACACAAATTTTCACAAAAGAATAATTTTAGATGTAATTAAATGTACATACTTGGATCTTGAATTTACCAATCAAAACACCCATATTTGTATTAAAGTCATGCTTTCAATAATACATATATAAAATAATAATTACACAGAATTTGTTTCTTGTAAACGTGCCAATGGAGTTTCATGCCGTAGGACAACAAGAGTTCAACTATTTCCAAAAACGTTGGCATTCTTTGAGCCCAAGATTCCAATAACCACCGAACTTATGGTATCTTTATTACAAACGTTAAAAATGTTTCCAGAGCTTTGTTTTCTTTTTGAATGTTAACCGAACAACAAAGTGGCCCGTAACAAGTAACAATCTTTGTAGGGTTACAAAGAATCTTTTTGTTCGTGCCGAAGGTAACATCCACTTCAAAGTGTTGTGCTCTAGTTTTATGTACTGTAAAAGAAAACAAAATTACAATGTTATAGGGTGAGGCTCTTGAGTTTATTTATGTCAGTAACATAATATATTTAACTTCGCCAATTTTATCAAAAGCAAATCTGATATAACAAATAAAGGTAGTACTTACCGTCTATATACTTTGCTACGAAAATAATTAAACAATGTTTATAGTGTTGCAAAAATTGGAATTTCAACTTAGTTTTATTCCATTGAGGTTATGCTAAACATTTTCCCTGGGGTGTTACTAAACGACATTAGTAGCCAAAAAAACAGTTGGTAGGGTTTTTTGTATGTTAAAAATTTGTTTTCTTTCTGTATACATAATCGTTCCACGGATGCAAATTATTTATTGATTGGATTGGTAATTGACACATAATTTAATTATCGTGATCTACACCATAAAATCCCATAATTGGTGACCCCCGATTCACGTGGTTCAAACGAAAACCGGAAGCACGCGTAATATATCCATCGACATCTCCACGAAAAGAAAGTATGGCTGAGGAAATCCAAAACCACAAGAAGAAATCTGCAGGGTCTCTATAAAAGTACCTGAATTTTGGAAAGATCAACCGCAATTTTGGTTCCAGCGACTAGAAGCGCAATTCAGGAGCGCCGGGATCAAGCAAGATGGCACCATGTTCGATTACACAATCGCATCGTTAAATTGCGACACAATCGCAGAGGTATACGATTTATTGTCCACTCCACCGAGAAAGACAAGTATGAAACTTTAAAAGGAAGACTGATACAATCGTATTCAGACTCTGAGGCGAAAAAATACAGAAACTGTTAAGTGGAATGTCCTTAGGCGACGATAAGCCGTCGCAGTTGTTACACAAGATGCAGATGTTAAACAACAATCAAATTAAGCCAAAAATTCTAAAGACGTTGTGGTTAGATCACTTACCGGCTAGCATAAGAGCAGTTCTTACTGTTAGTAATGAGGAACTCTGCATCGTAGCAAACATGGCTGATGTTAAGATATATGAAACTGTGCATCATGTGGAAGCAGTTTCAAGTTCAAGTAGTACTAACTTAACGATGGAAGACAGAATCCGAGACTTGTGCACTCAAGTGGAGAAATTGACGAAGGAGTGCAAGACCTTCAACGGGAAGATCAAGCAGGAGTAATTATGCGGGCAGATCAAAATCTCGATCAAAAATCCAGAAATAAGAACCACTGTTGGTACCACAACAGATTTGGTGATCGGTCAACGAAGTGTGTACAACCGTGCTCATTTTCCAAAGCGGAAAACTAGAAAGGGAATGACCGCAGCGACAATCGGACCCCGAGATACACCATGTCGCTTATTTGTAGTAGACAAACAATCAAAAATAAAATTTTTAATTGATACGGGAGCTGACCTTAGCCTCTTGCCACAACACTTGTTCAAAGGCAAGGTAAACAAAACTTTAACACTCTACACAGCAGACGGATCTCCGATTCCCACATATGGCATGAAAACTTTACTACTGAACCAAGGCCTAGAGACAGTTCACGTGGAACTTCGTAATAGCAAAAGTAACACATGCGATCCTCGGTGCAGACTTCCTTCACCACTTCAAATTACTGCCAGATGTGGCAAATCAGGAACTAGAGACTCCACGACCTCATTGTCGAGCAAGTGTACAAGCAAAGTGTGCAATCTGATGGAATACGAGCCACACTCGGCAGCCGATGCATACTGGTCCATTGTAAATAAATACCCCAATGTTATAAGGCCAACACTCACAGGAGTAAAGAAGAAACTGAAGTGTTTCACTTCATCGAAACAACAGGGCAACCAGTATATGCAAGACCGCGACGTTTACCAGCTGACAAACTAAGGCAGCAAAAAAGGAATTTAACATCCTAGTAGAAAATGGAATAGTACGCCATTCATCATCCAGCTGGTCAAGTCCACCCACATGATTCAAAAGCAAGACAAAAGCTGGAGGCCTTGTGGAGATTATCGGAAGCTGAACGCCATAACAAAACCTGATAGATACCCGATACCTCACATTCAGGATTTTTCTCAAAACTTGAAAGGCAAAACTGTTTTTAGCAAGATCGACCTGGCAAAAGCGTTTCACCAGATTCGGTGCATCCTGATCATATTGCTAAAACCGCTGTAACTACTCCATTCGGCTTATTCGAGTATTTAAAATGCCTTTTGGACTCCGCAATGCTGCACAATCATTGCAAAGATACCTGGATAGAATCTTCAGAGTCTCGACTTTGTATATATTTATGTTGACGACATACTATAGCGTCAGATGGCGAAGAACAACACAAGAGACACATTGAATTAACGTTGGCAAAACTCAACGAGTACGGAATAGTGCTGAATGCAAATAAATGCATATTCGAGTAGGCGAAGTTGAATTCTTAGGGGTACTGGTATCTGCAAAAGGAATCAAACCAATACCTGCTAAAGTCATAGCGATCAGGCAGTTTCCACTACCTATAACAGTTAAACAACTGAGAAGATTTTTGGGTATGTTCAACTTTTATCGTCGTTGGATTCCAAAGCTGCAGATGTTCAACAACCACTGACAGACTTGTTAAAAGAACTGCAAATCGAAGCACGAGGTGATTCAGTACAATGACATAGCAACTAGTGCCTTCGATAGTCTCAAAGGAAGCTTTGGCATCTACCACAGAATTAGTGTACCCTGCGGTAATTTACCCCTGAGTCTGTACACTGACGCATCCAACGTTGCTATTGGAGCAGTGCTTCAAACAACAACAGATGGTGTCCAGCCAATTTCATTTTTCAAGAAAACTAACGGCAACTGAACAGAAGTATAGCACTTATGATAGGGATGTTAGCCATACATGCAAGTATTCGGCACTTTAGGCACTTCCTGGAAGGAAAATCTTTTACCATAATGACAGATCATAAACCATTAACCTATATGTTCACTCAGAAACAAGAAAAGTTGTCGCCACGACAAGAACGCCAGCTCGACTTTATTAGTCAGTTTTCCACTGAGATCAAGCATGTAAAAAGGTGCGGACAATATTGTAGCCGATTCATTGTCAAGAATTGATATCAATGTGATCGATAGTGACATTGATTTCGAGAAGATCGCCAAAACCAACAAAAACAGATGAAGAGCTACGAGATATCATAAACAACACAAGCCTTAACATCCATACGATGAAGATACCCAATTGTGAATCGTTGATACATTGTGATGTAAGCAATAATAAAGTGCGTCCATACATTCCACGCCAGCATAGACTAGCTGTCTTTAAGGCAATGCACAACATGTCGCATCCAGGAAACAGAGCAACACAGAGGTTGATACTAGACAGATTTGTATGGTCTGGAGCAAGGAAGGATATCACCCAATGGACAAGAGAATGTGTCTCATGTCAGAAAGCTAAGTGCACAAACACAACAACGCCACTACAGGGAATCAAGGTACCAGATGAACGCTTTGCTCACATCCATGTGGACATAGTAAGAGACCATTGCCCCCTTCTCAAAACAACAGATATATTTGACCAATTGACCAATTATACCAGATAGCAATACGTAATT